>CAUYUJ010008105.1:0-42298 GCA_963575745.1 Prorocentrum cordatum | reverse complement strand
AAAGCAGAGACGGATGGAGTTGGACCGAGCTTCGGCATGCGGTCCTCATCCCCACGCGCGTCGGTCGTCCCAATTGGAAGCTGCGTTTCTTGCTAAGGAGGAGCGTAGTGCCATCGATGCTTGCCACGCGCTCATCATGGACGACTGTGGTTTCGATGGCCTTCCAGTCAGAGACCGCACCCACGTGTATCAGACTATTGCGTTCCAGATGCTTGCGCGCAGCGCTTCCCGCTTTCATGACCTTGTTGACGAGCTCAGTAATTATCCATATAAGATGTTTGGCACTCTCTCCAACGACGCCCTAGTGGCAGAGGTCGCAGGTGATATGACGTGCCCCAAGCGCATGGATTCTTCCTCAAGGCATTTTACCAGCCACCATGGTGGCCTGGGCACCGTTGACGCTGCCATGGAGTTGAGGTCGATTGCATTGAAAGCCCGCCGCGACCAGGTTGCGATCGAGAGAAACCATTCCGTGCTTCGCCGTTTCGTGTTGGGCTGGTCGCCGCAGGGTCGGCCCATTGATATTCATGGGATGAACGCTGAATGGGTCTCCAAGGGAATGCAGAAGCAGGCGGCTGGAATATGGCAGAAGGCTTTCAACGAGAAGCCGTCTGACGCGGCAGTTGGCGAAGATGACGACGATGCAGGTCCTGGGGGCGACGGGCCTTGCGCTCAGAAGAAGCGCAAGCTGTCAGAGTGGAACGTGTTCTGCAGCGACCAGAAGGCCGATAAGACGCCCGAGGAGATGCCGTCTTTCCCATGGCTGAGCACGCAGTACGCGAACTTGTCACCCGAGGCGTTCCGTGAGCTGACGGAGCGGGCTGCCGCTGCGAACTTGGCTGCTGCGCACGGCTCGGCGCACCCGTTGGGGCGTCGGCGCCAGCGAGCTGCCGTCCGCGAGCCGCTTGCTGGGCACGGCGTTGGCGCTGCCGACGGCGTCCTCGCAGTCGGCGTTTTCGCGGCGCCCGATTGGAGCAGCCTTGTGTCGGCGAGTCGGTATCGGAGGCAGGATGCGCTGACGCAGAGGGCCTTGCAGAAAGACGAGCTGGACCGCCTGAAAGCGTACGACCTGAACGTCTCGAGGGACGCGGCGGAGCGTGTCATGGGCAGCATTGGCGACGGCGCCAAAGCCAACGCTCCGGACGCGTCGATCGCGCCGACTTCCGTGGATGGGTTCCAGCACGTGGAGTACAAGAACAAGAGCTTCACGAGACTTGCGACGTCAATGTTATCTCATGGAGGTCGGCATCACCATGCCCGTGCCATTCGCCAGCATCTTGATGATATATGGGCTGCCGTTCATAACACCATACAGCACGCACCTGTCCCTGAGGTCGCCGACAAGGCGTCCAACCCGCCGCCGCTTGCGTCCCGACTATGCCACGCGGCCAACGCGTGCATGTGCGGGCCGCAGGGGAAGGCGCACGCATCCATGCGGGGCAAGCTCCACCGCATCGCGTCTTCCCAGTTCCCCAAGAGCGACGGGCAGGACGCGTTGATGAACGGCGAGATCGTCATGTTGGCCGTCCCAGCCCCTCCGCGCGCCGACGCGGGCGCGGGCGGAGACGGGCTGCAGCCTGCTGCCCGCTGGTTCTTTCTAGCCGACGTGAAGCTGAAGCCGTTCACGCTCTACATCCACGAGATGCGGCTCGCTGATGGACAGGAGGTCGATGACGTCTCGCGGCGCATGGAGGACAACCCTGGGCGGATCGCCTTGGACCGCGTGCGGCTCACCTCTACCCTGAGGAACTTCACCGACTGGAAGGCCGTGCGTGAGTTCCCCGTCGTCTGGGCGTGGGACGTGTGCTTCTTCCGCGTCTGCTACTCCCCCGAGCTCGTCGGCACGATTCACGCTCGGCATCTTGACGTTGCTTCGTGGTTTGGCGGGGTTGCCCATGAGAGGTGGAACCCTCAGAAGGCCAAGAAGCTGACCGCGAAGCAGATGCTGGCTTCGTGGCGGTCGCAGGCGGGTGCCGACGCGGAGAGTGACGGCGAGGGCAGCACCCTGGATATCGAGGACCCTGGCCATGGGGATGCCGATGTCAAGGCCGACGAGCTGTCCTCCCTCGCTGGGCCGACGCCGCCGCAGTCCGAGAGCGGTGGCTCAGGCGACGGCGACGAGAGCCATGGTGGTCCAGGAGGGGGAGACGGGGGCGGCGATGCAGTCGGCGGAGATGAACCGCCACCTCATCTTCCAGCGCCTCCGCCCGCCGTTGCTGACGAGCCTGATCTTCGGGAGCATGGTGTTGTCACATTCGATATACCTGGCCTTGGCACGATCACTCATTACGACACTTCTGGGTTCTACGCGTATTGCCATGACGAGATGCATCGTGATGGGAAGGAGCGTAAGCCTAGGAAGGGGAAGGCCATTGACCTTCGCACCAGCCATTGTTGTAGGAAGAACCGCGTTGGCCGTCACGCCAAGCGGACATCAAAGGGGACTGGCAGGCCTCTTGGGTATCTTGTGTGTTGGCTTCAGCAGTACAACAATTTTGCGTCTGCGTGGGAGCACAAGAGCTTGTGCCATTGTTCATGGGCTGCTCGGAAAGCCGCCAGGGAGTGGTTGAAGACCCTTCCTGGTGCGCACGTGCTTTTCGCCCAGGAGCGGGAGAAGCTCCCTGGCGAGGATTCGGAGCACGAGGATTTCGTGTAAGCATTGTGTTTCAGACAACTTGCTGTGACAGGCAACGCAATGTAGCGTTGAGTGGCGACTAGGAACAGGAAGAGGAGGATTACCTGGAGGAGCGAGGAGCAGCGGGGAGGAAGGAAGGTGCAAGGGGGGCGACGAAGTAAGTGGCACGTCTTGTTGGCGGGGCCGCGCGGCGCCTGAAATGATGGGGTCTGCCCGCCCGACACCCCACCCCGCACAAACAAAAGCTTGGAAAGGCCGTGGTATATCATGTTTCACCTGCCGCCCTCCCCATCCTGCCCCTCTAACCCTCACCGTCGGCAATTCCAATTGTCAGCATCGTGCACTTCCGCGTCTGCATTATCGTACGCCTTCCGATTGTGCCCGCCGTGTCCCCCCTCCTCACGCAATCGCATGTGCATCCTCGGCCTCTCTGCCTCCCCCGCCCTTCCCTCTCCGATACCCTCTTCGTCATCGCCACTCTCGTTCCATCGCCCTCCCCCTGGCCTCTTCTGGGATGTTCAACGCTTGGGGGGGCTGGTCCGCGACCCCGCCCACCCGCGATCCGCGGCCCAGGGCACCGAACCCCGACCTGCAATTTTGGGACGGACCGAAGTTTGCAACCTGGCAGGGGGATGGGGGGACGGCTCCAACTGCGCCCGCGGTGGCGCTACGTTGGGGACAGGATAGCACTCGCCCCCTGTGTTAATGGTAGGTGGGTGAGGCGCTGCGTATTCCCGCGGGCCCCCTCCTGATCTCATGGCGCCGCCCTGCGCTGCTCAAAATGCCTACCCCTGCACGCCTTACCAACAGTCCCGCCCATGTCTTGCAAGTGTCTGTCCGTTGGGCTCCAGGCACAAACGAACCTGTCACCGCCCGCCCTACCATATACCGAACAACGTTGTCCAGGGCCGCCGCGCGAACGACATGAGCCCCCCCCCCCCCCCCCCCCCCCCCCCCCCCCCCCCCCCGCACACCCCGACAGTTTGCACGCCAAGCGGGGCGGACAACGCCCGAGGTCTCGCAATAGGAGCAGTTTTTTGCAGCTGCCGCCGTGGTTGAGTGAGGAGGTGCATGCCACCCGATCCTTTGCACCGCCACTCCCAATGCACTGCGCTACACACTTTATGTTGTGACGTGTTGTTTGTGATATGTTCGTTTGCCCCCTGAGGCACCATTTGGGATCGACGGTCCTTCTCTTCCTCCGCCCGCCCCTTATCCTTCTCTCCTTGCCTGTCTTCCACTTCATCCACCACCCAAGCCCTCTTACGGCCACTCTTCCTACCGCCATCCTCCACCTTCCCTGTGGTCTCATCCGCATCCTTTCCCTCATCCTCCACTCCGCCCCCCTCTTCCCCCTCCTCTTCTATCAGGATTTCCTTCAGCCTGAGTATGGCATCTTCCTTTCCAGCGTTCGGGCATGTGTCGCGACGGGCGGCGTGGCGTTCCGCTCCATTTCAAGCCCGTCGCCCGCCTGCCGCCCGCAAGCGATGCAGACGCTCAGCCCAGGCAGCTGGAGCAACGGATCGCTGCCATCGAGATGGTTTTTTTTTTTGCCCGCTGCTCCCGCTCAACCCCGCAGATCCTGTCACCTGCGCAGTCATTCCCCCGACCTGTCCTGGTGGCCAGATGTCGCATTCGAATGGATCGAACTCAGACGCCGAGACAGAGCAGTGACGGACTGCGCTCATTTTGCAGTCGCGGGAAGCCTCGGCCTTGCGGGCGACGGCTGGCAATTCCCAGGGCGCGTGGTCGCCCCGCTCCCGCCAGTAAAACGCTCCAAAATTGCCCTCGGAGCCCCCTTGGGGTTTGCACATTGCCCGAATCTTGCATCCCCCAGGTCCTGTCCCCCGCCCCCGCCAAGCATTCATCTCGGCCCCTCTCATGTTCAGCGTCTTATGCTTTCAGGTCCCGTGTGGCGCGTGCCCCCTTGTGGCTGGAAAAACGGTTTGGGCATCGAGGTGCCGCCGAAATCGTTGCCGCGTTGGTCTTTGGACGCGACCCCTGGGATCAATCAGTGGCCACCTGTTGGCCCGTTCGCCATTGCTGGCCCGCCGAGGCCTTCGAAGGCTGGTGTTGCACAGGTGCGCCGCGGGCCAGGCCCTGGGGACACTGGGTCCTTCGCCACATGGGACTTGGACGGGTGAGAGACTGAGCTGGGGGGGGGGGGGGGGAAGAGAGGGTCGGTTTCGGAGAGCGGGAGTGCACGTGAGGGGTTGGAGGAGGAGCAGGAGGAGGAGGAGCGGGAGGAGGAGGAGCAGGGGGGGATCAGGAGGAGGAGGATGACGGCCGACCCTGAGCGCAGAACGCGTAAACTCACATCAGGAGCGAGGCGCATGGCCGCGGAGCTAGGATAAGGACGGGAGGGGGAGGAGGGCCGATCAAATGACACCTGTCGCCACCAATGCGGTTCACGCAACGATGGCGCAACCAGTAGGACACCTAAAGAGCTAGTGGACGGGCGCTGACTATGCAGCACGCTGCATCACACTGGCTGCACGCACTGCACGGCATGGCACCAGCAAGAAGGCGAATCGAACGATGAGAAGAAAAGCGAGTTTAAACTTGCGCGGCGATGCGTTACGTGAAATTGCGCTGCATTGTATTGAATTGGTGAAGCACCTTTAATGACGCAGCAAAGAACGCGACCGAATAGGAACTAGGTTCGTGGCAAGATTCGCGATGTCGTCGCCAATGTTCGCGCTCGCCCTTAGTTGTGCGAGCCTTGCCTTCCCGCAGGTGCCCCGTGCGAGCGCTGGGCGGAGATGTGATCCACTCGTGGGCTGGCTGGCGGGTTGGGAAGATTGGCGCTGTTGCGTTGCGGGCAGGTTGGCTGGCTTGTTCGGTCGGCAATGGCCGCACGAATGCTCCAACAACGCTGGTCCGCGCCCTGGGGGGGGTGCCCTTGGGAACGGGGGCGCGTGCCAGAGGCGGCGGGCGCCGCGCGCTGCCTGGGGCCACCAGGGGAAACGCGCGGCACGTAGGGCACGGATGGCAGTTGAAGGGCGCCCGCCGCGCGGTCGCAGCCACGGCGCGCTGGCAGAGGCAGGCGCTATCCAACCGCCCAGCAATTGCCCAATTGGAAGCTGCACGAAGATGTGCTAGCCGTGGTTGGTTGTTTGGTTGGCGGGCGCGGCTGGGAAGCTTGGTCGGGCGTTTGGCGCAGCAAGTGGCTGGTTTGGTTGGATGATGGTATATAGCGGCCACAGCTGCGCATATCCGTGCCCAGAGGGTGGAGGGTTGCGCAGGGGGGGGGTAGGGCGGGTACGTTTGGGCGCGCGACAAAAGTTGCGAGCGCCGCGCGTTGTCTGATGCCCGAGAAGCGAGGCGTGGTTCGCGCGCGCAGGAGGGCGGGGGGAAGGGGGGTGCGACCGCGACAGGCGCGGGCAAGGGGGGGGGGAAGGAGTGGCGCAGGGGAGGGCCGATGAGGAAGGAGGGTGTGGGGGGGGGGGGGGGGGGAAACGTAAATGCGCAGAAAAATTGCGACGCCGCGAATTTGGCTTGGGCTTCTGCGCCGACGGCGCAGATCCCAGCCGATATGGGCGCACCGACGCCGCGGGGGAACTGGCGACCGTTCCGTCGGGTCCTTCAAAGGCAGTTGTTGGCTTGGGCTGTGCCTTCGGGTCGCCGCACAGTCGCCGAAGTCGATTGTCGGGGGTGCGTTTTGCCGTATTCCATGTCCGCCACGTCGCCTCGGGCGGCGGGCGGCGGTCGCGCTCTCCATGGACCTCGCGGGCTGCCACCCGCAGCATATCCCCCGTGAGTCTCATCGTGGACTTCAGCCCCCCGCGTCACCTGATGTCGCGGCTCGCCCCGCTGGGCCGCCCGTCGCGCCTCCGCGCGCGCGCCCCCCCTCCCCGCACTCGCAACGGTTGAACAACCCTCCTCTTCCTTGCAACCTTCTTCCTCGCCCCCCCCCCCCGCAGCTGAGGGCCCCAGGCAGCTGGGGCTAGAGGCGCGCCGCGGCACGATGCGCCGTTGACTGGGGAAGCCGCGGCCCCCCCCGCCGTCGCGAACTTCGCGGCGACGGGCGTTCAGGCCACCCGCCGAGCTCTTGTACTTCTACAACAATGCGGGCTACGTCTTCCTGGCGCTGGCCGTCGTCAACTTGTCGCTCACCTTCTACGCCGCGCTCCCACGCAGCTGGATGTATGGGCGAGGCTGTCGCCGCCCCGAGTGTCAATTGTTTGGGAGGCGCAGGTGGTGGTGGGAAACCCGCGAGATGCCAGCTGCACGTTGCATCTTCAGCACCCCCTTCCATGATCCGTCTCTGCATTTCCCGCCGCGCCTTCTCTCCTCGCGAGCGGGGCATGCGCGCGCCGCTCGCGTCGCGGCGGCAAGCCGCGCACGGCGCGCGCGCGCCTGCGCACCCTGGACCACGACCGCGCCGCTCCAATGGCGTCGCGACGGCTTCGCGCGGCGGCTGCAACCCGCGCGCCCACTGTTAAGTCAAGCGCAATTTGCGGCCGCGGCGCGGCTCTGCATTGACGGCGCCGCGCCGCCGAGGAGACGCCCTCATTTTGTAAGGCGACGGGCGCAGTTGCCTCGCGGCGCACGCGGCGACGGCGGCCGATTGCTCGCCCAGCGCGCCCCTGGATCGTCGCAATGTCTCGATCCGCTCCGCGCGCCGCGCTTTTCAGGGCGGAAGTCGGTGGGTTAGTTTGTTTCGCGCCGCGCGGCGTGCTTCTTCGCCCGTGCTCCGACGCGCTCGGTCTGGGCGGGGGCGCCTCGCCGCGACGCGCAGGCCGCGCGCGTTGCCGACGTCGGCGACGGTCGAGGCGGTGGTCGCACCTCTTCGGCCGTCGCGCGAGGGCGGGTGGCACGGGCGAATGCAGCTTCGGGGGAGGGGGGGGTGGGGTCGGCGCCGCGTCCGCGAGCGCGGCGCGTCTTCGGCGCGTCGGTCAAGCCCTGGGGTCAGCGAAGACATCGATCATGGAGGGCGCGCGCGGGAGGCTGCACTGCGCGCGCGCGGCCATCGGGGGCGATCGCTGCGAGCGGACGAGTTGGCAGCGCGGACTAGCCGAGGCCGCGCGCAGCAGGACAATCGCGGAGACAAATTTTGCATCCGACTTTCGGGAGGAGACAAACCAAGAGACAATCCAAACCGCATCGATTTCGCATGGGGACAAATTTGTGACAAATTTGTCTCAAATTTGTCCCAAAACGACAAATGTGTGACAAATTTGTCTCAAATTTGTCTCCTGTTTTTAGCCCCCAGGGTTCGGCGGGACAAATTTGTCTTTTCATTTGTCCCAAAATTGTCTCACCGCTAGCGCGAGCAGGTCAATTGTCTTTTCGTTTGTGGTCAAGATATCTCTGCGATCAGTCCAGGCGACCGCGCTCTTCGCGGGCTCGCGGGCGCCGCTGGAAGCGCGCGGCAAGCGTCTGCTGGCTTGAATGCAGGCGGCTGTGCTTGTCCCGTGGCGATCAACGCCGCATGCGCTAGCCGCGGACGCGCAGCCTTGGCCGCGACCGTCGGGGCTGGGATGTCAGCTGCTGCCCTCCGAGACGGTCGATCGCGGCTTAGCGGCGCTCTGCCTTGTCCGACGCGCGCGCCCGCCCGCTTGCCTTCAGCGGTTTCCTCGCGCGGAGCCATGCAGTTTCGCGCCGATGTTTGCATGGCGCGCGGCCGCCAATTCGTAGTGCCCCCGCAATAGACATCGGCCGCGTGGCGCGGAATGTGGGCTTGAATTTTCGCAATCTACAAGGGGTTGCAGGGCGGCTGCGGGGCGGTGCGGATTTCGCGGGCAACGGTGTCTCTAGTTTGCCAGGCCATGCGCGGCACGGGGGCCTTATAGCTGCGCGGCCGCGGCGGCGCGCGGTGCCGCCGCGCGGTTTTCGAACATTGCGGCGCTGGAATATGGTGGGGGCGGGGGGCGGGGGGGGGGGTGCGCAGCGCCGCCGCCGCCGCGCATTGCCCGTGCGCCACTCGCCCATCCACCGCCCGCCAGCGTTCCCGCCACCCACCCGCCACCCGCCACGCGCGACCGCCCGCCCACCGCCAGCCCACCGCCCGCCGCGCGCCCACCGCGCACCCACCATGCGCAGCCACCCTGGCGTTACAGCTGCGCCCCCCCCCAATGGGGCCCCTCCACCTGGAGAGCTAGTTTCGCACCAATGAAACATGCACTTTGCGCTGCAAGGGTGCCTCCTGGCAGGGGGCGGGGGTTGGGCGCCAGCGCGCCGCCTAACAGGGGCATGGGGGCGCCCCCTGACAAGGGCGGAAGGTGCTTTCATACAGGGGTCGGGCATCCGTCGTGCGCCCATTCGCCGCATCCGCTGTCGTCATCGTTTAATGTTCGCGCCCAGGCAAGTCAGACGTTGCTTAAAACCTTCTTTCTAATGGGCTGGCACCTGGCGTCCGCGCCACCCCTCGCGCCCGCGCGGGCGCGGCGATTCGTTCCTTCGCGCTTTGGGGCGCCGCCAAACAAACGCGAGGGGCACCACTTCCCGAAAGTGGTCCCCCTTGTGCTTTGGGCCCAGTAGCACGCCTAGGCCCCAAGCAGGACCACGAAAGGACCCCATGACTTCACCGAAGGGCCACAGAGGGCAAAAGAGCCCCCATAGGGTTTTCAACAGAGAAGTAAGGGCTACCAAGCCCTCGGCGGCTCGCACGGGGCCTCGTCGGGAGGCGCCCGAGGGCCCCCCCCCGCGCGGGGCGGGGGCGCCCGCGCAGAGTTAGGGGCGTCACGAACGCACCACCCAACCGCCACTCGATAACCGCCCACCGCAACCAACGCACCGACCACCAGCCGCACCGCCGACTTTAAGCCCACCCACGTCCACCCACAACCCACCCACCACCTACCTACCAACCGCCCACCACGCACCGCCCGCCCGCCACGCGCCCACGCGCGCGCCCGCCAGCCTGGCGTTACAGGGGTGCCCCTCTGATGCGCCCCCTCCGCGCCCACCTGGGGGACCAGCTTTGCTTCGGTTAAAAACGCAGTTCGTGTTGCAGGGGTGCCCCTCTTCAAGGGGTTGGGGATTGGACCGCAGTTCTCCAGATGGCCTTTGAATCTCTGCGCTGCGGGCCATGTTGCTGCTTGCACCCTCCCCCGCCATCCCGCCGCTTTTCCTCTGCCACAGCCCGCCCACAACCCACGCGCCCGCGCGCTTCCATCCGCCCACCGCCCGCTGGCCACCAGCCGCCACCACGCCGCTCGCCCGCCGCCCGCCCGCCGCCCATCCACCGTCCACGCACCGCCCGCCCACCACCCGTCCACCCACCACCCGCCCACCCATCGCCCACCACCCACCCACCTCCCACCCACCACCCATGCGAGACCCACCTGCAACCCGCGCACCCACGCACCCGTCCAAGCGGCCACCCGACGCGCGCAACCTCCCGAGCCGCCACTCGCATGCCCACCAACCACCATCCCCCCCCCCCCCCCCCCCCCCCCCCCCGCGCACCACCCAACGCAGCCCGCCCACCAGCTTCCAACAGCGCGGCGCGGTGGGGAGCGCTTGGGGCGCGGGAGCAAGGGGCGGGGGCGCGGTTTGGTTGCGCGCGGGGGGGGGGGGGGGGGGAGGCGGGGGGGAGGTCGAGGGAAGAGGGCCCACTTGGCAAGCGTGTTGCGCAACGTATGGCGAACCGATAGTGCGCTCAGGGGTGCCAACTAATTCTTGGATAGAAGGTATATTATCGCATTTACACCAACACAATCTAACCACGCAGTGTGCCGCACCGTTAGCAGAAGCACCAGCGACAAGTTGCAAGTGTACTGCGTGCGTGCATTGCATTTCCTGGGGCCAATTCATGTATTGTGCGTGATTGTTGCATGTATTGTATTGCTTACATGAATGCAGTTGCACTGCTTGCAAGCCTTTCACAAGCAACTGTGTTCATCAGTTGGTACCGCCACTCCGTTCGCGGTTCTCTGGCTCAAATCGGCTTAGCCGTTGCAATTCTTCCGTGTCGTTCTTGCAGTGCCCTCCGCATCTTTCCTGCAGCGCACCCCGCATAGTTCTCACGAGAGTATGCCGAAGGACCCTCACAAGATGAAGAGGGGGGAGCTCTTGGGACAGGTGATGGTTTTGAAACAAGACCTGAAAGGCCAGCGGCAGGAGGCACGAGAGTACGAACGTACGTTTCAGGACATCGCCACTGCGATTGGTAAGAGTAAGAACCCCGTGATCAAAACCGCGATCGCCAAGGCCTCGAACCATATCAAGAAAACCAAGGACAAGGGCGCGCAGACCGCACCAACGGCTCTGGGCAGGTTGTCGAAGTTGTTGCCGCTCCCGCCAGTCATGCCGCTGGGCCAGAGTCCGTCCCAGGGTTCGAGTTCCAAGTCCGAGGACCGCCTCGTCAGGTATGGTGGCGTTTGCTGAGCCTGCTGGCCCGCTCTGCGCCTTGAGATGCAGCAGCCAGTACTAGGAGGGGAGGATGAGCAACGGGGAGGAGCACAGAGGTGAGGAGGAGCGAAGACACAAACAATACCAGGGTTCAAACACTACGGGCAAATTCTAAGACATGAGGGTGGGGGGAAGTGTAAGGAGGGGGATGATATATGAGGAGGTGTTATGTGTGGCACGTGCGCTATGCTGTAGAACGCACAAAAGCACGGTGGGGCACCGCGTAGGCTACACGAGCGCATCATGGTGGGAGAAGTGCAAGGGGCTAGGGCGCAAGATGTTGCTGGAAGAGGGTGGGAGGACAGCGGCAGGGAAGGATGGTCTACGAGAGCCCAGGGGCGAATGATGGATGACAGGGGAGTTGGTTCGTCCTGCCTGCCGCATTCTTCCTTCGGCCGCTGCCTGGCGGCCGCCTGACCACAAGTTCCAGGCGGGCCCGACCGCCTCCGTGCTGCCTCGCCGCTTGTGTTGGATCGAGGGCTCGGTGTCTCAGAATATGGCATGGGGTTCATGCGTCGGCCTCCTTTGCTATTGTTGTCGTCGTCGGAATCGGAATCGGAATCGGAATCGTCGCAGTCGCCACCGCCGTCGACGTCGCCGTCGCATTCGATGACGTCGCCATCGCCGTCGACGTCGTCTTCAGCTGCGTCGCGTCGCAGTCGCCGACGCCGTCGCCCTCCTTCTCCTCTTCCTCCTCCTCCTCATCCTCCTCCTCCTCCTCCCCCTCCCCCTCCTCCCCCATCCTCCTCCCCCTCCTCCTACCCCCCTCACCTCCATCCCTTCTCCTCCTCCTCCTCCTCCTCCGCATCATCATCCTCCTTCCCGACTGCTGGTTCAGTACTTGAACTACCAGGCGCCTCCGACTGGCGCGCCGCCGCGTTGCCGCGCGGTGCGAACGAACGCGAAGGAGAGAGGGAGGGGTGATCAGTCGGAATTTGCAGTCGATACGTCCCGAGAGCGGGGGATGAGGAGGAGGATGAGGAGGAGGATGATGAGGGTGATGAGGATGGGGAGGAGGGGGGGGAGGAGGAGCAGGAGGATGAGGAGGAGGAAGAGGAGGGTGGGAGGATGGGGAGGGCGGGCAGGCGGGGGGCATATGCCTGGGGCACTTCGGTGCGCCCATCGATCGAACGTTGACCCCCCATCCGGGTCACCCTCCCTCTTGGTGTACCCTGGTTCTCGACGTTCTCACACACCTGGTTGCCAAAAGACCTGTCCTGGGGCTGGCTTGTCTCGAGTGTGTCTTCGACGCTCCCGAGGCCCGCCGAGAGCCTCATGGCGTCGAGCATGGTTGCGGATCTCAGTGGAGGGCGGTTGAGGCACTTGTTGTTGGCCTTCGGGGGTTCTCTCGTCACCGCGGCTGGACGCAGGTCGAAACACTGGTGCGATTGGAACCTGGGAGGGTTCCAGGAACCAACTGGCGTTGCGTTCCCAGTGTCTCAGATCGCCCTCCCCCGAAGGAGGTGCAGGGGGGACGGGGAGGAGGAGAAGGATGAGGAGGAGGAGGAGGAAGGGGGAGGAGGAGGGAGAGGAGGAGAAGGGGGGAGGAGGGGGAGGACGAGGAGGAGGAGGAGGAGGAGGGAGGAGGATGAGGAGAGGGAGGAGGAGGAGGATGAGGAAGAAGAGGAGGGCTCGTAACACCCTCAGGCCCCCAAAAGGCCACCCCCCCACCCCTCCCCCCGATGCATCACCCAAGAGCCCTCGGCAACCCCCCAGGAAGCGATATCACGACAGTCTGATGGCCCTTAGTGAAATCGCGGGGCCACCTTGGACCCCCTCGGGCGTGCTCGGGGGCCTTACTCAACCCTGCAAACACCTCAACCAATCCCGCGGCCCCCTGGGACGACCTCGAGGCTCGCTCGGACGGGCGCTCTGCCCAACTCCCCTCTTTCCCGTCCTCGCTGCGGCCATTTCGGGTCGGGCTGATCTCTCCGTTATTGAGGCGGCGCCTTTTTTTGTTTTGTGCTGTTGGGCTGGTTTCTGCACGGCCGCCCGAGAGCTCTCCGCCATGAAGCGCAAGGACGCTGCCGCGGGCTCGACAGCAGACGACGCCGCCTCCGTCGTGACGGGCCGCAGGGGCGCCAAGAAGACGAAGGCGGAGGCAGGAGATGCGAAGGGCCCCAAAGCAGGTTGGCGGGGGATGATAACCACAGCGTCGAGAGAACAGGAGGGGGGGATGATGAATGGAAACTGGAGGAGCGAGAGACGCACAGCGACGGCACGGGGAGGGTGAAGGTGGGAGTGGAGGGGATGGAAGAGGGAGGAGTGTTTTTTTGAAACCACCGCAGCTTCGCAACCGTCCTGGGGCCAAGGGGCGGCTTCTTGTGAGGCCAGTGCCGTTCGGCACGGGGTCGAGGTTGGGGGTCAGTGCGGGCTCGTCTCTTCGAGCGCCCACCGTTGGAGTCAGCCTGCGTTGGTGCCCGTCGCAGGTGCCCCGACGCCTGGCACGGCTGGCGAGATCCCGAAGAAGCTGTCGCCGTGCGCCAGATGCGGAGTTCAGGCCACAGAGATTGGCGCTGACAACTGGGCGTTCATCATCATCAAGACTGACAAGAAAGGCGTCGTGACGGAGACGACCATGTATGGCAATGGCTGCAAGAAGTGTTGGTGTGTGTACAATATCGGGTTCAGCATGGACGGCACGTGGGCGCATGTGTGCCAGCAGTGCCATCATAAGAAAGATTACAACGACGCATTCGAGAAGGCTTGCGTCGTGTGGGAGAAGTCGACAGACCCGTCTCAGAAGGACTTCTTCCCGCGCCACGTCACCAAGAATCGCATGGCAGGGGCGAAGGCGTTCGTCCGCATGAGAGGGCTCAGGCCGTCGGAGTTCCTGGCGAGGTTCGGCAAGGAATACCAAGAGCTTGGCTTCGTCGCGAAGGACCTCCCGCAGCCGTTCTACAGCCAGGAGAAGTTCAAGGGCGTCCTCATCCACGACGACGGCTCCTTCGGTGCCGCAGGCGTCTCGTACGAGCTGTACTTCAACATCGAGGTTGAAGACCAGGAGGTGTTCGTGGATCCGCCCCGTCAGCTGTACGACAAGCACGCCGCCAAGATGCTGGACTACCTCACCTGCCCGTCGAAGAACGAGGACGCATTCGTGAAGCTCTGCAGGAACGCATCCTTGACGGTGGATGACGTCAACGGGAAGATCCAGGAACTGGCGGCTCCACCTTGTGCTTCCGAGGCCGCCGTGGAGACGCCAAGTAAGGCAGGCGGTAGTGCTGATGGTTTTGGTGAGACGCTGTCGGCTGTCAACGTGCCGACTTTGGCATCCAGAGCAGTTGCCGCCCAGAAGAAGTCCAGCGGCAAGACCATCGTGGAGGAGAAGGGCCCCGCCAGGTCGCCAGCGAGATCTCCTCGCGACTCCGACGCCGTGAGGAGCGTACTCGGTGACGACGACAAGCTGAACATTGACGCGATCCTCGGCGGCTCGACGAAGCAGGGGCACTCGAGGAGGCGCATGCGCGAGAAAGAACAATGATTGACGCTTCGCGCATCTCCGCCAGCCCACGTAGCAATGGCGCTCAGGAGGTTGAAGGGGAGAGGAGGAGGAGGAGGAGGTGGGAGTTAAAGAGGGGCGACGGGGGCGGGGGAGAGAGGAATTTGACGAGGACGACGGAGGAGGAGGAGGACGCGGCTGGATGGCGAGGGGAGCTGGAAGAGGACGATGGGGGATGGGTGGACGGGGGGAAAGGGGAGAAGGATCGCGAGCGGTCTCGAGGTGCGCCACCCCTCACTCCTCCCTCCCCCTCCTCCTCCCTTCCCCCTCCTCCCTCCTCCTACTTCCTCCCTCCTCCCGCCTCCCTCCTCCCACCTCCCTCCTCCCTCTCTCCACCCTCCTTCCCCCCCTCTCGGCTGGTCGCGGGCGCGGTGCAGGACATGTGTCTTTGCCCTGGCGAGTGCGGAGAGGCTCGGGTGTCATGGGCCCCATTCGAGGGGGCAATGTAACTGCATCATGTGTCGGAGCTCTTGGGCGCTAGTCGGACGTGTTTGGGGGCAGACGGTGGTCTTCTGACGCGCCCGCGGCTCCTTGATCGACTTGGGGTTCCTTTAGGGTTGGCCATCGGGGGGGTGGGGGGGTCATGGGCTTTCTGGGGCGCATCTCAGCCATCCTCGCGGCTCCGCGTTCGAGTATTCGCCCCCGCCCACGCATGCCATCCTGGGTAAGATGCATCACGCAATTTGCGTGTTTGACTCTTGGCGCCCTTCTAGGCCCTCGTATCTATTCCCTTTGACGGCTCTTGGGCGGCTCGGCGTGGCTCTGAACGTTGTTCGGGCCTTCCTGGAGCATCATGCGGTGCCCATTGGGTTGCATTGGGCCTCGTTGCCCCCCCCGCCCCGCCCGAGCTGCGGAGGGTTTCCAAGAGAGTGCAGCGGCGAGACGCAGCATTCGTGGCCCCCATCTGGTTTCTGCAAGGCGTTGGCCGCTTGGGCAAGCCTGCGTGGGGGGAGGGGTCCTGCGATGGGGTTGCCTTGTCGTGGGGCGGCGCTTGGGCCTAGATGGCTCGAGGGCCGTCAAGTGGCATCGGGCTATCTTGAGCCGCGCGGCGGCCAATGCATTCTAGCTGTCCCGAGGGGGTGTTGGGGCCATTTTGGATCAGCTTGTGCTGATGGCCCGCCGCCCCTCTGCCCAGGCGCAGGGGGAGCGCGGGCGCGTGGGGAGGGTAGTATGCCCTCCGACCCGAAAGAAACCATGTAGTACCACTAATATTCGTTCTCATGCGCTTGCGCCCCATGGGCAGGTCGGAATGCTGCGTGTCTCGGGCGCGGCCTCGGACTTGCAGAAGGCAAACCTTCTCCATGCGCGCCTGGAGCTCGCGACGGCCGCGGAGGCGTGCTCGGACACGAAGCACATCCAGTTCGGAGAGTTCAATACCGTCGGCGACGAGCTGACACTGCTCAAGAAGGCAGACGTCATGTGGCCCGCGCAGCTCCAGGAGGCTTGCGTGCACAGGGCCCTCGCCAACGCTGTTCCCAAGTGGCCAATTGGACAGGAAGACACCGTTACGAAGTTAGCGTTCCTCACGGGGGCCATCATGATGACGGCGCCAGGCGGCCCCGACGCGGACCTCGACGACTTCGACCCGCTCGACCCGAAGGTTCGGTCCCTCTCGTTGAGCCCCCAGGAGAAGATCAACAAATTCGAATACTTCGCCGCATCGGGCATCTTGGGCCCGCTGGTGCTGAGTTTCGACGACACCGACGGGGAGGCCTCCTTGATGAACCTGCGATCGTTCGACAACATCGTGTGCTCGTTCATCCACTCCGAGATGGGGCCCGACGAGATGTCGGCAATACAGACGGTGCTCGCGCTCACGCGCGCGACGATTCACATCGCCGACGCCGCCGATGTCAAGTACGTGGTTCCATTCATGAAGTTTTTCGGCCCCAATGCCGACTCGGAGCTGGTCAAGAGGGTTGCGCCGACACTCGTCGTACCGTGCATCAGGAAATCAGCGGCTTTGAAGACAAGCTACGACGACATGATGGTGAAGCTCGCGGTGTACCCTTCAGCCATCACTTCGTTCAGAGAGATTATGGAGACTGAGTTCTGTGAGGGGACGGCAACGCCGACTTCGCCTAGCGCTCGGACGAGTTTGGCGGCCAGCTTGTCGTTGTGGGGTGCTAAGAAGGCCGACTGCAGGAATGGTTCGGACACCACTGTTGTCAAGATATTGCAGATTGCGTTGGGTAAGTTCTTCGACGAGGCTTCCGAGAAGTTGGGCTTGATCCTGGAGCAGAGGGTCGAGGCGATCTCTTTGGACTCTGATGACAGCGCTGTGACCTACGCCGACGCGGTCATGACTATGATGGACTCGGTCGCCTCCCTGCGATTCCCAGGTGTTGCATTGTCTTGGATGCAGTGCAAGGCCAAGGCAGAGAAGGTGAAGCCGATTGTCGCGGCCAGCGAGAGTGAAGAGAAGCTCATGCCTCTGATCGCGAAGCTGACCGAGATCACCGACTTGGCAGGAGCTGACTGCCAGAGTTGGCGCCAGGAGCTGATGGTTGCGATCCAGGGCGTTCGTGCTACGCGAGACCCCGACAAGCCCATCGAGACGAAGATGACGGCCGCAGTCGAGAAGTTGTTCCAGCACTTGCGCGATCTGCTCTTCGGGGCAGGCGGGACGGACCAGATGGCGGAGATCTCCACTTGGGTAGAGGTCCTCGAGCAGCTCGTGTGGTTCGTGCCGCCCGAGGGGAAGGGCCAGAAGAAGCTGCTCGTAGACCATGTGAAGGCGTCCATCGCGTTCCATTCGGCGGCGGTGAACTACGTGGGCATCGGTGCAACCGCTCAGGAGCGTCTGGCGATCGACGTGAAGTGTATGAAGCTCCGCGGCCTGCATGGCCAATGGCTGAACTTGGAGAGGGAGTGGTCCAAAGTGCAGGCTGCGTTCTTGGACACCGTGAGTTTCAACGGCGTTCGAGGCCAGGTTGAGGCTCTTTACCGCGCTGCGGCCGAGAGCTACGACGTCGGCTACCAGGCGAAGAAGGCGATCGTGGCTGCCCTGCTGGCCAGCGAGATCAAGGCTGGCGGCCCGTCAGTGCTCGATGGCGCGGGCGGCGTGACGGAGAAGGGCAAGACATGGGGTGATAAGCTGAAGGCCGACGCTTCCTTCAAAGCCATCGTCAAGGCTGCGATGGTGACGATCATCACCAGGAGCCCTGACGTGATCGACAAGATCACGAAGGACCTCACGACCGCGTATGAGGACATGGTCGACTTCGCCCAGACATTCAAGGTGCATCCAGACGATGAGCTGATGAAGAAAACGCTCGAGACGATCATCAGGCTGAAGTGCTTCACGGCGGAGTGCAGGATCTTGGCAGAGATCGAGGCGCCACAGGACGAGGCCGCGCTGAGCTCGTTCGTCGTCAAGCAGCAGGCGGCCTCGAAGAAGGCTCCGTACGCGTACAGCCACCTGATGCATCCAGCACTGGCGAAGGTGATGGAGGCCTGCAAGGCCATGGAGTTCACCAAGTAGGCGCGCTCGAGCCGCGGCGCCCTCCGCCGCTGTTGGAGGAGGGCTGGATGGAGGTAAGAGGAGGGTGGAACGAGGTTGAGGGCGACGGAGGGCGCTGACTGACGATGAGGGCGCGGGCGGGGGGGTACACCGCCTGAGGTACGAACCAGACGAAGACGCAACGTGGGGGAGGGGTGGGAGGGCGCGGGACATCGAGGACGACGGCGGTGAGGGAGGAGGAGGATGCGAGGATGAAGACAACAACGAGGACGACGCGTAGGATGAACTCGGGGAGAGGGGCGGCACAGAGAATTGCGACCAGGATGGGGTAACCGATGGGGGTCGCGCGAAGCGTTTGTGCGCTCGTGCAGCCCGCCTTCATCGGAGATCCATCCTGGTCGCGATGGTCCGCCGCGCCTTTCCTTGAGTTCATGCTACTCGTGCGCTCGTACGCTGGTAGTTGCTACAGCCGCGGGCGGCTGGCGACGGCGCCGAGGAGCAACGTTTCCCGTGCTGCGGAGGCGCCAGCGTCCCTGAGCTTCCGTCTCCGTCTGGCCCTCCGCCTCCTCCTGCTGCTGCTGCTCCTCCTCCTCGTCCTCCTCCTCCCCACCTCTCCTCCTCCTCCTCCTCCTCCCCTTCCTCCTCCTCCTCCTCATCATCATCATCCTCCTCATGGCCGCCGAGCTTGCCACGTGATTGTTCTCATGGTTGCCATGGTGCTCCCACCCCAGAGGCCCCTTCATCGTCGCGTGGTCGTCCTCACTTTCCTGCCTCAACCTCCCTACCCTCGCCGCCTACTTCCGCTTGCCTTGTTCGTCATCCTCCTAGCGCCCCGCGCCCTCGAGAGGGCGTCGGGGCGCATGCCACGCCGCCCGCTGCGCCGCAAGTGCGCTATCGCCCCCGCCCCCTTGCCTCGCGCCCAAGGCGCGCGCGTCGGCGACGCCGATGGCGCCGTCTCCCAAGTGCACGCGAGTCGTCGATGCCGACTTGCCGCGCCCGAAATGGGGCAGCCCCCCCTTGCCGCGCCGCCCAAGTGGCGGCGGGGCCAGAGCCAGCAGCCGCGGCTGCTTCAGAGCCCCTCGCCGCCGCCGCCGACGACTTGCAGGCTGGCTGCGAGGGACCGCGCGGCGGGTCTCTGCCGCGGTCCACCGCGACCTAGGAGGCCGGCGCGGCCGTGGACAAGGCGCGCTTCGCGGCCATCAATGCCCGCGCGTGCGCCGAGCACGCGGTCCACTGGGCCATGGAATATTGCGAGCAGGCGGCCGCCGCGGAGGCCAAGGCGGCCGAGGCCCGCCGCAGGGACTTGTGGCTGGAGCGCTAGGAGCAGTTGGCGGCTGCCTCCTCAGACGCCGCGCTCAGCCTCGCCGAGGCCGAGGCGATGGCGGCGGTGCTGCGCCGCTGACCCCGCCGATGGGCCTTGGGGTCCTACGCGGGGCGGGGAGTGCGAGGGCGGCAACAGGGTTGGGATGGCGGGTGGCGAATGCGGCTGGGGAACAATAGGTGTCTTCATCGGTTCCCTCCTTGTCCTTGCTCCCCACGGTTCCTCCACCACCTCACCACGCCCGTTTCCTTGCCCCCCCCCCTCTATCCGTCGCAATTTTGGCTCTTCCGCTGGCCCGCCGTTGGCGCGCCTTTGCGTTGGCCTGAAGGCTTGCGAGCCCGCTGCTTTCATGAAGCGGGGGTCTCGGGGCCCCAGCGTAGACGCTGGGGCCTTGGTCCAGGGGGGTCGCGGCCTGAATCGTTGAAGTGTGGTTGCATCGTGCAACCAGCGGTTGCACTTTTGCGCTAATCCTTTGCGCGCGGCGGCGGTTTCTGTTGGCGGCGGGGGGATTGGCAGAACGCCTCCCACTTCAACGCAGGCCTGTTCGGCTGCAGCCGCCGCGCGTGGTTCAGCGCGTTTGAAATGGGTAGCGCGCGGGGTTGTTTTGCTTCGCTTCATGTGGCGGCACGGCCGCTTGGGGTACGAGCGTTGGTCGGAGCCGCCATGGGGCTGCGATGCGCTATCGTTGCGGCCAGTGGCAGGCGCAATGGCCAGAGCGCGTTCGCGCGGCCTCGCAACGTTTCGCGATGCCGCGCGCGCGGCTTGAGTGCTAAAGCCTTTTCACAGAGACAATTCTTTCGCATCGGACAATGTCGCTCGTATGTCGAGCGTAAATACGTTGCGGGTGGGACAAACCTCCTCGACCTCCGAGCCTCTATGCATGTCGTAGGGACAAACGCATATGTAATTTTTAAGACAATTTTGAGCTATTTCGAAGATTTCCCCCCAGGGGCCTCAAAGGGGGCCCGTGACATCTGAACAGAAGCTGCGCCTCGCCGAGTGCGGTCGGGAGATACCCGGGCCCGAACGGGCACCAAAGAGCCGAGCTATGGCCCGAGAACACAGACATGCTCGCGCCCCAACAAAAATCACACAGGGAGGTCTTTGGCCGTCTTCGGTCTCGGGGGGCCCTCGCTGGGCCCCAGGACCGTCCAAAAGCGACTCGCGATGAAAAACTGGCCCCGGGGAAAGGGTCGAGACTTCTGGGGCGGCCGCATTCAAATTATGTTGGCGAAGGACCCAACCATATGCAGTTGTGGGTACCGCAATTGTAAATATTTTCTTCGGTGAATCTCCGTATGGGGCCACGAAGCGTTGCACTGGGTGGGGGGAACGCATGCGGGCGGTAGAATTGGTGCCGTCGGCCGAGCTCCCTATGGGACCAACGCCGTATTGGGTGGGGTGAAAAAGCCAAAGTTGGCGTGTGGGACGCATGCGGGCGGTCCCACTGGTGGTTTTGGTGGAGCTCCCTATGGGGCAACGAAACGTATGAGGGGTGTACCAAATTTGGTTCCCAGGACGCACGCGGACGGTCAAAATGGGGGCTCAGGTGGAGCTCCATATGGGGCCACGAAGCGCTGTACTGGGTGGGTGATAGTGCCAAATTGGGTTTCCGAGACGCATGCAGACGGTCCCACTGGGGGCTTCGGTGGAGCTCCCTATGGGGCCACGAAACGCCGTAGTGGGTGGGGTGAATATACCAAAATTGTGTTTCCATGACGCATGCGGACGGTCCCACTGGGGGCTTCGGTGGGGCTGTCTATGGGGCCACGAAACGCCGTATTGGGTGGGTTGAGAATGCCAAATCAGGTTTCCGGGACGCATGCGGACAGTCCTACTGGGGGCTTCCGTGGGGCTCTTTATGGGGCCACGAAGCGCTGTACTGGGCGTGGGGGACGCATGCGAACGGTAGCACTGGGACCTTCGGCGGGGCTCCCTGCGGGGCCACGAAACGCTGTAATGGGTGCGGGGGACGCATGCGGACGGTAGCTTTTGGACCTTCGGTGGGGCTCCCTGTGGGACCACGAAACGGTGTACTGGGTGCGGGGGACGCATGCGGACGGTAGCGCTGGTACCTTCGGTGGGGCTCCCTATGGGGCCACGAAACGCTGTACTGGGCGCGGGGGACGCATGCGGACGGTAGCACTGGTACCTTCGGTGGGGCTCCCTATGGGGCCACGAAACGCTGTATTGGGTGCGGGGGACGCATGTGGACGGTAGCACTGGGACTTTCGGTGGGGCTCCCTATGGGGTGAATCGGGTGATGATGATGACGGTGATGGAGGAGGGAGAAGGGGGAGGAGGAGGAGGAGGAGGAGGAGGAGGAGGAGGAGGAGAAGGAGGAGGAGAACGCGGGGACCGTCTCTTCAAAACGAGGACCCAACACCACAGGATGGTTGGAAAAAAATCAGGACTCCGCATGTCTGGGCCGACGCGCAAAGTGAGTTCTTGCTCGTCTTCGCGTCTGATCCGCTCACCTTCTCCCCTGACGTCGGATCCTTTGTACTTTGGCCGAGTTCGGAAGCAGGGCCAGTAGGGCGGAAATGCCCGCACCACTTTTCTAGCTCCTTTGATGGCGATTTGCGCCATACTTTGCCGTCGCTCTTCCCGCCATACCTTTGCGGAGATATCCGCCCTACCTGTCTGAGGCGGGAATGCCCGCCCTATTCTTTCACATCATACACACTCCAGGTCGGAAAACAAGTGGCACGCGTGCCCTGGCTCTTGCACCGAGGAGCTGCGAGGGGCAGGAGGCGTTCGCCTCCTGCCCCTTCTGTGGCCAGGGGGAGAGGACGAACGACGAACGAACGAACGACGACGACGAACGAAAAGAACCAGGCGATCGCAGACATGGATCAAGGGGGCGTGGATTAGCGACGGGTCCCGTTTCCATGGGAAATCGCGGATTTCCGCCATCGGGCCAGGCGGCACCGGCCACATTTTGGGGAGGGCACCTCCGCGATCCAGGGATTTGGCGATCGCGCGCCAAATCCATGGATCGCTAGTCCATGTTTGCGTGCCCCGAAACCAAAGAGGTCCGAGCTCTAGAACGCAGCTGTGCAAGAGAGTAAACCATCGTGAGGCGGATCCGAAATCGGGGGCGCCCCCTGCGCAGCCCGCGGCGCATCCCCAGAGGGCCGCTCGAAGGTGGAGGTGGAGGTGGAGGAGGAGGAGGAGGAGGAAAAGGAGGAGGAGGAGGTGGAGGAGGAGGAGGAGGAGATGGGGAGGAGGAGGAGGAGGAGGAGGAGGAGGAGGAGGAGATGGGGAGGAAGAGGAGGAGGAGGAGGAGGAAGAGGAGGAGGAGGAGGAGGAGGAGGACGAGGAGGAGGAAGACGAGGAGGAGGAGGACGAGGAGGAGGAGGAGGAGGAGGAGGCTCCGAGGCCTTCCAGGCGCTGGTTGGAGTTTCCAGGGCCCGGCTCTCCCCGCCCCGCCTCGACCCCTCTATGTGGGAGGGGGAGGATCGATCGACGTCGGCGCAATGTAAAAACAAGGTGAGGAGTAGCGAGCAGGAGGAGGAGGAGGAGGAGGAAGAGGAGGAGGAGGAGGAGGATCGATCGACGTCGGTGCAGCGTAAAAGGAGGAGGAGGAGGAGGAGGACCAGTGTGAACCCAAGAGACATCAACGATGTTGCAGTAAACCCTCCCTCCAAGCTCCCATTTCACAAGTTCCTACCAGAAGTTAGTTTCATTGCGGGGAGTGCCCCGCCGTAGGAAGGCAACCGTCTCAAAATGCTCAATCGTGCCGAAACACCATTCCTGGGATTTCAGCGCCGCGCATCAATGTGATTGTTGTGTCCTGACAATATTGAACCCTGCCAGATCAGCATCCCTGGGACTTCAACACTTCGAAACAGCATGATTGTTGTGCCCTGATAATGTTAACTCGTTCCAGAACACCATTCCTAGGACTTCTACCGTACGAGCCCTTCAAATTGTTGCAAATGTTATAGACGCACGTGCGCGGCGCTAAAGCGAGAGCCACATGTTGAAATGGTACCGCCCTGCATCCTTGAACCTGCTGCAAACCTCGAAAACGAATGAGTAGGAGGAGGAGGAGGAGGAGGAGGAGACTTCCGGAGGTGGTGGGGCCTTGGCCCGGCCTACTTATACATAGTTCATGTATGTTTGTGTATGCATGCATACAAACATAACGTACGTACGTACGTACGTGCACACATGCATGCATGCGTGCATGCATACCTACCTACCTACCTACCTACATACATGGCATACATACATGCATGCATGCATGCATGCATACATGCATACTTGCATACATGCATACATGCACACATACATACATGCGCATCGTACACATGCATAGATACAGGTGTGTGTGTGTGTGTGCGTATGTGTGTATGCGATGTGTGTAACTACATGTACATAGAGACTACTGTGCTCCAGTAGTCTCTCTCTCTCTCTCTCTCTCTCTATATATATATATATATATATATATATATATATCGCCACGTCTACCCACACATCTAAATATAGTTAAAGTCATACACACACATATACATACAAACATACGTACATGCATACATACAGACGGACAGACATACAGACAGGCAGGCAGACAGACAGACAGACGTACGTACATACATACATACATACATGCCTGCATACATTCACATATGTCTCTATATACACGTAATTATGTAGATGTTATATATAAGATTGCAGTAGCGCTTCGCGCCATGCACCTTGGTCCTTGAAATTTGGCACGCTGGCGGAATAGCAGGAAGGTCAAGCCGACTATTTAGCACTAACTCCTTGTTGCCTTTTCTGGCATCGCCGCTATAATAATGTGTTTCGTTATCCTTCCTCCATGTTTCTTTTTCTTCATGTTCGCCATACCCTGCGTTTTCTCCCCATCCTCCTCGGCTCTTTTTGCGGAGGCTCCTCCTTGGAGATCCTCTGGGGGCCTCGCAAAAGTTATGTCAAGCTTTCTTAAGACCTTCTGGAGGCCTCTTGGGCGTGTTCTGGGGGCCTCTGGGGGCTTCCTTGGGTCGCCCTACCTCCAACTGCGGCCTCCCTGAATGACCGGGTCACGCTTTGAAATGCTTCGGAGGGTGTCTTGGGGCCATCTTGGGCCGCCATGAGGCTCTCTGAGGGCCATCTTGGACCCCTGTTGTGCCGTTTTGGGGCTCTCTTGGACTGCCTGGAAGCCCTTTGAAATGGTTATGGGGCGATCTTAGAGCCTCCCAGGCGGCTACGGACGCCTAGAAGACCGCCGTTTTGGAGCGTCGGGAAGCCCAAAAGAGGAGAACCCCAAAATTCACCAAAAACCTATAGAAAATCTATGATTTTTGCCTCTTGGAGCCTTCTTGGAAGTGCTCTTGGAGGCCTCTTGGGACGTTTCGGGACGGTCTTTGGGGATATGATGGCTTCTTGGGGGTCGTCTTGAGGTCACGTCGGTCACTCTTGGAGCGCTCTTGTGCTGTCTTCGGGGTCTCTGGGACGTTTCCGATGACCCCCCCGATCGCCCTAGGTGTGCTGGGAAGGCCTGGCAAAACACCCTGCGAGTCCCGGGGGGCCGCTTCGAGGCCGGTCCGGAGGGCCCCAAAGCCCCAGATCCCGGGAGCCTTTTTTTTTTAGGTGGGGGGATGGGTTTTTTCCCGCCCAGGCTTGTAAAAATATAGGAAGAGGAATATATATAACACACACACACACACACACACACACACACACACACACACACACACACACATATATATATATATATATATATATATTATATATATATATATATATAATATATATATATATATATATATCCGGCGGAACAGGAGCGAGGCCGCCAGGAGTGGACCTGCGCCCCCCACGGGGGCTCTGGGGCTCACTTTCCTTGTGTTTTTACAGGGTTTCCGCGTCCTGGGCCTCGGAGGCCGCCGCCTCCGACCCCCCATGGGAGGACGGGGCGGCCGGAGAGGTCCAAAATAGTCCAGGAGGGCCTCCAGAGGCTCCCAAGACGGCCCAAGCGGGCCCCGAGTCGCCGAAAGACCGCTCCAGGACGCCCAAGATAGGCCCAAGACGGCCCGAGAGGCCCCCCAAGGCACTCCACGACGCTTCAAGACGCCTCTCCAGAGCGCTTCAAGAGGCCGAAATCGTCAATCTTACGAAGGTTTTCGAACGATTTTGGCCTTCCAGCCTTTTCGGCTGTCCGACGTTCCAAGACGGCTCAATAGGCCCCCAAGAGCGCCCCAAGACGGCCCAAGAGGGCCCCAAGACGGCCCCAGAGTCGCCCAAGACAGCCCAACAGAGCCCCAAGACGGCCCCAAGTTGCGCCCAAGAGGGGGACCACGACTCCAAACTTCAACCCTCCCGCTTGAAGAGTGCCCCAGGAGGCCCCAAGGAGCCCCCAAGAGGCCCCAGGAGGCCCCCAAGAGGCACCCAGGAGGCCCAAACGAGGGCTAAAGAGGCCACAAAACAGCCCCGAGGAGGCCCCACAACGGTCCCACAACGGCTACCGAGAAGCTGCGAAACTGCCTTCACGACGTCCCCGCAGGCCAACCACGAGATCCAAACCAACACCCATGAGGCCTCTGACCCACCACCCAGGGCACGGTGGCGGGAGCAGTGACAGCACTTGTGCACAGCATGTTCCGGCGGGAGCCTTCCGGAACACGCTGCAGGAGGAGGAGGAAGATCAGGAGGAGAGAAAGGTGGAGTGGGAGGAGGAGGAGGGGGGGGACGAGGAGGAGGAAAAGGCCTCCCAGACAGCTCCAAGATAGCCGAAGAGGCTTCCAAGAGGGCCCTAGGCGGCCCACGAGTCCGAGGGCCCCAAGGCGGTGCCTGAGGCGCCCTGGAACTGTGAACCCAGGAACCCAACCAATTCTAGACGCTTCTCGTATCCCCAACTTGGAGGGTCCTAGAGGAGCTAGTCAAACCCGCCGTGGTCAGGTCCCTGGACAATGGTAAGTGCTCCATCTGCGCTCTCCACAATGAACTCAGCGGGTCGGATGAAGGGCCCGGATGCCCAGACTCTATGGCAGACCTGGAATATATCGGAGGAGGAATCGCCATGTCCAACAGGCGGCTCGACGAAGACTCCCCCGCTTCCCCCGCCCCCGGAACACTACTCGTCCCGCCAAGGGTGGGTGATGACAGGTTCCGTGTCGAGCAGGAAGACGGCTGCTTCGACTGCGACGGAGACGACTGTCCCAAAACAGGGATCAAGGGCACAGCGGGTACCTGGGAGGACGACGACACAAGGGAATTCCTCGCACAAAACCGTTCCCAGGCGTACTTGCAAGGCAAGAACTGCAAGTGGCTCTGCGAACAGTGCTGGGTCAAGTCCTTGGAAAGGAGAGGCATCGAGGTCCCCCTCGCCGCTCACGACTGCGGCAACAAGAAGTCACGTCTGCAGCGTCTGCAGGCGTACAAGCGCACATTGGATGAGGCACGCTACAAGAAGAGGTCTCGCACACTGCCGTCCCTGCATCTACTCCCGATCGGATATGGCCGCTCCGACACGGCGCAGACCCCCACCAGCCTGCGAGACCTAGTCATGACAGCTCCCGCAGTCTACAGACCCCAGACTATCGGCACCACACTACCAGCTCACAAGCTGTCTGACGGAAGGTTTGGGCTCGACTCACACCGCACGGGCATCTACTCCGCCAAATGCGAGACCTGCCCAGAAGGATCGCCTCTACTAGAGTGGTCGGTAACCAGCCCAGCACTAGGCTGCTTTATGTGGGGCCCCGAACCCGAAGCACCCACCAACGCCGAGACAGGGCTACCGCCCTGGGATCTCATGCCCACCCTCTGGACCCAACAGCAGTGGAACGCAGGCTGGGCCTGCAGACGGTGCCTCATCCACATTTGGAACGTGGCCCCAGGTACGCTCGACCGCGTACTGTACCAGCACTCGTCCAGCGTTTACCCCACTGCACCAGCCAAGCGGGCAGCGGCAACACAAGTGCAGGCGGAGAGCCACGACATTAGCGTCTACCTCACCCCGGCCTGTGCCAACGCCACCGCCAAGGATGCGCACATAAGGCAACTAGCCGCAGACGGAGAGCCGACCCCCCCTTTCAGCGCTGGCCACGACAACAGGCGGGGAGGGCAGCGGGTCAAGAAACGCCGCACGGGACATCAAATCCCCGTTCCCCGACATCTCCCCGCCCGAGGGTCCCGCCTTACCAACCCACTCCACCTCCAGGCTCGCAGGGGCGGAATCGGACAGTGCCATACGCTCCTTGGTCAAGTACCTACTAGAGTGGAACCCCATTATTTACGAGCAATGGGCGGAGTTCGTGGGGCAATACGGCGACGGGGTAACAGTCGAGAAGACCGATGAAGGGCCGTGGCCCGCAAGGCGTCTTCGACAGTTCCTGGACAAGATCTACGGAGAGACGATCCCCAGCAATTGCCCCCCCCCCCCCCCCCAGCATCCTATGGGATGGCCAGAGGGCCGCGGCCGCACGAGTGGTCCACCACCTAACGAAAACCAACGGGATGTATGAGGCTATGTGGTGCAAGTACGCTGCCGGCCTAGCTGAACAGCGAGGCCAGTGTCCCCTCCGCCAGCGGCTCAGCACCCTATTGACATACCTCATGGGGATGGACCCCACCGCCCTCGCCGACGGAACCATCAGCGCACTCGCCAACCGAGACCCGCGCGAGACAGGCACGGACTCCGCAACAGCAGCCGAATCTCTAGCTGCAACCTGGCTGAACAGAACAGGCGAGGTTGCAGACACCCCCCCCAGCAGACGGCCACGGCCCACAGCGGGACGCTGCCCCAGGTCGCGCCTCCAGAGCAGGCCCCCACGCCCCAGGAGCCGATGGCGCCGACGGCCCTCCTGCGGAAGGACGAGGCCCCTCCAACCAGACAGGCAAGACCGAGGGCGAACCGGATGCCCCCGACTGGGACGGGGACGCGAAAAGCGAGTCAGACACAGTCAAAGACACGAGCCCGGCGGTTAGCCCGACACCAGTGGCGGACGATGACGAGGAAGAGGATCCCTCCGACCCCCTAAGAGACTTCAAAAACAAGCCCACGAGGCCCAATGCCTGGACCCCGCACTCGCAGACCGTCGACCGGGCTGCCACCCGGGAGGTGAGGAGGGCGAGAGACAGCCCCGAAAGGGCAAGCAGCTCAACCTGGGACATCATGGGTGCCAGGGACGACCGCACCCTCAGCCGCACGGCAGGGGGCAAGGGACGCCTCCGGCCCGCGTCAGAAGACGCCAAGGACGGGGAAGGGCGTGCAGCCAAATCACCAAGGGGCAATCCCTCGCGGGTGGAAATCAACGAGGCGCCCTGGAGAGACGCCAGGATCGCACAGCCACGCCGACGTCGGAAGGGATGAACCAGTGCAGGACAAGATTATACGCCTGCAAATGACGCTGGGAGGAGCATTCAATGGCGCATGGGCCGCATGGGTCAGGCGGGCTGCCCCGAGACAGGAGCTCAGCGGAAGCCAGAAGAGCGACCCCAAACTGAACGCGGTCCAGACGTGCGCTGAATTCCTCGAGGCTTGGAGCGACGCAGGGCACGATGCTTACAAGATGGGCAGGGAGCTTGGGCTCAGCGTCAACTGGACAGCGGTCAAGGACAAGCACATGAAAATCATGCGCCGCGACTCCCGCGCACACGCTCAGCGCGACTACGACAGCAACAGCAGGCCCGCCCCATGGACAGCTGAGGGCAGAGCGGCCGCCGCCGCGGCCACGCAGGACCGCTGGGCAGGTGCCATCGGGACAGCCACCCGCAGCCAGTGGCAGGACTGGCAGGAATGGAGCTCGTGGGATCGGCACGAAGCCCCATGGACGGACTCAGATTGGAAGGGCAAGGGCAAGCGGTACTCCCCCAGGGGGGGCGACCGGCACACGGACAAACGCGCCCGCTGGTGGGCAAGGGACGACTCCTACACCCAGGGCTGACAGCGCAGGGCTTGCCAGCCTCAGCACCTCTGGCCCTCCTGGCCAACGTGCTCTGTCCCCCCTTTCCCGCTCTTCGTGCCCCTAAGGGGCCACTTTCACCTCGCCGCGCCCGGCTCAGGCCGCGATACCTAGGGGCAACCTCCGCTGGGGCGCAGGTTACCCTACATCTCACGCACAGCGTGGCATAGCCAGACAGCCCACACTGGACAAGTGGACCAACTCCCCCCCTTTTCGGGCCCAGCGGGGGGGGGCGCCCCCCCAGCTCCCGACATCTCACCCCCCTGAGCGATAGGGGAACCGCCCGCCGGACAGACAGGTCCCGGACAGACCCACCTTGCTGTCTGACGACGACAGCCACCCATCCGCTGGTGGTGAGGGGACGGCCACTGGAACCCCCCCCCCATGCGCCTGCGGATCGACCTGTGCAGGCCGCAGCTTTGGCAACATCGACTCTAGCGGCGATCAGCTGCGACCCCCGAGGATCAACTTTCAAGGACGCACCCATCTTCACGGACCTGAGCGGCGATCAGCTGCGACCCCCTGGACCAACCACTGCTCCCACCCCAAGTGTGGGAGGACCCGAGCAAGGGGAGAGGCGGCTTTCCCCCCGCCTCCTGCTGCTGGAGCCAGACGGGCGCCCCCCGCTCTGGGCGACGGGGGCCACCGACGTCCTGGCAAGACAGCGGGGTGGCGCCCCCCTCCCAGGGCCGCCCTCGCCCATCGCTGTTTGGGGTTGGTTCCCCACCCCTGCGGAGGTTCGGTGCGGCCCTGGAGGGCCACGTGGCTCACGGTGGCGGGCTCAGGGCCTGGGTGGCATGCGCCTGCGGCGGGCGTGGCCGGTCTGGCAGCTGGCGGCCCTCCTGCTTCTCACGTTGTAGCCCCCCCGGCACACCGCCTTGCGACTACATCACATCGCCCGTGCCAACGCCGCGTGCCCCCTGAGTTATTGCTCAACCTGTGCCCCCGGAGACCCCTGACTGGGTCTGGCTCGCATCGTGGTACCTCAGCTCCAGTGTATCCATCTCTTTCCTCGCCGGCGATGCTCGCCACGCCAGCGGGCTCTCCCACTCCCAATGACCGCACCGTGCCGGCGCGCACTGGGTGGGTCATAGTCGCACGGCACCCCCCGACACTGTGATGCGGTCCAAGTGGGACTGGCATGTGTGCTGAGTGGTTCAGCCTTTAGCGTCATGGCAGCCTCCCAGGCCCACCTTCAACCCCCCCCCAGTGCGCTGCACCACGGCTCACGACTGCTCAGCCGTTTGGCGTACGCAAGTCGTCCGTTTGGAGTTTGGCGCCTCATCGGCGACTCACTTCCTGCCCATCGAGGTCCGCGGGTCCTGCGCGGCTTGCGATGGCCACTTGAATTCTGGTCATTTTGTCCAGTGCACGTGCCCGAGCTTGCAGTACGCCAGCCAGTTCAGCGTCACCCAGCCTGCAGCCGCCGTCTGAGTGGGCCGGCCGGCGCCTCTGCTTAGCAATTAGCCTCGCCCGTGGCCCGGACGTTGCCCTCGCCGCCTGACCGTTGTCTCGTGGCCGCGACCCAAGAAAAAGTATCCCCACCAGCAGCTTCCTAGCAGTTGCCGTCAGCCCCCTTCCACTCGCCGGCCCGGCCGCTGAGGTGCCGCGTGAGGCTTCGTCCCATCGCTTCAGGTTAATTCGTCTTTGCGCGGCCCGCTCTGACTGGACTCGTCGCTGGCGCTCTCGCCTGTTGCCGCTGACTAAAAAGTATCCCCGCCAGCCCATCCAGAAACGATGTCCAGGCGAGTCGAGGTGGTCAGGGAAGTGCGGGAGCAAAGAGGGGGACGGCCGAACCGTGCGAACGAGGGAGGAGGAGGAGAAGGAGGAGGCTGGATGGATGGATGGATGAGGGAGTGGGGAGGATGAAGATGAAAAGAAAAGGAGTAGGACGAGGAAGGAGGAACAGGAGGAGGAGGGCAAGCATCTCATGGGCGTCTTTTGGTGGCCTCTTGGGACGTCTTGGGGATCTCTCGGCGATCCTGGGGGGCTCTTGGGCGTATTGGGTGCCTCGGGGGGGCCGTGTGGGGTCCTCTTGAGGGCCTCCTGGGGGCCTCTTGGGGGCCTCTTGGGGCCATCTTGGGACCATCTTGGGGCCTCTTGGGGGGGCGCTTCTTCGGGCCATCTTGGAGGGCATCGATCAAAGAAGAGGGGAGTTTTTTTTAGCGCTGCCCCCCCCCAAGAGGCCAAAATGGCGGCCAAAACCCTGGTAAGACCAATGATTTTGGCTTTCTCGCCGAGGCTGTTTTGGGCGCCCTGACCGCTCGCGGGGCCCCCCGTCCAGGTCCAGCGGAGGGGTTAAGGGGGAGGGGTTAACCCTTCCTTGAAGGGAAAGAAGGGGGCTGGAAGAGGAAACTCCCTAAAACACCTAACGCCCAGAGGGCCAGTGGGATTTCCCATTGCCGGGAGGAATCCAAGAACCAGGAACCCGGGAACAGTGCCAGGACCCCAAAACCCAGCAGCCGCACACCGAAATCGGCCTGGGAACCCTGTGGGAACCCTGAACCGGGAACCCGGCAACCCGGAATTGCGAACCCGGGAACCCAGCCGCTTACCGAAATCGGCTCGGGATTTTCGCCGAATTTTCAGTCTCCGCGCGGACCCCTTCAGTGCAAGCATTGCTTGGGGAATCATGACGACGGAGGTCTGGAGTACCCTACATCATTCCCAGAGCTACGGTGGCAGATGAGGGAGTCGAATTAGATGCGAGCTCCGTTGGGTCAACGTGTTGACGCACTCCGTGCGAATGGTCCGCGCGGGTTTCGCGTGCAAACTGGAGGCGCGCGTTGCCGTACCCATCTGTCTGATGCGATTTCTTCGCTCCAGTGAGGGAGCAGACGCGTGGCGCTGCGATTCCAGTTGACAAAGGAGGGACGTTCCTCCCAAATGATGCCATGCCAGCAACACAGGTTTTCGTATTCAGGTTAAGCACGCAGTGATGATGAGATGGACTAGGAGGGTGACACGGAGGGGCGCCCACTATCCAGCAGCCTCACCGCTTCACGCTTTGCTGTTAGGCGCACTTCTTGTAAGACTTGACCCTGGCTTGCCAAAAAAATTGTCCCCCCCATAGCCGAACTCGAACAATCTAGGCGTCAATGCTTGGCCTGTCGACCGTCTCCCTCTCTTTCCCAACCCCGCACTTCTCACAGCCCACTCGGGAGGTTCCCCAATCAGTGCTTGCACTGGAGGGGTCCTAGCGGATATTGAAAGGTTTGGCGAAAGTTTCCCGCCGTCAGCCGGCTGGGTTCCCGGGTTCCCGGTTCCGGGTTCCCCAGTTTTTGGTTATTGTTTCCGGGCCGATTTCGGTGGGTTTTGGGTTCCCGAGTTCCCGGTCGATCTCCTTATCGATCTCTTTATCGATCTCACGATTCATTGTCGATCTCATAATCGATCTCACTACTCATCTCACTCAATCGATCTCACCATGGATCTCAAAGCCATCTGCTGATTGGGTTTTTTCTCTGGTGTAATTCATTCAAGAGCCCGCCTGGTGGGCTCTGGCAGGAGATATTATCTTGAATGCCACTCTTCTATTTTCATTTCTGTCCCACTGCCTTCGGTAATTACTAGGTTTTAAGATTCCGGATGAGCCCGCATAACGGGCGTTTTGGACCGTCTAGCTCCGACAGTAACATGTTTGGTGTGTGTGTGTGGTGTGCGTGTGTGTGTGGTGTGCGTGTGTGTGGTGTGTGTGGTGTGTGTGTGTGTGTCTGGTGTGTAGTGTGGTGTGTGTGTGTGAGGTGTGTGGTGTGTGAGTGTGTTGTGTTGTGCTGTGCTGTGCTGTGCTTTGCTGTGCTGTGTTGTGTGTGCGTGTGCTTTTTCGCGGGGGGCCGAGCCGAACCGAACCGCCCTCTTGCCTCCTGCTCCCTCCGCCGACCTGAGGAAGGGCATCATGGAGGCCGCGAAGGAGAAGACCGAGGAGCTCCAGGAGGAGCTCGACGAGCTGGAGGAGCAGAAGGAGGAGGAGGCGGCGCTGGTCGGCGCTCAGGGCGACGTCACCGTGGCCAGCCAGAAGCTGCTTGCCAGGAACTTCCTGGGTGAATTCCCAAGAACCCCCGAGTCGCGAAAAGATCCGGACGGGAGGTGCTCGGTCTTTTCAGCCTCCAAGGGGCCCTCGCAGGGCAACGGGACCGTCAAGAAACGATTCAGGATGAAAAGCGACAGCCCAGGGGTGTCCATGGCCACAGGGGCCTCCCTCGCTTCCCGCGCGCTGCCAGTTGTTCGGTTTCTCATAGCACGAGGGTTGTTGTGGTAAAGCCGACGAAGGCAAGCCACCTCCCACGTGGTCTTGATAATCCCTTGTTACTGACCTGGCGACCATCCACAGCTGCTAGCTCGACCTTCATATTGTGGCGATCCCGCCTACATGCTTGCTACGTGTACTTGTTCTGGCAGGAGCGGCTGACGGTGCAAAATAAGCAGTGGTGTGATTTCGCTTGCGCCCAACACTGGCCAAACCCAAAGGCTGGGAGCGTCATCTACGCGATGTACAAGAGACCGTGCAATATCATACGCAAGTGTGCTCATGTAGCGCGGGACGGGTTCTTGCAGGCGGGTGCTGTCGCAATGTACGCTTGTTTGGCTTCGCCAAGGATGTGAGAGAACTATCGCAGCCAGTGTTGAACAATGTGGGCAAGGCAGCGCATAAGGATAAGAGCGCAGCTTGGACATGATGAGCTTCTGAAGCGAAGTGAGATTCGTCTGCTGGTTGATTGCATGCCGTACCAGTGTGAAAACTATCACGCGCAGGCTTCAAGTAATGCCGGAGAATAGGTGCTATGATAAAGCAGGGTCGCCTTCAAGGACTTGGTTCCGAGCCTACCAGCTTCACCGAGCGGCGACACACGGGGTTTAGCGGCCTTCGGCCCACATGCAGGGCCCCCGGACTTGGTTTCTTGGGTGGGCGACAAGTTGTCCAGTTAGACAACGTGTGTCAGCGGCTGCTGATCGCACATGGTTAAAACATGCTACAGGCGTTGTCCCATATCGCCGTTGAAAACAGAACATGTATGTATGTATGTATTTGGCCAGACACAGGTTAATGCAACGGGCGCGCGCGTAACGCTTGGTATACCACCATGTTGTATGATCTAGCACATAAGAAGATGTGGTATTACATGGCGACACCTAGCTGCAAGGCCTGCGTTCGTACAATATGTCGCATTACGAAGTTCTCGCGCAATGAATGCTCACAACTAATATGAGGAAAACCTCTGGCAGTTGGAGCATCATATTAGAACGCTTCAAATCCGCCCTCTCTCGTTTTGTATACATTTGCACACTTCTTGATCGCACACAGGCAGGGCAATATGCCGCCCTGGAGGGCGATGATGAAGCATATCGTTTCGCCCCCCTGTAATGGAAAAACAATTGGCATTTGGCTGCCATTGCGCACGCAGCGCACCGCGAGCACGATAGGGATCCCGCGTTATGGCCAGGAGCCCCTGCTGATGAAGTCATGCCTGCCTGTTTTGCTTTCGCTGTGGCGGCGAGAAGAATTCGCGTGATTTGCACCCCTCGCGCCGAATACACGCGCCTTGTATCTCCGACAGAAGTTGCACGCAGCATAGTTTGCATGCGATCGGGCGGCACCGCCAAAACCAGGGGGACGCCGCACAAGCACAAGGATCAACAGAACGATCACCAGTCCCCTCAACGCGATTGGCGGTGGTGGAGCATTGAAGCGCGAATCGGTGCATACAAAAGCCGACATGCACTGCACGCGACAAGGGGGCCATAGGGGCGACGGCACAGCATGTCTTAAGAGGAGCGCATCCCTAGAGCCATGGCTGCCAACATGGTCTACCCTGCAGGTGCTGATGAGAGTTTCTTCCCGGTGGATGTGGAGAGCGCTAGATTTGGAAGGACATGGAGGGCAGATTTGGGACAACTGCATGCCAGATTGATGGGCGCGCTGCGCGGTTCGGCACTGTCGTCAACACAAAGGTTGTGCAGCCCGCTCGGGGGAGTCGCCTTCGGACCGCGCGAGGTACAAGCGATGACGGCCTGGGGTCAAACGCCAGGTGGCAGCAAGGTCTGACTGGCCCCACGTCTACCCCAAATCAGCGTATTGCTCGAGAGCCCCTCGTGAGAATCGCGGCGCTGCGAGGGCCCAAGGCGCCCGGGCCCACAGCCGGCCTGCAGAGCCGGCAGGGGCCTCCGGCCCACCAGCTTGGCATCGCTCGGACGTGTGCATTTTTCCTTCGGCGAGGACCATCGAGGAGCATCCTTGATCATTTGGCGAAAAAAACACGCACGAAACCGAAAAAAACACAGGGAATGAACGTCCGAGCGATGGCCCACCAGGGGGTGGAGCGCCATCCTCGTGAGGGTCGCGGCTTTGCGAGGGCCACAGCGCCCGGCCCACAGCCGGCCCACAGAGCCGGCAGAGCCCTCCAGCCCGCTGGGGAGGCACCGTCGTCGTGAGGGTCGCCGCTTTGCCACGGCCAGCTGGGGCGCCCGGCCCACAGCTGGCCCAGAGCCGGCAGAAGTCTTGAACATGAGCAGCAGGAAGGGCTCCCTCGAGGGCGCGAAGTTGTTCGCGCTTCGCGGTTCGGCTCCGATTCCTCCTCACCCTCCTCTTCTCCCCTGGGAGGCGGCGCGAGAGCGCGAAGTTATTCGCACTTCGCGCTTCGCGCAGCGCGAAGCGCGAAGTTGGGAGCCCTTGAGCAACGACTCCATCAGCAGCCGCATCATGACCACAACAACATGATAACAACCGCGTGAACAGCAACGGCGACACGAGCAGCAGCCGCATCGTGAGCAGCAATGGCGGCTTCAGCAGCGGCCACATCAACGGCAAGTGCATCAGCAAAGTAGTGACGAGCAGCAGCCACATCAGCAAAGCAGGCGGAGGTCTCCGATCACTAACTCTTGTTGCCAGGTAAGAGTCCTGATGCGGATGCATATTTGCGTATCTGGGAAATTCACATAACATAATCCAGACACTCTGCAGGAACGCAAAGAACACTTGTTCGATTGCTGCATGGACGTCTTGACGTCTGGCAGGCGCAAGGCCAATACAACATTTCGCATACCAGAAACGCCTGGTTTCGGCGGTGATGTTAAATTGGTGGACGGCGAACGACAAATCGAAGAGGGCTCGCCGGATCTTCATTATCTCAGCGCGGCCCCGTGCAAAATACGAAAATGATCCCCAACCGAAGTCTTCCGGGGAATGGTTTCTGGCTGTCGCGCGGGCGTGGAATCATGAGCGCGTTCAGCGCATATATATATATATATATATATAGATTTGCTCTGTGAACACGGCGTGAGAAGACGCAGGCGCTCGTCGCATGCTACCAGGGATGGATCGACGACGGCGCTTGAACGAAGAGGCAGCGTATTTTCCATGAGCAGACCTGCGCTGCGAAAGGTTGACGGTGCAGCCCCAGCGTATCCAGCTTGTTGGTAGGTCCGCGGCAACTGGGGGAGGAGGAGGAGGAGGAGGAGGAGGAGGAGGAGGAGGAGGAGGAGGAGGCGGAGGAGGAGGAGGAGGAGGAGGAGGGGAAGGAGGAGGAGGAGGAGGAGATGGTCGCGATGCAGCAACGAAGAATCTGTCAGACGGATGGCGCGCGCCAGGCCCTGCGGACCACGCGCGCGGCGGTTCGGCTACCGCCCCCCTTTATCGGGAGGTTTGGTGCATCCTTTCCTTTCGCTCCCCTGCTGTGGGACTTCTCAGGAAGCTGGCGCGCCACATCCACAACCATCATCCTCACCATCGCCTGCACCATCACCCTCGTCATCTTCGCTTGCCCCCCTCTGGCGGTCCTCAGCACCCTGCTCGCTCAAGACGAGTGGCTCGGTCGGGGCTGCTGCACGAGATCAGGAAGATTGTCGATCCATTCGTGAGAGCTCTGATCGTCAACAAAAAACTTGCCCCCCCTCTGGCGGTTCTCTTCTCTCGCGTTGTCCTTGTGCGGATCCCCTTCCTGCCCGTCCCTCCTCGGAGGCAACTGGCGGCGGCGAGGAGCAGCCGCAGCAAGCGCAGCAGCAGGGGGACGACGACGAGGAGAGCGGCAGCAGGGCCTCGTCTTCTTGCCAGCGCCCCCCGCCTGCCACAGGAGCCGCAAGTTGAGCAGCACGACTTTGGCCCAGCAGACCCACGTGCTCGAGGTGGCCCTGGAGGAGCTCGACAGTGCTGAGGGCCATGCAGGGCACAGAGCTGCACAGTACCCTCCCCTCCCCCAGCCTTCTCCATCTTCTCCCCCTCCCCTTGCGCAGGTTTCTCCTCTTCGTCCTGCTCCTCCTTGTCCTCCTTCTCCTCCTTGCCCTCCTTCTGCCTCCCATTCCTCCTCCTCCTCCTCCTCCTCCTCCTCCTCCTCCTCCTCCTCCTCTTCCTCTTCCTCTTCCTCTCCTCCCCGCCCTCCCTCCCTCCTCCGCTCCCTCCGTCCGCCCCCTCCTCCTCCTCCTCCTCACTCCCTCCCTCCTCCTCTGCTGCTCCTCCTCCTCCCTCCTCCCATCCTGCTCCTCCTTCACCTCCTCCTCCTACCTCCTCCTCCTTCATTATCTCATCCATCACTCACCATTCACCATTAACACCATCAACCATCACTCATCCATCATCATCCATCATCATCATCACATCAAAATCATCATCACATCATCATAATCATCATGCATCACATCATCAAGTCATCTTCACATCATCCCTTCCCCTCCCTCTTCCTCCTCCTCCTCATCCTCCTCTCGCCTCCTCCTGCTCCTCTGCTCCTCCCGTCCTCCTCCTGCTCCTCCTACCACCGTCCCCATCCTCCTCCTCTTTCCTCCTCCTCTCCTCCTCCTCTTTTCCCTCTCCTCCGTCCTCCTCCTCCTCCCTCCTCCTCCTCCTCCTCCTCATCCTCCTCTTCCTCTCCTCTCGCCTCCCTCTCCTCCCTCCTCCTCCTCGCTCCTCCTCCTCCTCCTCCTCCTCCTCCTCCTCCTCCTCCTCCTCCTCCTACTCCACCACCTCCTCCTCCTCCCCCCCTCTTCCTCCTCCCTTCCTCCCTCCACCTCCTTCTCTCTCTCCTCAATCCTTCTACTTCCCTTCCTCCCTCCACCTCCTCCTCCCTTCTCCTCATCGCCTCGCTCCTACCTCCTCCTCCTCCTCCTCCTCCTCCTCCTCCTCCTCCTCCTCCTCCTCCTCTCCATCTACTCCCTCCCCCCGTCCCTCCCTCCCTCCCTCCCTCCCCCTCCTCTCCGACGCCCTGGCACCCGCCCACCTTTGGGGCGAGTGGCCACCGGGGCCTGGCGGCGTGTGAGGTGTCTGCGACAACTAGAGCACTGAATCACTTCCCCGGGAGCCCAACGTCTCGAGGACGCCGGGGGGCTCCCAGGGGTACCGCAACACATACGAATTCAAACCAAACTGCTGCAGCAGGGGCGGCCCGGCGAGGAAAAGGGAGGGGAAGGGTAATGGGCCGGGGGGCGGCGGCCGTCGCGGTGGGCGGGCGGGCAGCCGGGGTGGCCGCGGAAGCCGTGGTCGTGGTGGTCGAGCTGGTAGTGGTCGAGCTGCTGGTGGTCGTGGTGGTCGTGGTGGCCGTGGTGGTCGTGGTGGCGTGGTGTTGCGTGCTGGTGGCCGGCCTGGTAGTGGCCGTTGTTGCTCGCGGTGGTCGTGGTGGTCGGTGGTGGTCGAGGTGCGTCGTGGTGGTCGGGCCGTGGCGGTCGTGGTGTCGAGCTGGTGGTGTCGTGAGGTGGTCGTGTGGTCGGTGGTACTCGTGTGACGTGGTGGTCGTAGTCCCTCTTCCTCCCTCCCTCACCCTTCCTCCCATCCCCTCCCTCCCCCTCCCCTCCCTCCCTCCCTCCCCTCCTGCTCCTCCTCCTCCTCTCCTCCCCTTTCTCCTCCTCCTCCTCCTCCCACCTCCTCTCCTCCTCCTCCTCTTCTCCTCTCCCTCTTCCTCCTTTCCCTCCCTCCTCCTCACCTCCTCCTCCCTCCTCCCCTCCTCCTACTCCTCCTCCTGCTCCTCCTCCTCCTCCTCCTTCCTCCTCCCTCCTCCTCCCTCCTCCTCCTCCCCCTCCTCCTCCTCCTCATCCTCCTCCTCCTCCTCCTCCCTCCTCCCCTGCCTCCTCCTCCTCTCCTGCGCCTTCCTCCTCCTCCTCCTCCTTCCCTCCTCCTCCTCCTCTACGCCTATCCTCATCCTGCTCCTCCTCCTCCTGCTCCTCCTCCTCCTCCTCCTCCTCCTTCGCCTCCCACTCCTCCTCCCTCCTCCTCCCCCCCCTTCTCCTCCCTCCTCCTCCCTCCCTCCTCCCTCCTCCCCCTCCCTCTCCTCCTCCCTCCCCTCCTCCCTCCTCCCTCCTTCCTCCTCCCTCCTCCTCCTCCTCCCTCCCTCCTCCCTCCAACCTCCTCCCTCCTCCATCCGCCCTCCTCACATCCCTCCCTCTCCTCTCCCTCCTCCCTCTCCTCATCCTCCTCCTCCTCCTCCTCCTCCTCCCATCCTTCATCCTGCTCATGCCCTCCTCCTCCTCCTCCTCATACCTCCTCCTCCTCCTCCTCCTCCTCCTCCTCCTCTTCCTCCTCATCCTCATCCTCATCCTCCTTCTCCTCCTCCTTTTCCTCATCTTCCTCCCTGCAAGTCCCTTGCACCCTGCTCCATCATTCGCGCCACTCGTAGCCACTGGGGGCAGAAGGACACTGGCTTCGGGTGCGTGCGAGGGTTGCTGACCCCACAGGCCACATGCACCGCGGCATCGCGACGGACGACGCGACGTTCTTGTCCGACGCCCACAAGACGAAGGAGGCCTTGTGGAAGGCGAGGGCCGCATCCACGCTGCTCGCGGAGCTCCTGGACAGGAAGGCGGCCCAGCTGAAGACGGGGAGCGCCTGATCGCGCATTCTTTCGCGCGCCCCCTTTTCGCTGACCCATCGTGTCGGCCTCTGCCGTCTTCTCTCATCTCCTCCTCCTCATCCTGCTCCTCCTCATCCTCATCCTCCTCTTCCTCGTGCTCCTCCTCCTCCTTCTGTTCCTCCTCCTCCTCCTCCTCCCACTATTGTACTTCGTTCGCTCTCTCTTCTCCTCCTCCTCCTCCTCCTCCTCCTCCTCCTCTTCCTCCTCCTCCTCCTTGTCCTCCTCCTCCTCCTCCTCCTCCTTCTCATCGCATCATCATCATCATCTTCTCATCATCATAATCATCATCATCATCATCATCATCATCATTCATCATATCAGTATATTCATCATCATCATCAGCTCAGCATCATCATCATACATCATCATCATCATCATCATCATCAGCAATAATAAATCATCATCATCATCATCAGCCATCAGCATCAAGCATCAGCATCATCATCATCAGCATCATCATCAGCAGCAGATCTCATCATCCTTCTTTCTCCTCTTCTCCTTCTCCCTCTTTTTCTCCTGCCTCCCCCCATCTCCCTCCTCCTCATCCTCCTCCTCCCCTCCTCTCCTCCCTCCTCCTCCTCCTCCTCCTCCTCCTCCTCCTCCTCCTCCACATATCGGGCTGTGCATAGAGCTAGTGTCCTCAGGTAGTCAGCTTTTCACGAGGTTTCTTGAGCTCCCTCCGAGGCTCCCTCGAACCAGTCGGTCCGAGAAGATGGCCGTTACAGGTTCCAAGTCTAGTGTTAATAATTCCAAGATGGAGCTTGCTAGGCAGAATGCACGTGAGAAGCGCAATCAGAAAATTCGGGAGTGGTTTGGAGATAGTTTAGCGTCCCGTAGGCAGGCAGGTGACGAGAGCCAGGAGGGTACAGACGACGAGGCCGACAAGGCCTCGGAGGTCTCCTGTGGCCACCACCTCACCGATTGGGACAGCATCTCCGAGTTCGACCCGTGGGCGGACGAGAGCAACTTCACACCAGCTGCGCCGCCCGCGGCCCCGTGTGCTGCTACCTCTCTGCCCCCTGTTTCAGTCGAATCAGGTCCAGTCGAATGTACCACACAGGCCCAGCCCAAGGAGACCGAGCGCCCCCCGAGTTGAACACCCAGCCCAGTTGAAGGTGAGGTCCACAAGTCTCACAATTCGGAGGTGCTGTCTCAGTCGGTGAGCCCAGGGTCCCCTGTAGAAGTCGAGGCCGAGTTCCAAGTTCATAGTGAAACGTGGGTGCAGGCCAGGAAAAACGTCGGGTTCACCCCGGGTGCCGCTTGCCTGCCTGCTGATGCCGTTGCCAAGTCCGTAGCATTGTGGCTTGGTTCTCAGGATCCAGCAGCACCTCACATCAGTTCACTTTGTTGTAGCTGGGTCCGCACGGTGGGGGGGGGCATCTACGCCCATCACCAACAGTCCGTTCCCATCCCGTCGCGTGGGCAGGCTGCGAATTTCCGCGTCGGCACCGTGCAGCAGTCTACATCACAGAGGTTAGAGCCCCTCCGCGACAAAGTGAGCGGGTGGTGGGCGAGACTGGCCACCGCACTCGCATCACTCTTCCAGCATCGTCGGCGAGACAACGGAGGTAAGCAGCAGCGGCTACTCGTGCAGGCCATCGACGCACCGCGAAGCAGTACGCCAGAGGAGGCACATCGAGTCCTTCGGAGGCGTGATCCTTGTACATGGGTGCAGTGGAAGTTGTTCCTGCGCGGGGTCGTATCGGAGTCCCCTCCTGAGGAAGAGTTGGCAGCTGGTTGTGAACTTGCAGAAAAGTTAGCCAGACGCAGTCAGCAGAGAGCTATTCATCAATCAATCGTATCATTCCGAAGCTGGGCAGAGACCACACCTGCGGTTGGCGCCCTGCACAAGGCTATTCGGTCCACGCCCTTGGCCTCCCTGAGCGCAGCTCTGAGGCCAGCGACCTCGATGGGCGGCAATGTCTCGTCCTGGACGCGGCGCCTGATGTCACCGAAGAGGTCTAGCAACTGCTGATGGTCCTGCCGTTGTGGCGCCCACAACGCCTGCCATTGCTGGGTTTTAAAATCGAGCACATCGCGTGGATGAATCAGCGCACGAGTCCCCACTTCGACTGGAAACCCTCTTCGGCGATGGGCGTTGATCGGCTATGTTCTCTAGATGTGGATCGTCTGCGAAATATCGCTCTGGCCGAATTGGCAGCATTGCTATCTCTTTGTGAATATCATCAGGTGTGGCCACATCAAGCGCTGATCACCATCGGCACTTTACTGCCAAAAAAATCAGCGGAGACCGAGTCATCGGTCTTCTTTCGCATTTCGGC
>CAUYUJ010008104.1:0-42307 GCA_963575745.1 Prorocentrum cordatum | reverse complement strand
GAAAAGAAGCTTCACGCCGCCCACCGGCTCGGTTATTATCGATGCAAGCGTTTACCGCGCTGTGTCCTCGTCAGGTTTGATGGCCTCGAGAAGGACTTTGGGTTGGGGGACTCGGTCGTGCAGATCGCGCCGCACAGGGCGTCCTGGGAGTGGAACCATCACTACCAAGACGATGGCGAGCGAAAGCTTCGGAAAGTGAAGGTTACGAGGTACCAGATCCCGTTGCTGCCAGAGAAAGTTCGCACCGTGCAGACGGCGCAGGGCCTGGGCATGGATGCGGCCACCATGGTGCTCCAGAAGCCCATGAACATGGGCGCCGATGACTGGTGGCTGCACCTGTACGTCATGCTCAGTCGCGTTCGCGTGGCCCATCGCGTCCTCGTCTACAACCTGCCGCCCTGGGACATCCTGCAGCGGGGCCCGCCCCAGTACGTCCGCGACGGGGTCCAACGCTTCGAAAACATGATTTTCAAAGCGAGTTACAAAAATCGCCAAGCAGAGGGCGCGCGAGTACGGCTGGGACGTGGGGGATGGGCCCGCGGCACGGGGCGCCCCGGAGTCGAGCTCGGCGCCCGCGCCGCCGACGGTGCCGCGGGCGTCGCCGCTGGGCCCGTCTCGTGCCGCGGGGAGCTCAGCGGGCGTCGTTGAGGAGGCAGGCGACGACGATGACGACGCTGACGGATCAGCTCCTTCGGACGGGGAGGCGGCCCCTGCGGCGTCTGTGCATACGCCTCTGCCCTTGCACGCGCTGCGCCCGGGCCAGGCTCTGACGGTGCCACCGGCATACATTGCGCCGGACGCAGGGCCTGCGGGGCGGGGCAGGGGCCGCGGCCGCGGCGGTGACGCGACGGGGACCGGAGATGCGGCGGCGGCATCGTCGACGGGGAGCGCTGTTTCGCGGGGGCGTGGGCGCGCCGGTGGCGGCCGCGGTGCTGGTAGGGGCGCCGTAGTGCCGAGGGATCTTTGGGGGGACATGTTTCGCACGGCGGCGACTGTTGGTGATGGTGCAGAGCCGCCAGAGCTGCGCCCGCTGGACCGGGATCTGTGCATGGCAGCCTACGGCGTGTCCCAGGAGGAGGTTACCAGGGAGCTGCAGTGGCGCTGCGGCCGCGGCTCTAGCGTGGGCATCGCAAACCTCGGCAACACTTGCTTCGTGAGCGCAGTCGCGCAGGTGCTGCTGCGCCTGGCTCCCTTCCGTCGGCTCCTCCACGAACACGACCAGAATTGCCCTTTGAACGCAGCATCTTGCGCGGCGTGCGCGCTCGGAGCTCAGGCCACGGCTCTCTCTGTCCAGGGCGAGGGGGTCGACACCGACGCGCCGCTGGCAGTCGCCGCGCGCGCGGGGCTTTTTGGTGAGCGAGAATTCACATAATTCGATCAGCAAGGGAGACCGAAGCAATGCGACGCGTCAGAGTTCTTCCTGGCCGCCCTCCATGCCGTTACCGAGACCGAACACCCCGTTTGTACCGCAAGGGGGCCTCACGGGCAGCGCAGTGTGCTCCAGCAGCACGTCTGCGGCATTGCGTTTCGGCAGCGGAGGCGATGCGCCGCGTGCGCAGCAAGTTCGGACAAGGGGGAAATTAAGACGTTTCTGAAGGTGGTGCCTTCCGAATTGCTCGGCCCCGACCACCGGGGGCCGTGCGATCTGGAGGACTTGATCCGGCTGGGATTAAGGCATGTCGGTGAGCCAGGGCAAGGATGTCCGGCGCGCGCTCACCTCGATGATGCTCAGAGGGCGGCGGCCGGGGTCTGTCAAGGCATCAGGGTATATACAGGCAATCGCTGGGAGCGGTCGCCGCCGGTGCTCTTCGTGATCGTGGAGCGGGTGATAGGCCAGTGGTTCGACAGACGCCCTGTGCGCTTTCCTCAGATTCTGCGGCCTGTGGATTCCGAGTGCGAGTACGATTTCTCGGGGGTCGTGGTGCACCAGGGCAAAAGCGCGACGAGCGGACACTACTATGCGTATGCATCCGTGGGCGTGAACGAATACGCCAAATTCGACGACAGTACTGTCCACCTCCAGACTTGGGCGCAGATAGCCAGAAACCACCAGGTGCACATGGGCGCGTATGTGTTTGCGTATGTGCGCAGGGCGGGTCCGCGGGGCGGAGGCGGCGGGCGCGCGGCGGCGGGGTCTGCGGGGGGCGCCAGCGGCAGCGCTGGTGCGGGACCGTCGGGTGCGCCGCCGGCTCCGCCGACTGCGCCTCTCGGGCATGCAGGCGGGCGCGCGGCGGGGTCTGCGGGGAGCGGAAGCGGCGGCGGCGGCGCTGCTTCCAGCGCCACTGCCGCGCCGTCTGCGCCGCCGAGTGCGCCCGCCGGGCAGCTGGCGTCGGGGGGCGAGCCACCGGGCAAGCGGCGTCGGGCGGGTGGCGGGGATCCTGGCGCTGGCGACGGGGACCCTGGCGCTTCGGGGCAGCCGCAGCCGCCATCGCGCAGGGGCAAGAAGCGCGGGCTGTCGCCGCCAGCTCCGGGCCGCGCGGGCGACGAGGACGACGACGTTGGCAGGGCCGCTGGCGTTTCGTCCGCGGACCAGGTGCCTGCTGGAGTCCAGCCAGGCGCGGGGGCGTCGCTCGCGGGGGACGAATGGCGTCGCTTTACGCCAGAAAACATTGACACCGCTAAGTGCATGGCTCGTACCTGGGCGAACGGAGCTGGCGGACACTGCCGGAGCGCGCCAAAGCAGGGATGCGGGGATTTCTGCGGGCAGCATTTCCAGCAGCAACACAGAGATGGTTGGCATGGGCGTGTGGACGGGCCCATCCCGGAGAGAAAGTTGAAGGCGTTCAGGAATAAGCAGGCAGGCGCGGCGGCGCCCGCGGCCGAGGCTGGCGCGATTGGCGAGGGCGCGGGGCGGGCCGCGGTCGTCACGCGAGCAGGCTCTGGGTCTGCCAGCGGAAGCGGGCGGGGGGTGCGGCGCGTGTAGAGGCGGCTCCGGAGGGAGGGCATGCAGGCAAGGCCCCGCGCGCGGCGCCCGCGGCCGAGGCTGGCGCGAGTGGCGCGCCCGCGGGGGGGCCCGCGGAGGGGCGATCCGCCAGGGTGCCCGCCAGCGATGGCGTCGCCGCGAGGGCGCCGACAGGGGGCGGCGACGGTGCTGGAGGGGCTGGCGCGCCCAGTGCGGCATCGGCCCTGTCGTCGGGCGGTGAGCGCGGGGAGCGTGGCAGCCGCGCGAGCACGCGGGATATCGCCGCCGCTGCTGCGGAGGATCGCGCGCGGCAGGAGGATCCTGAAGAGAGGCGGCAGCGCCTGGCCATCGCCGAGCACAACCAGCGGCAGGACTTGATCGGAGAAGTCGCTGGAGCTCTCGTAGTGCGTCGGCTGGACGTGCCCGTCGGCATTGGCAAGTGGCCTGAGGAGAGGCTGCGACAGACGTTGCGCCGCCTGCGCGGGGGTGGAGATGACGAGCCAACGATCGTGGCGGTGTCGGACGCGGCTCTCTGAGAGCTGCGCCTCGTGCGCAGCGGCGCTCGCCGGCCCTGGGTGCGCCGTTGACAGAGCTCTGCCGTTCAAGCGCACCGGGCGCTTGGGCTGCCACTGGAGGTTGGCACGGGCGCCCTGTAGGCGCGTCCGTCTTGCATGTGTGTTCTTGTGTGCCTGTGTGCATGTAGATGTTTTGTCAGTGCGTGAGTGTGTGTGCGCTGGCGTGTGTTTGTGTTTGCCTGTGTGTCTGCTGGCGTGTGTGTGTAAGTGTGTGTGTGGGTGTCTTTGTGTCTGTGTGTTTGTCGCTCTGTTTGTGTGTCTGTCTGTGTGTCTGTCTGTGTGTCCGTGGGTATGTGTGTGTGTTTGTCTGTGTGTCTGTATGCATCTCTGTCTGTATCTCTTTTTGTGCGCGTGTCTGTTCGTGTGTGTGTAAGAGTGGGCGCGTGTGGATGTGAGTGTGCTCGAGCGTGTGTGTGTATCTGTGTGTGTCAGTGTGTTTGTGTTTGTCTGGTGTGTTTGCGTGTTTGTGTGTGTGTGTCCGCGGTGCGTGTGTGTGTGATATGTGTTGCGTGTTTGTGTTTGCGCGTTTGCGCGTGGGTGTCGACCTTTGCGTGTGGATGTGTGTGTGTGCGTGTGTGTGGAGCATGCTTGCGTACGTGTGCGACACTGCGCGCTCCCTGAGGAAAAGTGCGTGTGTGCCCGCGTGCGTGCGTGTGTGTGTGCGTGGGCGCATGGCGCTGGCACCCCCGCCCCTTCCTGCCCCCCCCTCTTCCCCTCCACCCCTCTCCCCGGCGCTCCGCGAGGGCGGAGTGGCTGGAGTGGAGGGAGGGCCGGCCCCAGAATGGGGCGGCGCCTCCCCTCTCCGGAGCGCCGGCGGGGAGGGCGGGGGCGCGTGGGGGGGGCTTGGGGGCGCGGTGGAAGAGTGCGCTGACCAGTCGGGGAATGACTCTGTCACCACGTTGTCATCTGTGCGTGGTTATCCGTGGGTGTTCGCCATTGCGTCTGTTTGTGCGCTTGTGCGTGTGTGTGTATGTGTGCGTGTCTGGGGGTGGGTGGGTGGGTGGGTGGGGGGGGCGCGTGTGTCTCGTATGTGTGTGTGTCTGTGCCCCTGCGTGTGTCTGGGTGCACATGCGCGTGTGTGTGTGAGTGTGTGTGCGTTTGCGTGTGGACGTGTGTGCGCTCGTGTGTGTATGTGTGTATGTGTGCGTGTGTGTGGAGCATGCTGGCGTACGTGCGTGCTCTTGTGTATGTATGGATTTGAGTTTGTCCGTGTGTGTACGCGTGTGCGTGCTTATGCGCGTGTGCTTGCGTGTGCGATTGGTTCTTTGCTATCCTGCGTCTGTGTTCGTCTGCGCATGTGCCGCCGTCCGCGCGCCCCCTCCTCCCCCCTCGACCCCCTCGGGCGCTCCGCGAGGGCGGAGTGGTTGGAGTGGAGGAAGTGCGGGCCACAGAATGGGGCGATGCCTCCCCCCTCTGGAGCGCCGGCGGGGAGGGCGGGGGCGCTCCGTGCCCCCTGTGTGTGTATGTACTCTTGTGATCCGCGTGCGTGTGCGTGTCCGTGTGTGTGTGATATGTTGTGTGTTTGTGTGTGCGCGTTTGCGCGTGTGTGTAGACCTTTGCGTGTGGATGTGTGTCTGTGTGCGTGTGTGTGTATTTGTGCGTGTGTGTGTGGAGCATGCCGGCGTATGTGTGTTCTTGTGTATGTATGTGTGTTTGTGTGTTCGCGTTTGCGCGTGTGTGTGGACGTTCGCGTGTGGATGTGTGTGTGTGCGTGTGTGTGTATGTGTGTGTGTGTGTATGTGCGCATGTGTGTGGAACATGCTGGCGTACGTGTGTACTCTTGTGCGTGCCTATGTGCGTGTGCTTGCTTGTGTGACTGCCTGTTTGCTATCCTGCGTCTGTGTTCGTCTGCGCATGTGCGTGTGCGCGTGCGCGCGCGGTGTGGTGCCGCCGTCCGCGCGCCTCCCCCCTCCCCCCTCCCCCCCCCCGGCGCTCCGCGAGGGTGGAGTGGTTGGAGCGGAGGGAGGGCCGGCCCCAAAATGGGGCGGTGCCTCCCCCCTCCGGAGCGCCGGCGGGGAGGGCGGGGGCGCGTGGGGGCGGCAGGGGGGCGCGGGGGGGGGGCGCTGAGGTGGCTGCGGTGCGTGCGTCATCGTGTCGTCGTCAGTGCGTGGGTTTCCCTGGATGCTTGCGTGTGCGTCTGTGTGCGTGGGTTGTACGTGCGTGTGTGTGTGTGTGTGTGTGTGTGTGTGTGTGTGTGTGCGTGTGTGCGTGTGAGTGTTTGTGTGTGCCCCCGTGTGTGTATGTGCATGTGTGATTCGTGTGCGTGTGCGCGTCCCTCTGTGTGTGTGTGTGAGGTGTGCTGTGTGTTTGTGTGTGCGCGTTTGCGCGTGTGTGTCGACCTTTGCGTGTGGATGTGTTGCGTGTGCGTGTGCGTGTGTGTGTGTGTGTGTGTGTGTATGTGTGCGTGTGTTTGGAGCATGCTGGCGTATGTGTGCGTTCTTGTGTATGTATATGTGCTTGTATGTGTGTTCGTGTGTGCGTGCTTATGTGAGTGTGCTCGTTTGTGTGAGTGCCTCTTTGCTATCCGGATAACATTGCTACCTTTGAGTTTCAGAACGTGTGCGGTGATGAGGTGAGATACAACAAATCGGTCCGAACGGGAGGTAAGGAGGGACCCATACTTTTCAATATTGTCTTGGAGGCCATCTGGGGATCTGTGATTCAGACTTGGGACACCTTAGGATACGGTGTCCGACTGGAAGGGGATGGGACGGACGGTGCTCTTGTACACCATTTCTTGTGGGCGGACAATGTTACGCTCTGTGCTGCATCGCAGCTCCAGCTACAACAGATGATCGGTATGATGACGGTAACACTCAGACGGGCAGGGATGGACTGGAAGGAGGACTCTTTGGCGTATGTACTTTTTGGCCAGACGTACACAGATGGAGATCCGCCGCTGCTCTGCACGCTCTCGCCAGCCACCTGTGCGATTTCTGGAGATGAGGATCTCCCAGAGCACTTGCGCTCGACTGTCGTAATGCCGAGGAAGGAGGAGGTGGAGGTACTAGGAGTGAAGTTCAGCTCGGAAATCAAGGGATATCACGGCTTGTATCATCGACTGGAGAAAGGGAGGAAGGCCTATTTTGCTGACATCAAGTTTTATCGCTCCAGATCGGTCTCACTCAAAGAGAAGTTTCGCAGGTATGCCGCTCGTGTGCAGTCTGTGGTGTACCACGGATGTATAGGCTGGCCGTGCAATCTACGACTGCTGGAGAGGATTAAGGTCTGGGAGGGGAGGTGTCTCAACGGTATGCGAGGATTACACAAGAGGGAGGAGGAGACGGGGGAGGAGTTCAGGGACAGGACCACACCGAAGTCATACGAGCTATTCTTGCAGGCTGGCCACTGCAGTCTCCTAGAGAAGGTGGTCCGAGCCAATTTCGAGTTTGCGCTGGAGCTGGCCCAGTTTCATGATCGGGCCTTCGCCTCCACGGACGTCCGTGGGGCACGAGCCTGGCGTCAGACGCTGCAGGCCATGTTACACTGTGCGGGGGAATGGTCACTACGGAGGGACACACTTGTATCCATGTTCACGGGAGTCAGGAGGAGGGAAGGTACGAGGAGAGTGGGAGGGAGAGCGCATGCGAGCACTGACAGCTGGCATTGTCTTATGCTGGCGGCGAGTGGTAATTTACGCTGGTTCAGCATCAAGTGGAATGCGACGGACTGGTGGAATGTAGTTGCGTGCATGACAAAAATACAGCCTCGATGGGAGCCCATCTTCAGGAAACCGCCCTGTGCTCCTTGCCCTGTGGATACGTGGGGCTCCCCTGAGGACTCCGACAGGCTCGCTCGTAGGATTGCCCACGGATATAACAACGAAGCTGTGTGGCAGGAGGGCTCGGAGAGCTCATTGCTGGTTGAAATGACTGGTGATAGTATGTGTGTGGTGAACTGGGCCCGAGGGATCTGGGAATGCCGGGGTCGTTCGTACCGCAGGAGAGTGCACGGCCTACAAAACGATATGAATCAACTGGCGGAGGATTACGACATCAGGTGTGCCACTGTAGGGACGGACCCGTGGAAGCATATCTACAGAGAGTTCAATTGTGTTGCGGATGAGTTGACTTGGGAGGCGAGGAGGGGGAGGACGGGAAAATGGATTGACTTCAGATATTTACGACAACAGAGACATTGTATCAAACGTATCCGTGGAGGATGGGACGGTGGCGTGAGTGTTGAAGGCTCTGCTCTAGGGTGCTATGTGGAGGTCTCATTTGGGGACAACCACTGGCGACGAGTTTTCCAGGAGGCTTCTTTACTCCCTCTGGGGGCCACTGTTACAGATAGCGAGCTCACAGCTTGTGAACGCCTGCTCCAAGGTGTTCGGCAGATTATCTCTGAGATCCTCGGGCCTCCAACCCCAAAGAGGTTGAGAGGGCGCGAGGGACCCTAGGGACTCTGCACGGCTAGGGCGCACGCGCCCTGTGTAGCCGACCCCAACACCCCAACGCCAAGTACCTCGTAGAGTTCTTCGTCATCGATGAGCTAGAGGAATTCCGGCGCGGAGTGGAGCTAGTTGGCCGACCCGGCCAGAAAGGACAAAGTGACAACTTTCGGGTGGTTTTTCCCGGAGAGCTCGCTGAGAGCTAGAGGGTTTAAGACTGGGCGCCGGCGGTAAACCGTCAACCTTTCTTACCGCCGGGGGACTCGTAGAGCTTCCTGACTCGTAGGGATGTGATAAAATTCCAGAGAACGACTAATTTTTCAGCCCAAGCGATTTCATACCTCTCAGGATGAGTCTAACAAGAAAACGAACAACTCGAATGGTACAATAGTTTCGGACTTAGTTCGAGCAGCAGACCGAGTTCCGAGCTCTGGGTTCGACAGACGAACGCGCCTGATGTCTCAGAATCGATTTCCGTGACCAGTACTGTAGCCTTCCCCAGCACGAGTTAAGTGCGGAATACCGAGAGAACTTCTCAAAATTACTCGAACAATACGAATAGTTCTGCAAACCTAGCTCGGGCAGCAGGCCGAGTCCAGAGCTCTCGATTCGACGCGCGAACGCGCCTAATGATTCCCAATTGATTTCTGTGACTATGAGCTTGTAGCTGCCCTACAGCTCGAGTTAAGTACAGAAAACCGAGGGCGTCTATCAAGATGACCAAAATGATACAAATAAGTTTGCGAGCCCAGCTCGGCTAGCAGAACGAGTTCAGACCTCTAGTTTCAACAGGCGAACGCGCCTAATGATTCCGAATGCGATAGGAGTGCTTACCAGCTCTGTAGCTGTCCTGTAGCTCGAGTTAAGTACAGAGAACCGAGGGCGTCTATCAAGATCACCGAAATAATACGAATAACTTTGCAGACCTAGCTCGGCTAGCAGACCGAGTTCAGACCTCTAGATTCAACAGGCGAACGCGCCTAATGATTCTGAATGCGATAGGTGTGCTTACCAGCTCTGTAGCTGGCCTACAGCTCGAGTTAAGTACAAAATACCGATAATGCGTATCAAGATGACTCGAAACGGCCGATCCCGCCAGAGTGCTTTTTGGCAGTAATAGCTACCTGATCGAGCTGAGATCAACGGGAATAAGATCGAATATCACGGGAAAAAATACTAGAGCTCAAACGAATTGTCAAATTTCGAGAACAAAATTTTCAACCGACCAAAAGTCAGCAAAAGTTCCGTCGAGATTTTTCTTGCCAACTAGCTCTCCAGCGCGCCGGAATTACTCTTAAGCTTCCAGCATTAACTTGCTAAGGGAAGCTCTACGAGTTATTAGAAGCCGGACGGTGGTGGTGCCCGCCAGCAGCTCATCTCCGCCGCTCCACGATCCCCGCAGCAGCTCGCCTGACCCGGCAACTGGTCCGGGAGAGCTTCCGGCAAGCTTGCACGCGTGCCTGCACGCGAGCAGGCACGCGTCGAAGCGTTCCTGGCAGCGCCTCAGAAGGGCTGCAGGGGAGCCCCCCAGAGCCCCAGAATCTCTTCGCGGGAGCGTCGGGAACCCGCCAGGACAGCTTTCCGATCTGTGTTCCCTTTGCTCTCCGGGCTTTTCTCGGGGAGCTCTCTGAGAGCTAGAAGGTTTAAGATTAGAAACGGCGGTGGTGGTGCCCCCAGCAGCCCATCTCCGCCGCTCCAGAATCCTCGCAGCAGCTCGTTCGAGCCGGCAGCTGGTCCGGGAGAGCTTCTGGCAAGCTTCCAAGCGTGCCTGCACGCGTGCAGGGACGCGTGGAAGCGTTCCCGGCAGTGCTTCGGAAGGGCTGCAGGGGCGCCCCCAAGAACCTCCTCGGAGAGGTATCCGGTTTCTGAGGCTCCCTGCGCTCTCCGGGTTTAACTAGTAGAGCTTCCCTTAGCAAGTCATTGCTGGAAGCTTACCAGTAAATTCCTGGAGAGCTCTCTGAGAGCTAAAGGGATTTAGATTAGAAGCCGGACGATGGTGGTGCTCGCCAGCAGCCCATCTCCGCCGCTCCACGATCCCCGCAGCGCCCTGTAAAACCTCGCAGCGGGTCCGGGAGAGCTTCCGGCAAGCGTTTACGCGTGCCTGCACGCGTGCAGGCACGCGTGGAAGCATTCCTGGCAGCGCTTCGGAAGCGAGCCGGGGAGCCCCCCAGAGCCCCAGAAAAGCTTCACGAGAGCTTCCGTGGGCTTGCCAGGAAAGCTTTCCCATGTGTGATCTCTATTCCCGGAGAGCTCGCTGAGAGCTAAAGGGTTTAAGAATAGAAGCCGGACGGTGATGGTGGCCGCCAGGAGCTCTTCCACGGCGGTCCACGTTCCCCGCCGCAGCTTCGGTGAACCGGCAACTGGTCCGGGAGAGCTTCTGGCGAGCCTCCAAGCGTGCCTGCATGCGTGCAGGCACGCATGGAAGCGTTCCTGGCAGCGCTTCAACAGCGCGGGGGGGGGGGCCCAGAGCTCTCAAGGACAGCTTTCCCGTCCCCGTGGGCGTCTTACCTCGTAGAGCTCTTCAGCAAAGAGCTAAGGGGAATTCCGGCGCAGGGTAGAGCTAGTACCTCGTAGAGCTCTTCGTCATCGATAAGCTAGAGGAGTAACTCGTAGAGCTTCCCTTAGCAAGTTATTGCTGGAAGCTAAGAGTAATTCCGGCGCGCTGGAGAGCTAGTTGGCAAGACAAATTTTGACGGAACTTTTGCTAACTTTTGCTCGGTTGAAAATTTGGTTCTCAGAGAGCTCACTGAGAGCTGAACGGTGTAAGATTAGAAGCCGGGCGGTGGTGGTGCCCGCCAGCAGCCCATCTCTGCCGCTCCAGAATTCCCGCAGCAGGTCACTCGAGCCGGCAGCTGGTCCGGGGGAGCTTCGGGCAAGCTTCCACGCGAGCCCGCACGCGTGCAGGCACGCGTGGAAGCGTTTTTTCCCGGATAGCTCCTTGGAGAGCTGAGGGTTTCAGAGAAGAAGCCAGCGGTGGGTGGTGAGGAGCACACGCCCACCTCTGCCGGTCCACGATTCTCGCAACGCCCTGCCGGAGTTCGCAGCGTGTCCGGGAGCGTGGCTTCCTGGCGTTTCCCAATACGCGTGGCTCCAGGGTGCGCGAAGCGTTTCGGCATAGCTTCGGAAGAGTTTCGGCAGTTCTTCCAGGCTCCTAGGCAGATCTTCCTTGCGCGCTTTGCAGGGCCCCACGCATTGTAAACGGCGCCCCTGCAGGCGTCTCCTGCGAGGTTTCCAGCGCCCCACGCATCGTTCCAGGCGGCCTGGCAGAGGTCGCCCTGCGGCACTTTGGAGCGCTCTGCGCTCCGCGCCTTGCCTCACTATCCGGATTTTGGACGCTTACAAGTGGGAGCGCTTCGGAAGCGCTGCGGGGGAGCCCCTCAGAGCCCCAGAAGAGCTTCACGCGAGCTTCCGTGGGCTCGCCAGGAAGGTTTCTCAATATGCGCTCTCTTTACTCTCCGGGATGACTTGTAGAGTAGCCTTAGCAAGTTATTGCTGGAATCTAATAGTAATTCCGGCGCGCCCCGCAGCTAGTTGGCTCGAAAAATCTCGACTGACCTTTTGAGAACTTTTGTTCGGTTGAAAATAACTCGTGGAGCTTCCCTTAGCTAGTTATAGCTGGAAGCTAAGAGTAATTCCGGCGCGCTGGAGAGCTAGTTGGCAGAAAAATCTCGACGGAACTTTTGCTGACTTTTGGTCGGTTGAAAATTCCGTTCTCGAAATTTGACCATTCGTTAGAGCTCTAGTATTTTTTCCCGTGATTTTCGACCTTATTCCCGCTCGCCATCTTGATCTCAGCTCGATCGGGTATCTTTTACTGCCAAGCACTGTGGCGGGAACGGCCGTTTCGAGTCATCTTCATACGCGTTGTCGGTATTTTGTACTTAACTCGGGCTGTAGGACAGCTACAGAGCTTGTAAGCACAGCTGTCGCACTCAGAATCATCAGGCGCGTCCGGCTGTTCAATCCAGAGGTCTGAACTCGGTCTGCTAGCCGAGCTAGGTCCGCAAACCTATTCGTATTATTCGAGTCAACTTGATACGCGTTGTCGGTATTTTCTACTTAACTCGAACTGTAGGGCAGCTACAGTGCTGGTAAGCACGCCTATCGCATCCAGGATCATTAGGCGCGTTCGCCTGTTGAATCTAGAGGTCTGAACTCGGTCTGCTAGCCGAGCTAGGTCCGCAAACCTATTCGTATTATTCGAGTGAACTCGATACGCGTTCTCGGCATTTTCTACTTAACTCGAGCTGTAGGCCAGCTACAGTGCTGGTAAGCACGCCTATCACACTCAGAACAATCAGGCGCGTTCGCCTGTTGAATCCAGAGCTCTGAACTCGTTCTGCTGCGCGATCCAGAATCACGAAACTGTTCGTATTCTTCCAGTCATCTTGAGGGCTACTGTCGGCGTTCTGCACTTAACTCGGGCTGTAGGGGGGCTGCAGGGCGGTTAATCACAGCAATCGATTCGGAGACATCAGACGCGTCTGTCTGTCGCATTCAGAGGTCCGAACTCGGTCTGATACTCGAGTTGGGATGAAAACCTATTTGTTCTCTGCAATTTTTTCGACATTATATCATCGCAGGAAGCTCTACGAGTCCCCCGGCGGTAAGAAAGGTTGAGGAAGCGGAGTTTACCTCCCGCTCTCCCTCGGCCTTGGCCCGTCGGGGGGCTCACTCGAGCTGCATCGTGCAGTCAGGCAGCCTGCCCCTGGCCCGCCGCGCGGGGGGCGCGTGGCGATCGGGCCACTTCGGCGACTTCGGCGAGTCCGAGGCAAGCAGGCCGCCTGCACTTGTTTGCGGCATTGTGCATTGTTGCGGCATTTTGCCGCGTCGAGCTGGACGGGACGAGCCAGAGCCAATCGATCGATTTGGACCGCTGGGGAGCCAACTTCGGACATTGGGAGTGGGAGTATCTTGCCAGACAGGTTGGTAGAGCCCGACACGACGATAAGGATTCTCTAGTCGACATACCATCTGGGCCACCTGATCTCTCTCCCACTTTACCTCACCATCCTGTTGCCCCATATAACTTTCACCAGTTGAGTGCACATCTCAAACGTACTCGAGAAGATCGATCGTTCTGTGCGAAGTGGAATATCCCTTGTAATATCTCAGACGGCAAGATGGCTGCCTCATCAGTTGCTGCGGTCCCCGAGGTTTTCGCTTTGGACGCCACTGATACGCCCGTTCCAGGAGCCAAGGAGGAGGAGGTCCCAGAGGGAAAACGTGTCAAAATTCAGACGGTTGAAGGCCTCGAGGAGGCCATGACAAAGGGGATGGACAAGATCACGACGCTTGTTGCATCTCTGGGTGGTAAGATGACGGAGGGCTTCCAATCAACACATCGAAGCATCACGGATCTCGGCACCCAGCTCAATGCTCGTGTTGATTCGGTGGAGAAAAATGTACAGCAGGCGATGACGGACATAGATGCTATTACTACGAAGGTTGAGGATCAGAGGCTCCGGATAATCCAGCTCCAGCAGGCTCCTGCAGGTGGGGCCCCCAGAGCAGGCACCTCTACGACAGCGTCCTCGGCGGAAACTCGGCAGTCAGTGCAGAATTTCACCCCATCGTTCGTCGAGCTCAAGGGATGGGTGACGGACTGGAGGGATGCAGAGAAGCGTCAGGAGGAGATGTTATCACAGCAGGCGTTGAATTCACTGCTGAAAGAGGTCCTGGCTGGAGAATGGTTCAGTGGTGTGAAGGAGTTTCTGGACCTGAACCAATCCAAGAGGTTCAACACAGGTAGAGAGGCGTGGGGGTATTCGCGTGCTCGGCTCTATTTCCAGAATGGGGTTACCAGAGACCAGCTGTGGGATCTTCGTCGTCGACTCGTTGCCGCGATCGCCGACAACAAACTCCAGCACGCTCCCAGGGCCCTCAAGGTCCACGTGGAGGCCCCCCCTGGAAGAAGCCCCATCTGGATGCCGCTGGGATCTTTCAGGCCAAGTTCAAGAGTTTCAAGAAGCATCATTCGAATCTCAGGGCTGAGACGGGTCCACCGATTACGTTCATGTGGGGCTCCAGTGACCACTTACCACCTCCAGGGAAGATTGTGGCCAAGTTCTCTCTGCAGAATGGCTGGGAGATTACTCGTGCAATGAATCAGCTTGAGCCAGGGATCAACATTGATGAGTTGCGAGCGAGGATTCCCAGTACGAACTAGAGGTGCCACGACACCATTGCGTCATGGAGTGTGCGTCGGGCAGGTGCAGAGAACGGCCATGACATAATTAATTCACTACGTCGTTTAGATGTGGGACTCGCGGGGTTGTGCGAGTGTCAGTTCCTTTCAGTTCGTGATCTCAGCATGCGAGGTTACACAATTTTTCGGAGTACTTGTCGGTAGGCTGCGGTGATTATGTCTAAGTCTTGGAGAGACTCGCTCAGAGCCACATATCGTGGCAAAGGTTTTGTCATTTGTAGTTATTCTAGTGTTACGGTTATTGTTGCATATATGCCACATGAGAGTATCAATGCCTTACGGAAGAACAGTATGAGCATGATGTGTATGAGCAGATATTGTTTGATATATCCCAGGTGCTTCGCACACATAGGTCTAAGTTCCCGAAGCAGCCGCAGGACCTGGTCTTCTTGACAGATGCTAACGTCGAACTCGAGCCAGATTCGGAGGTCAACGGCTTCAGAGTTACTGGATCAGGGCTTCTGGAGGTGTCTGGGATTGCTGGGGAGTCTACGGAAATTGATACTGGGATGGAGGAGGGAGCGGATGACGGCAACCCGTATATGACTCAAACAAAACGTGGTGCACGCAAAGCCAGACCTCATAGGCTTGTCTCGGGCTTCGAAATTCGACGGGCGTCTAGGCTACAATCTATGAGGAGGGCCCTACTGGACTTCTGCGGGCTCTGGGGCATCAGGATGGAGAACACATTTGGGCAGAGGAGGGTTACTTTCAAATCAGGTACGGGGGTGGAGAAGGTACTCGACTATGTTGGTGTCAGCCGTCGTTTACGCAGGCAGGAGCTCACCGTTGGCTGGATGCTGCCTTCGGAAGTCGGCCACGCCTGGACGGAGCACCCTTGCAGCAGATACGAGCGTGCGCTGTCTGACCACGCCTGCATAGTTGTTCGCTTGTCTTGTGCACCGTCTGCGAAGAGACGGACCCAGCCTGCTCGAAAATTCATCCACTTGCAAACGGTGTCGCAGCTGGAGTTTGCGAAGAACATGGACGATCGGGGCAGTCGTTACCGTGCTTTGTGCCAGGAAAATGCTGACCCAGAGGATCGACAGGAGATGTTGGATACGCTGGGACCTGACCTCATAAAGGCCGCCGAGGAGACCCCCCATAAAGATATCAATCCCAGGAATAATGTGCCAAAGAAATCCGAGATCCACTGGGCCGCCCAGGTAAGTAAACGCGAAGCACTTCGTCGGGGGGATAGAGAGGAGGCTAAACGGTGCTCAAAGATTGTGAGGAGAGAAAGAAGGAGGCTTGAGGCAAGAGTACAGAGGTGGAGGACGGAAATGAACACGAGGAGGAGGAGGAGGGCCAAGACGGAGACGTTGATCCTTGCCAACGGGATGGAGTCTAAGAACCGCGAGGAGTGGGGGGACGAGATATTGGGGCACATGAAGTCTAAGGTGGAGGACCCCGAGGCCAGAGAGGTGACCCTGCGTGAGCTTCAGTCGCTGCGGGGTCTATGTTCGGGAAGCGGATCCTCAGAGGTGTTCTCGATGTCGCTCCTGCTGCGGGCGAGGGCGAAGCTGTCCACGGGAAAGGCCCCAGGTCCCGACAACGTGACTGTCACGATGTTGAAACAGCTCTCGTGGGCATCTGTGCGACGTGTTCAGGTGAGCTTCCAAGGTGTGTATTCCAGAAGGTTATGTTGTCCCGACAGTTGGCGTCAACTAGCTGCCACACTCATGCCAAAAGAAATGGACATACAACATTTGACAGATACACGTATGCTATGTCTACAGTCGTGTCTTATGAAATGGTACATGACATGGATTGTGATGTTGATTGAGAAGAGGATTGAGGAGCACCGACACTATGTATGCCTGTACGGATTCAGATCGGGACGTAAAACATCGGAAATCACCAGCGTTGCCAATAGGCTCAGCCAGCACTCCGCTGTCTGGGGCAAAGGAGACAGTTTGTGGCTTGCCAATCTTGATATCTTACAAGCTTTCGATAATGTTACTCCGTGCCTCGCCATGCGCTGTCTTCGTGCTCTTGACATACCTGCTGATCTCTTTGTGGCGTTGATTGAACCCATGATGGATAATCAGTGCGTGGCCAGCTTCGAGGGCATCGAGGCATCGTCAGCGGTCTATTGGGACAAATCTATTCGAACGGGAGGAGTAGAGGGACCTATGATTTTTCTGGAAGTTTCTATTGTACTCTGGAGAGATGTTATCGACAGATGGAGGCAAGAAACGCAGTACGGCATCAAATTGGAAAATGATGAGCGCATGTTCAATGGTGAGCGTATGACCCACAGTTTCTGGGCAGATAATCTCTTGTTGTATGCGAAGACCCGCACTGACCTTGAGTTGATGGTGCGTGACATGAGTATCCCCCTGATGAATGCAGGAATGACCTGGAAGCCGAAATCTTTGATGTATATTTACTTTGGTGCGCCGACTGGCATCCCGCCGTCCCCTGAGCAGGATATCCGTGTGCTGGTGCCGTCTAGTGACGCCGCTCTTGGGACCCGAGAAGTGGTCCTACCGCGTGTTCAAGCGTTTGAGATCCTGGGAGCCACTCTGGAGGAGACCTGGAAGGACCACTCGTACTCAGAGGCCATGCTCCAGAAAGCCCAGAGGATGTTCTTTGGGGAAATCGCGTATTACCGCTGTTCTGGGATTGACTTGGCTGAAAGATTTACTCGCTATCAAGCTAAAGTGATTGCTGCAGTATTATTCAACTGTGAGGGCAGAACGCCCGACTATTCTACCATTGCTGCTGTTCACTATTTTGAAGGCAGATGTCTAGCTATAATGTCAGGTATACGTAAGCGGAGAACTGAAGGCTGGTCTGAGTTTCAACGTAGGCGATACAAAGCGGGACGACAGAGTTTTGCTGGACTTGGATTCCGAAGTGCGGTGCAGATATGGATATTTCGTTGTTGGGATTGGGCTAAGGATGTCTCAGTTGCTGCAAGTATTCGTTTGAGGAGATACACAACACACACAGAGGAGGAGGAGGGAGAGACGGTACCAAATCGGCGTCAGAGGAAAACTCGGGCGATGGCGGCGGCGGCGACTTCTCAAACATATCATGTATCTCAGATATCCCAGATGTCGAGTGGCTGTCGCCGGCGTACACCAGATGATCAGCCTGCCATACCTGAGGAGTCGGACATGTCACGTAAATGGATGATATCTAGGCTGGCCATGTTACATGGAAGGTGGAAGTGGACGGAACATCGTGACACATGTATTCTAGCATTGCCTGTAAAAGATAGGAAGCAGCTGACACGCATGAACATAGGCGGCCGCCCCCGTGGACAGACTGCGTGGGACTGGTGCTTGTGCGATCTCTTTGGTTGTGAGTGGTACCTCTCATTCGACAGCTCCGCTGGGTCCCGTGAGAAATACTGCAAGCATTTGCTGACTGTGATTGGTATGCAACGCTTGATCGACTTGTTTGTTCTACCCAGGCCGCCTGGTGTGAGACATGTGAAGGCAGAGGAGGAGGAGGAGAGTGAGATGAATGAGAGGATGAGCAAACGTATTGCAGCTAATTTTGAGAATGAAACGGAGTGGAGGTGTGAGAATATTGAGCGTCTTGGGATGGAGATCTTGGGAGATAGTAAGACTGTGGTAAACTGGATGTGTGGTGAGTGGCAGATTCGCAACAAGCAATATGTACGACTGGTGGGAACACTACAAAATACGGTATCGATGCTGTCTGGATGGGGACTGACCTCACCTGCATCGGGACAGAATCTGTATAAGCATTTCTTTCGTGAGGGTAATGAGCGCGCGGATAAATTGCCGTGGGAGGCCAGAGGTGGCCAAACTATTACTCGCTGGTTTGCATATGATAAGTTCCTCAGTACTCGTAAGACTGCTCTCCGTGGTGCATTCGATGGGGTGTCAGTAATGAAGGATGTGGAGGTGGGTGGTGGCTTCAGATTGGCGTTGTAGGTAGGGGTTCCAGCGTGCAGGTTGATTTTCCCATCTCCTCCTCCTCCTCCTCCTCCTCCTCTTCCTCCTGCACCAGCTCGCACAGCTTCCATTGGCACGATGTGGCCGAGGAGGCGATGAGCTTGCCACCTGGTAGCACGGTAACCTGCTGTGAACTAGCTGCCTGCGCTGCCCTGACGAGAGCTGCTGCTAAGGTGGCGTGCGCTCTGCTACGACCTACCTAAGATGGTGGGGGGTCAGTTGCACTGCTCCGCCGATTCGGATTCGGATTCTAGTGGCGGACCGCAAACCGCAAAAAAAAACAAAGGTTGACGGTTTACCGCCGGCGCCCAGTTTTGTTCTCGAAATTCAACAATTCAGCTACAGAGCTGGTAAGCGCACCTCATCGACTCAGAATCATCAGGCGCGTTCGGCTGTTCCAACCAGAGGTCTGAACTCGGTCTGCTAGCCGAGCCAGATCCGTAAACCTATTCGTATTATTCAAATCATTTTGACTGGCACTCTCGGTTTCCTGTACGTAACTCGAGCTATAGGACAGCTACAGGGCTGGTTTGTTCACAAAAACCGATTGAAAATGATCAGTCGCGTTTGTCTGTCGAATCCAGAGCTCTGAACTCTGTCTGCTGCCCGATCCAGAATCGCGAAACTGTTCGTATTCGTCCCGTTATCTTGAGAGCTGCTGACAGCTTCTTAACTCGTGCTATACGGAGGCTCCAGGGCGGGTAATCACAGAAATCGATTCGGAGACATCAGACGCGTCCGCCTGTCGCATTCAGAGGTCTGAACTCGGTCTGATACTCGAAATCGGCTGAAAAACTATTCGTTATCTGCAATTTTTTTTCGACATTCTATCTTGTCAGGAAGCTCTACCAGTCCCCCGGCGGTAAGAAAGGTTGACGGTTTACCGCCGGCGCCTAGTTTGGACGCTACCAAAATACCTTGTAGAACTCGTCGGCATCGATGAGCTAGAGGAATACCTCGTAGAGCTCTTCGAAGCTGAGCTAAGACGAATTCGGGCGCAGGGTGGAGCTAGTACCTCGTAGAGCTCTTCGGCATCGATGAGCCTGAGGAATTCCGGCGCGGGGTGGAGCTAGTTGGCCCACCCGACCGAGGCGGACAATGTGGTAACTTTTGGGTCGTTTTGCGATTTTTTGAAAGATATTCGACCATTTATTTTGAGGAAGCAGATTTTTCGCACCTTTAAACGACTATGAGGGCCTCTCTGTCTTAGTGTGAGCTCTGTAGGCGCACTTTCACTATCAAAACACTTGGCGGAACCATCTGCATGTCGACATGAAAAAAAACAATTATTCTTTTTTTCGAGAAATGCTTCTGGAAGCTCTCTCTTTCGATTCGAGCACTCTTACGCATGAAATGAGCTCTACGAGGTTCCGGCGGTGACCACGTTGACGGTTCACCGCCGGCGCTTGTAACTCGTAGAGCTTCCCGTAGCAAGTCATTGCTGGAAGCTTCAGAGTAATTCCGGGGAGCTGGAGAGCTAGTTGGCAAGAAAAATCTCGACGGACCTTTTTGTGACTTTTGGTCGGTTGAAAATTTGGTTCTCGAAATTCAACAATTCGTTTGAGCTCTAGTATTCTTGCCATGATATTCGATCTTATTTCCGCTCGCCATCTTGATCTCAGCTCGATCGGGTAACTTTGAAGGCCAAAAAGCAGGCAGGCGGGAACGGCCGTTTCGAGTCATCTTGATACGCGCTATCGGTTTTCTCAAGATAAATCAAGCTTTCAGAAACTTACAGAGCTCTTCACCCGCTAAGGCATTCAGAATTAATCAGGCGCGTTTCGCCTGTCGACTCGCAGAGGTCTGAACTCGGTCTGCTAGCCGAAGCCTAGGGTCGCAAACATATTCGTATGACTCGAGTCATGTCAGCAGACGCTCTCGTTTTTGACGGGGGTTCTTTATCTCGATCTGTAGGCAACACAGGAGCTGAAAATCACAAAAATAAATTGAAATTTTCGACTGGCTTTCGTCTGGCTTCTGAATTTCGTCGGCCTGCTTCCCGAGCTAGGTTCGCGAACCTATTGGTATTGTTCGAGTCATCTTGAGAAGTGCTCTCGGTTTTCTGTACTTAAATCGTGCTGGGGAGGGCTACAGTGCTGCTGGTCACAGGAATCGATTTCGAGACATCAGGCGCGTCCGTTCGTCGAACCGGGAGCTCGGAACTCGGTCTGCTGCTCGAACGAGATCCGCGAAACTGTTGTATTATTCGAGTCATCCTGAGAGGTACTCTCGGTTTTCTGCACTTAACTCAGGCTGTATGGGGGGCTGCAGAGCTGGTAATCACAGAAATCGATCCGCAGACATCAGACGCGTCCGCCTGTCGCATTCAGAGTCTGAACTCGGTCTCATACTCGAGCTCGATTGGAAAACTGTCATCTTGAGGGGTCTATAATCGCTTGGGCTGAAAAACTAGTCGTTCTCTGAAATTCTTTTCCACATTATATATTGTCAGGAAGCTCTACGAGTCCCCCGGCGGTAAGAAAGGTTGACGGTTTACCGCCGGCGCCCAGTTGGCCGACCGCGCATTAAGAGACAATGTGGTAACTTTGGGTCGAGTTTCTAATGTTTGTGCAAAATTTGAAAATTCGTTTTGAGAACAGGAATTTTTCTCACGTGTAGTAGGTTATGCCGCGACTGCCAGTTAAATTCTCAGGTCCGTAGCTGCAATATTACTATCAAAACACTTGCTGGAACCGACGGCCGTTTCGAGTCATCTTGACGCGCATTAACGTTTTCTGTACTTATCTCGGAATATAGACAGCTGCAGAGCTGATGCTTACAGAAAACAATTGGGAATCATGAGGCGCGTTCATCTGTTCGATCTACAGCTCTGAACTTAGTCTGCTGCTCGAGCTGGGTCCGCAAACTTATTTGTATTATTCGAGTCATTTTGACGAGTCTTCCGTTTTCTGTACTGAACTCGCGATATCTTGAAAAAACAAATCTCAATTTGTAGTGGGCAGCGCCGCGCAAGAAAGCTCTACGAGGCTCCCGGTGGTAACCTGGTTGACGGTTTACCGCCGGCTCCCAGTTCTGCTGGCGTGGGGTGGAGATAGTTTGGCCGACCCGGCCTTAAGTGACAAAGTGGTGACTTAACTCGTAGAGCTTCCCTTAGCAAGTTATTGCTGGAAGCTTAAGAGTAATTCCGGCGCGCTGGAGAGCTAGTTGGCAAGAAAAATCTCGACGGACCTTTTGATGACTTTTGGTCGGTTGAAAATTTTGTTCTCGAAATTCAAGAATTCGTTTGAGCTGTAGTATTTTTTCCCGTGATATTGGATCTTATTCCCGCTCGCCATCTTGATCTCAGCTCGATCGGGTACTTTTTTACTGCGCAAAAAAGCCGCTCCGGCGATCGGCTTGTTTCGAAGTCTCTTGATACTCATTGTTGTATTTGTACTAACTCGAGCTGGTAAGGGCAGCTACACAGCTGGTCTCGCACGCTTCTCGATCAGAAATCATCAGGCGCGTTCTTCTGTTGAATTCAGAGGTCTGAACTCGGTCTGCTAGTCGAGCTAGGCCCGCAAACCTATTTGTATTATTCGAGTCGTCTTGACAGACGCTCTCGGTTTTCGGTACTTAACCCGAGTTGTAGGGCAGCTACAGAGCTCATAGTCACAGAAATCGATTGGGAGTCATCAGGCGCGTTCGTCTGTTGAATCGAGAGATCTGAACTCAGCCTGCTGCCCGAGCTAGGTTCGCGAAACTATTCGTAGTCTTCGAATCATCTTGAGAAGTGCTCTTAATTTTCTGCACTCAACTCGTGCTGGGAGAGGGATAGAGTGCTGCTGGTCACAGAAATCGATTCGGACACATCAGCGGCGTCCGTCCGTCGAACCTAAAACTTGGAACTCGGCCTGCTGCTCGAACTAGGTCTGCGAAACTATTGTATTATTGGAGTCATCCTGAGAGATGCTGTCGGGTTTTGTGCATTTAACTCGGGCTCTAGGGGGGCTGCAGGGCTGGTAATCACATGAGTCGATTCGTAGATATCAGACGCGTCCGCCTTTCGCATTCAGAGGTCTGAACTCGGTTTGATATTCGAACTGTGTTGCGAAATTGTTTTTTTTGTTAGAGTCATCTTGAGAGGTCCGAAATTGCTTGGGCTGAAAAACTAGTCGTTCTCTGGAGTCTTTTCCCACATTATATACTGTCAGGAAGCTCTACGAGTCCCCCGGCGGTAAGAAAGGTTGACGGTTTACCGCCGGCGCCCAGTTGGGTCAGTTTTGCTAAGATTTGAAAGATATTTGACAATTCATTTTCAGAAACCATATTTTTCATACGTGTAGTGGGTTATGACGCGTCTGCCAGTAAATTTTTCAGGTCCGTACTGCAGTATTACTATCGAAAGACTTGCAGGAACCGATTTCGGAATGAAACCGAAAAAAAAAAAATCGTGATTTTTCGAATTTTTCCGGCCCTCGCTTGAGAAGCTTCCTGATGTGTTCGAGAAGCGCTGCAAACGAAAGACTCTACGAGTTGAACGTGGCGAACCTGGTTGACGGTTTACCGCCGGTTTCGCAGGTATTCCAGGGGGCGCTGGAAGAGCTATTTTTTTGGCAAGAAAAAATCTCGGAAAACGGAACTTTTGCTGACTTTTGGTCGGTTGAAAATTTTGTTCTCGAAATTCAACAATTCGTTAGAGCTCTAGTATTTTTTCCCGTGATATTCGATCTTATTCCCGCTCGCCATCTTGATCTCAGCTCGATCGGGTACCTTTTACTGCCAAAAAGCGTCCCGGCGGGATCGGCCGTTTCGAGTCATCTTGATATGCGTTATCAGTATTTCGTACTTAACTCGAGCTGTAGGGCAGCTACAGAGCTGGTCAGCACACCTATCGCATTCAGAATCATCAGGCGCGTTCGCCTGTTGAATCAAGAGGTCTGAACTGAGTCTGCTAGCCGAGCTATGCCCGCAAACCTATCGTATTATTCGAGTCATCTTTGACTGGTTCTGCAGTGCAGGGTGAGAGATTTGAAGAAGGGGACAATGCAGGAGGAGGTGGACGTGGAGGTTTCCAGCAGGGTAGGAGGAGGATGCAACAATACATGTGAGACGAGCTCTGTGAATGTATGTGGCATTATGATTTGGTTTTCTCGAATTCTTTTGGGACCCGTCGTACGACCTGGAAGGCCAGGGAGGAGACGGAGGAGGAGGACAATGTTCTTGATTACCTGTGTATTCCGAGCTCCTGGGAAAGGCCTCAGTGGGAGGTGTCGTGGTTAAGGCCAACACTCAGGGGCTCCGTGGACCCCAGAAAGACCCGCCTGTCGGACCATGCCCTGCTCACCTTGCTTGTCCCCGAATCGGCCGCTCCGACTCGACGTTGGAGAACGAAGCCACGACAAACGTTCACTAATTGGTGCTGCGACGAAGCCTCGGAATTGCAAGTTTCGGCTAACCTTGATCGTCGTTTGCATGCTGCAGCTCGTTACCCATCTGGTCTCTGCCCGGATGTATTGGCTCCTGTTATCTTGAATGCATGTACACAGGACAAGGAGTCATACACCAATGTCCCAAAGAAAATGCAGATCCCCAAAAAGACAGATCGTCTTAAGGAACTTGATGATGAATATCGCCGACTGCGTCGTGAAGGAGGGGAGGAGGAGGAGCTCATCAGGGTTAAGAAAGAGAGAAGGAAGGAGATGCGTGCACACACTCGTCGTCGACTCGAATACGATCATCGTGACGGGAAGCTCGCTCGGACGGTGGTGGACAAATTGAGTTATGACGATGTGCTCACGGAGGATAGGGAGTTGTGGGAGAAGGCGCTCTATGCTCACGGGTTCGCCAAGAACCACTGTGCTGCGCAAGGGATACGTAACGTGGAGTGTATCGAGGAGAGGAGGAGGAGGAGGTTGCAGGACACGAACACAGTGGACGTCTCCCCCATTTCCAGGTCCGTATTGTTACAGGCACGATCACGCTTAAAGTGTGGTAAGGCGGTGGGTAAGGACGGAGTTTCTCCTTCTATGTTGAAACGTATCACGTGGGTAGGTTTGCGTCATATTCTTCGGTTATTCCAAGACCTGTATCTTCAACGGTATCTTACTCCTCGGATTTGGTCTGAGTTGCTTGTGGTGTTGATGCCGAAAGCTAAAGATATCACTAAGTTGTCTGATACTCGTGCTCTCGTCTTACTTAGCAGCCTAAGCAAATGGTATACTTCATGTTTGGTTGAGATTGCTGAAGGTTATCTGAAAAGGGTCCCACAATATCTACATAACTACGGATTTTGCAAGGGAAGGCGCACGCACGATATCACTGCCATGCTTAAGCATGCCACCACACACGCTCTGGAGTGGGGGAAAGATGAGACCCTGCACCTCGCGTCATTAGATGTGCAGACTGCCTTTGATAACGTCACGGTTGAGAAGGCAGTCGGGCCTTGGATGCCATCCCTGGGTTCCCCAATGACCTTGCGTTGGCGCTACTCGCTCCCAGTATCCTGGACACAGCGGACTTTACCTTTCAGGACTCCACGGCGACGGGTATTCCCTGGATGCATGTGTACGTACTGGTAGTGTGGAGGCCCCCTTCCTGTGGAAGTGTGTGACACTACTGATGTGGGATAGGATTGTACTGAATTGGGAGGAGGAGAAGTTGGGGTCCGATTTGGGGGTGGAGGCTGGTGGGAGGTATCTTACTCATGCGCTCTGGGCCGATAACATTTTGCTTTTCTCGAAATCAAAGACTGAGCTCACACGTATGGTGGGGGACTTCTCGGCTCAGCTGTATACGCACGGTTTCAGATGGAAAGATTCCTCACTACACTATCTTGCCTTTGGGGAGGACTCTGAAGGCGCCTCGACGGGGAACCTCGTTGTCCAGGTGAACGATCTCGGTACCCTGTGTCTTCCGCGATGCTCTGAAATGGAGTGCCTGGGTTGCCTGGTCACGACCAAGACTGACAAACACCATGATGTGGCTTGGAAATTGGCTCGGGGTTGGAAGCGATTTAACCAGTTCCGCAAGTTTTATACGAATCGTGCTGTACCCTTCCAGAAGAAAATCAAGCATTATGAATCTAGGTTGCGTAGTTTTGTACTTTTCGGTGTTGAAGGCATGCCAGCGGACCACCACACTTTGAAACAGTTGCACACGTGGGAAGGTAAAATATTGTGTTCTATGGTACGCCGCCCGAAACCTGCCGACATGGATTGGAGTATATACTTATGCAACTTGTACAAACGTGGGCGGCGTATGCTCCTGGAATTGGGACGGCCGTCTCTTGTGCAGCTATTCTTGTTTCGTCAGTGGCAGTGGGCTCAGGACTGTACGTTTACTGTGAAACGCCTGAACCCAACACCCGCACAGATTCCTCCAGGTACTTTTGATTCTTCAGGCAAGCCTGGCCCCAACGTCTTTGCTGCGTGTGAGCCACCGCCGGCCAAGAGACAACGTCAGGATGAACCCATGTATGTGCTACCAAGTATTGAGTGCTCGACATCAATGGGATGTCATCCTGACGTGTGTGAGACGATGCATGCTGTTGATTCCTTTGAGCTCCCTGGTTCTCAGACACAATTACCCGCGCATCGGCGCAATCTGATTTCCCAGATGCATAAGCGTGCAAAGACATTCCATCCATCTCAGGATTCTCTGTCGCAAAAGCGTTCCTCTGTTGAGTTGCCGTCGCAGGAAATCGCTGCAAACAAGCGGCGACGGGTGGCTCCACCTCAGCATCGTAGTACAGGGGACTCGCATATGCAGGCTAGAGAATGTATTTTTGCATGGTCGGGGGAGTGGACTGACCGACGGCAGGCCTTCATTGCATCGCTGCCTTGGAAAGAACGCCCATTAATGACGCGTCGGCATGAGGGGGGGAGACCACTGGCGTTGAGAAACTTCCATTACATTTTCGAGTTGGTATCAGGGAAGGATTGGTATCACACGTTATCCTTTTCACGTCAGGGATGGAAAGAATTTCTGAAGCGGGCACTGGATGTTACTAACATGGAGGAGGCGTGGGGGTACTGTTACTTTAAACATGCACAACCTGCGGGATATGCTAGGGAGGAGGAGGAGAGGGAGAAGACGGAGGAGCAGCAAAGGAAGGAGGACGAGAAGATGGAGAAACGACTTGCGTACATTAATGAACATGCATCGGAGTGGAATGCGGAGCCTCGGGACTCGATACCGATGGAATTGATTGGGGACTCCGCCACAGGGGTGAATTGGATTAACGGTCTCTGGGCAACATCCAATTTTATCTACAAGCACATTCTTGGCGACATTCAAAATAGGCTGGAGCATATCTCTGTGTTGTATGGTATGAGGCCTCCGAGTTGGGGCCACAATATGTTCAAGTGGATCTATCGAGAAGGAAACGAAAGAGCTGACAGGCTGACATGGTTGGCCAGAACCAAAAATAGTTACGTTACGTTCCATACCTCACTTATTGAACATGCGAGTAAAACAAAACTAGACGGCCTCCGTGGATTCTTCGACGGAGGTCGCTCTGTGGAGGGATGTGCTGCAGGATGGTGTATAGATTTGTGTGTGCACGGGACGTGGCAGTTGGTGGCGGAGGAAGCTGTCTCGCTTGATGCCTCTGCTTCTGTCATGTTTTGTGAGATGATTGCAGCACAACGGCTCTGTATGGCCGTGGAGCACATTTTGGGTAGCATCTTTCATCCAAGCAGCTGACTCATTTCATCTTGCTTGGAGCTCTCCAACACCTTTACATTTTCACATGTTGTATTGCATCCTTTTCCTTGTTCCTGCATCCTATTCCGTTGCCTATGCCTCAGTGGCTCGGCAGTGTGATGATAAGAGTTGCCCTCTCCAGCTACCCTGTGCTCCGTTTGGGAGTCTTAGGGCTCAGCTGTCACAGCTGTCCGCGCCCTGACTCAAACTCAAAAAACCTGGTTGACGGTTTACCGCCGGTTCCCAGGTAATTCCGGGGCGCTGGAGAGCTAGTTGGCAAGAAAAATCTCGACGGACCTTTTGGTGACTTTTGGTCGGTTGAAATTTGGTTCTCGAAATTCAACAATTCGTTTGAGCTCTAGTATTCTTGCCATGATATTCGATCTTATTTCCGCTCGCCATCTTGATCTCAGCTCGATCGGGTAACTTTGAAGGCCAAAAAGCAGGCAGGCGGGAACGGCCGTTTCGAGTCATCTTGATACGCGCTATCGGTTTTCTCAAGATAAATCAAGCTTCAGAACAACTACAGAGCTCTTCAACACAGCTAATGCATTCAGAATGATCAGGCGCGTTCGCCTGTCGAATCCAGAGGTCTGAACTCGGTCTGCTAGCCGAGCTAGGGTCGCAAACATATTCGTATGACTCGAGTCATTGTAGCAGACGCTCTCGGTTTTTCGTACTTATCTCGATCTGTAGGGCAGCCACAGAGCTGATAATCACAGAAATAGATTGAGAATTTTCAGACGCTTTCGTCTGGCTCTGAATTCGGCCTGCTCCCCGAGCTAGGTTCGCGAACCTATTGTTATTGTTCGAGTCATCTCGAGAAGTGCTCTCGGTTTTCTGTGCTTGAATCGTGCTGGGGGAGGGCTGCAGTGCTGCTGGTCACAGGAATCGATTTCGAGACATCAGGCGCGTCCGTTCGTCGAACCGAGAGCTCGGAACTCGGTCTGCTGCTCGAACGAGATCCGCGAAACTGTTGTATTATTCGAGTCATCCTGAGAGGTACTCTCGGTTTTCTGCACTTTTCTCAGGCTCCATGGGGGGCTGCAGAGCTGGTAATCACAGGAATCGATCCGCAGACATGAGACGCGTGCGCCTGTCGCATTCAGAGGTCTGAACTCGGTTTCATACTCGAGCTCGATTGGAAAACTGTTCGTTTGTTTGTTAGAGTCAACTTGAGAGGTCTATAATCGCTTGGGCTGAAAAACTAGTCGTTCTCTGAAATTCTTTTCCACATTATAGATTGTCAGGAAGCTCTACGAGTCCCCTGGCGGTAAGAAAGGTTGACGGTTTACCGCCGGCGCCCAGTTGGCCGACCGCGCATTAAGAGACAATGTGGTAACTTTGGGTCGAGTTTCTAATGTATGTGCAAAATTTGAAAATTCGTTTTGAGAAAGGGTATTTTTCTCACGTGTAGTAGTTATGCCGCGACTGCCAGGTAAATTCTCAGCTCCGTAGCTGCAATATTACTATCAAAACACTTGCTGGAACCGACGGCTGTTTTGAGTCATCTTGACGCGCATTAACGGTTTCTGTATTTATCTCGGGATATAGGACAGCTGCAGAGCTGATGCTTACAGAAACCAATTGGGAATCATAAGGCGCGTTCATCTGTTCGATCTACAGCTCTGAACTCGGTCTGCTGCTCGAGCTGGGTCCGCAAACTTATTTCTATTTTTCGAGTGATTTTGACGAGCGTTGTCCTTTTCTTGAACTCGCGATATCTTGAAAAACAATCTCAATGTGAAGTGGGCAGCGCCGCGCAAGACAGCTCTACGAGGCTCCCGGTGGTAACCTGGTTGTCGTGTGTCCATGCCATGCCCTCGTTTGTCGTGTGTGTGTGTGCTTGACTACTCCGCCTTGTCGTCGAAAAAAAAACGAAAAAAAAAAAAAAAAAAAAAAAAAAAAAAAAAAAAGAAAAAAAAAAAAAAAAAAAAAAAAAAAAAAAAAAAAAAAAAAAAAAAAAAAAAAAAAAAAAAAAAAAAAAACAAAAAGAAAAAAAAAAAAAAAAAAAAAAAAGAAAAAAAAAAAAAAAAAAAAAAAAAAAAAAGAAAAAAAAAAAAAAAAAAAAAAAAAAAAAAAAAAAAAAAAAAAAAGAAAAAAAAAAAAAAAAAAAAAGAAAAAAAAAAAATAAGAGTTTGCTTTCGCCTCTGATCGTTTGGATCGGTGAGGCTTCCGCCTACTCCCGATGCGCCCGCTCCTTGCTTCCGACTAGGCTGGAAAGCCTGCACAGTCGACCGCAAAGTCCGCAAAAAACCTGGTTGACGGTTTACCGCCGGCTCCCAGTTCCGGCGCGGGGTGGAGCTAGTTGGCCGACCCGGCCTTAAGAGACAAAGTGGTGACTTAACTCGTAGAGCTTCCCTTAGCAAGTTATTGCTGGAAGCTTAAGAGTAATTCCGGCGCGCTGGAGAGCTAGTTGGCAAGAAAAATCTCGACGGACCTTTTGATGACTTTTGGTCGGTTGAAAATTTTGTTCTCGAAATTCAAGAATTCGTTTGAGCTGTAGTATTTTTTCCCGTGATATTGGATCTTATTCCCGCTCGCCATCTTGATCTCAGCTCGATCGGGTACTTTTTACTGCCAAAAAGCGCTCCGGCGGGATCGGCTGTTTCGAGTCATCTTGATACGCATTGTTAGTATTTTGTACTTAACTCGAGCTGTAGGGGAGCTACACAGCTGGTCAGCACAGCTATCGCATTCAGAATCATCAGGCGCGTTCTTCTGTTGAATTCAGAGGTCTGAACTCGGTCTGCTAGTCGAGCTAGGCCCGCAAACCTATTTGTATTATTCGAGTCGTCTTGACAGACGCTCTCGGTTTTCGGTACTTAACCCGAGTTGTAGGGCAGCTACAGAGCTCATAGTCACAGAAATCGATTGGGAGTCATCAGGCGCGTTCGTCTGTTGAATCGAGAGATCTGAACTCAGCCTGCTGCCCGAGCTAGGTTCGCGAAACTATTCGTAGTCTTCGAATCATCTTGAGAAGTGCTCTTAATTTTCTGCACTCAACTCGTGCTGGGAGAGGGATAGAGTGCTGCTGGTCACAGAAATCGATTCGGACACATCAGCGGCGTCCGTCCGTCGAACCTAAAACTTGGAACTCGGCCTGCTGCTCGAACTAGGTCTGCGAAACTATTGTATTATTGGAGTCATCCTGAGAGATGCTGTCGGGTTTTGTGCATTTAACTCGGGCTCTAGGGGGGCTGCAGGGCTGGTAATCACATGAGTCGATTCGTAGATATCAGACGCGTCCGCCTTTCGCATTCAGAGGTCTGAACTCGGTTTGATATTCGAACTGTGTTGCGAAATTGTTTTTTTGTTAGAGTCATCTTGAGAGGTCCGAAATTGCTTGGGCTGAAAAACTAGTCGTTCTCTGGAGTCTTTTCCCACATTATATACTGTCAGGAAGCTCTACGAGTCCCCCGGCGGTAAGAAAGGTTGACGGTTTACCGCCGGCGCCCAGTTGGGTCAGTTTTGCTAAGATTTGAAAGATATTTGACAATTCATTTTCAGAAACCATATTTTTCATACGTGTAGTGGGTTATGACGCGTCTGCCAGTAAAATTTTCAGGTCCGTAGCTGCAGTATTACTATCGAAAGACTTGCAGGAACCGATTTCGGATGAAAGCCGAAAAATCGTGATTTTTCGAATTTTTCGGCTCTCGCTTGAGAAGCTTCCTTGATGTGTTCCGAGAAGCGCTGCAACGAAAGAGCTCTACGAGGTGCCCGGCGGTAACCTGGTTGACGGTTTACCGCCGGTTCCCAGGTAATTCCGGGGCGCTGGAGAGCTAGTTGGCAAGAAAAATCTCGACGGACCTTTTGGTGACTTTTGGTCGGTTGAAAATTTTGTTCTCGAAATTCAACCATTCGTTAGAGCTCTAGTATTTTTTCCCGTGATATTTGATCTTATTCCCGCTCGCCATCTAGATCTCAGCTCGATCGGGTAACTTTGAAGGCCAAAAACAAGCGTCCCTTCGGGAATCGCCGTTTTTCAGGGGGGGGGGGAGTCATCTTGTATGCGTTATCATTATTTCGTACTTAAACCGAGACTGGTATGGCGGCTACAGAGCTGGTCGCCACAACAATCGGAGGGGGATCATCAGGGGCGCGTTCGCCTGTTGAATCAAGAGGTCTGCGACTTGAGTCTGCGGCCCGAGCTAGGTCCGCAAACCTATTTGTATTATTCGAGTGATCTTGACAGACGCTCTCGGTTTTCGGTACTTAACTCGAGCTGTAGGGCAGCTACAGAGCTCATAGTCACAGAAATCGATTGGCAGTTATCAGGTGCGTTCGTCTGTTGAATCGAGAGATCTGAACTCGGTCTGCTGCCCGAACTAGGTTCGCGAAACTATTCGTATTCTTTGAATAATCTTGAGAAGTGCTCTTAACTTTCTGCACTCAACTCGTGCTGGGAGAGGGCTACAGTGCTGCTTGCCAGAAATCGATTCAGACAGATCAGGCGCGTCCGTCCGTCGAACCGAAAACTCGGAACTCGGCCTGCTGCTCGAACTAGGTCCGCGAAACTATTGTATTATTCAAGTCATCCTGAGAGATGCTGTCGGTTTTCTGCATTTAACTCGGGCTGTAGGGGGGCTGCAGGGCTGGTAATCACATGAGTCGATTCGAAGACATCAGACACGTCCGCCTGTCGCATTCAGAGGTCTGAATTGATATTCGGACTGTGTTGCGAAACTAATTTTTTTGTTAGAGTCATCTTGAGAGATCCGAAATCGCTTGGGCTGAAAAACTAGTCGTTCTCTGGAGTTTTTCCCCACATTATATAGTGTCAGGAAGCTCTACGAGTCCCCCGGCGGTAAGAAAGGTTGACGGTTTACCGCCGGCGCCCAGTAAATTCCGGGGAGCTGGAGAGCTAGTTTGGCAAGAAAGACAAATCGCGACGGACCTTTTGCTGACTTTTGGTCGGTTGAAAAATTTTGTTCTCAATTTTGACAATTCGTTAGAGCTCTAGTATTTTCCTCCCGCATGATTTCGATCTTATTCCCGCTCCGCCAATCTTGATCTCAGCTCGATCCGGATATACTTTGAAGGCCAAAAAGGCATGCAGGGCGGCCGGCCGTTTCGATCATCTTGACAACGCGCTGTCCGGTTTTTCTCGAGATAACTCGAGCTTCAGGACAACTACAGAGCTGGCCAGCACGGGTAATGCATCTAAATGATCAGGCGCGTTCGCCTGTTATATCCAGAGGTCTGAACTCGGTCTGCTAGCCGAGCTAGGGTCGCAAACCTATTCGTATTATTCGAGTCATTGCAGCAGACGCTCTCGTTTTTTCGTACTTAAACTCGATCTGTAGGGCAGCCACAGAGCTGATAATCACAGAAATCGATTGGAGAATAATCATCACGCGTTTTCGTCTGTTGAATCCAGAGCTCTGAACTCGGCACTGCTCCCCGAGCTAGTTCGCGAACCTATTGGTATTGTTCGTAGTCATCTTGAGAAGTGCTCTCGGTTTTCTGCACTTAACTCGTGCTGGGAGGGCTACAGTGCTACTGGTCAGAGGAATCGATTTCGAGACATCAGGCGCGTCTGTTCGTCGAACCGAGAGCTCGGAATTCGGTCTGCTGCTCGAACGATATTCGCGAAACTGTTGTATTATTCGAGTCATCCTGAGAGGTACTCTCGGTTTTCTGCACTTAACTCAGGCTGTATGGGGGGCTGCAGAGCTGGTAATCACAGGAATCGATCCGCAGACATCAGACGCGTCCGCCTGTCGCATTCAGAGGTCTGAATTCGGTTTCATACTCGAGCTCGATTGGAAAACTGATCGTTTGTTTTGTTAGAGTCATCTTGAGAGGTCTATAATCGCTTGGGCTGAAAAACTAGGCGTTCTCTGAAATTCTTTTCCACATTATATATTGTCAGGAAGCTCTACGAGTCCCCCGGCGGTAAGAAAGGTTGACGGTTTACCGCCGGCGCCCAGTTCCGGCGCGGGGTGGAGCTAGTTGGCCCATTCGGCCAGAAAGAACAAAGTGTTAACTTTTGGTCGGTTCTGCCATTATTTGAAAGATATTTGACAATTCATTTTGAGAAAGCAGATTTTTCGCACCTGGAGACGAATGTGAGGGCCTCTCCGTCTTAATATGAGCTCCGTAGGCGCAACATTATTTTCAAAACACTTGGCGGAGCCAACTTCATGTCGACATGAAAAAATCAATTTTGCCTTTTTCAAAACATGCCCCCGGAAGCTCTCACTTTCGACTCTGAGCACTCTCCTGCGTGAAAGGAGCTCTACGAGGTTCCCGGCGGTGACCAGGTTGCTGCTGTCCCTCCTCGGGGATCTCAGCGGTGGCCTGGCCCGTCGGGGGCCTCCTCAAGCCTGTTTCCTCAGGCTGCCCCCTGGGCGGCCGTGGGCGCGCGTGGGTGCGCGCTGGCCCATAAGTTCGTGTACTTCGTCGGCTGCAACCTCCTGGACGTGCTGCGCATAGGTCGCTGCATCTGTTCTCTGCTTGTGTTAGTGGGTGAGCCCACACGTGCCGCTGGAGGCGCAAGGCCGCTACCTGTTGCACTTGTATCTCTGCTGTTTGCTTGTGATACTCTTGGGAGCCCAGCACTTACCAGTTTTGCTCTGGCAGTTGAGAAGGACACTTTGACCGCTTTTGTTGCAGCAGATTTCATCACGTACCGATTTTCACCTTCACGGGGTTGGGATAAGTTTCTTGAAGAACTCGAGGACGAACACTATCGTGATCTGGAGGCTAGTAGGTGCCCTACTTGTCGAGCTTATCGGTATTCTACTTCCAGTTGTGGGCAGTGTGATCTTAAGAGGAAGATGGTTCCGACTTCTGATGATGATATGGGAACTGAGGGCAACGGAGAGAAGCGACAGAGGAAGCTCCTGGAAGATAGACGTCTTCTTGGTGATGCCGAGGGTGGTGGAGGAGGGGCAGTTAGTGGGAATGGAAGTGGTAGTAGTGGAGGAGGAGGAGGTGATGCTGGAGATCTGGCCACTATGCTCCGTGCACAGTTCGATGCCATGCGTGAAGATATGCAGAGGATGCTTATGCAGAACTCTGTTGACATCAAAGAGCAGATCCAAACGAGGGTATCAGAGCAGGTTGCCCCTATTGCTTCGTCGGTGCAGGAGATTCGTTCAGCTCAGGAGGCCCAGGCGAAAGAGATCAAAGCACTTCAGTCTCAGATGAAGTCTAGAGATCCCTGGGCAGATTCAGCATCCCTGGGAGGTGCGTCTACTCGTGATTCTCGTACTGCTGACTTCCAGAGGCCCTTTGTACCACATGTTCCGACTTGGATCCAGGTGAGCGGCTTCGCGCAAGAGGACCCCCGAAAGGTTAAAACTCGAGATAAGGCCAAGATCCAGGTCACCACGGTTAGGAACATGATAGGTAAGTTGTACACACTATCGCAAGCACGGGAGAGTGACGTTACCAAGATCTTCGACAGGGGTAGGACGGACGGGGATATCGCTTCCAATCGATTTGGTGTGACCAAGTTTCGCATATACTTCATGCCAGGGACTTCGAAAGAGACGGTCTGGGAAGTACGCAACGAGTGGGCCTCAGCTTGGTCCAATTCGTGCCCTGATCTGGTCGGTTGTCAGAATAGTTTTGGACCATACAAAGATCGACACCTCGGTTGGTTTGTCCAACCGGCACCACAGGACCGACGTAGAGTGGGGGAGACTCGCAAGGCGACTGCGATCTTTCATAAGCTCAAGACTGTTGCCACTGCTCTCATCACTTTTGAGCCTGAAGGGCCTGCAAAGGCTTGGGCATACCTGCAGAAGGATAGACAGAGTGATAAAGTGTGTGTAGGTACGTGGACGGATACTGTGGGATGGAAGTTCGTTTCCGAGCGGGTCCAGCACATCGACCCAGATCTGGACTGCAAGACTTGGGAGAGGCAGGTGAATAGCAGCTCGTGACGGTGCCCAGCTTCTGTTGGAGGTTGGAACGTTCGGAGGTTGGGAAGATACACCTCCGAGTGCATGAATCACATTGCCGAATTAAAGATTTCCATCGTCGGGGTCCAAGAGAGCCAGTTCTTACATGACTTGGATCTTGCAGATGCGGGTTGGGATATACATCGCTCGGCAGATGAAGGGGAGAACGTGGGGAGACGGGCTGCCATCTTGTGCCGAGGTGTATGGAGACATCTGCTTATCGATGTTGTGTGTGGTCGCCGCTGGGTCATTGCAATCTTTCGCAAGCTCATCTTCGTTTCTGTCTATCTCCCTCATAAGGAGTCTGAGCGGGGTGCACAGGGTGAAGCACGCCGTTATCCTGAAGGGTTTCTTGCTAGTTTCAAGCTCTATACGGACGTGTTATCGGATCTTGTTGCACATGTCTCTGCGGCCAAAAAGCGATTTCACATTGAGGAGGTTGTTATCTCGGCTGACGCCAACGTGGAGGTTTTCCCGCACCACAGGATCAATGGGGTGGAGGTTACGGGGGAGGCGGTGAATGGGCCTATACGTAAGAGGGGGAGGTCTAGTGGAGGTGACGAAAGTAGAGCCAACAGGATGAGGGAGATGTACTCGGGGGCCTTTCTGAAGACCATGGGGGCCCTCAAGTTGCAGCTAGCCAACGCTTTTGGGACTCGTCAGCCTACTTGGAGACACAATTCGAGCACATACGAGCACGTCTATGATTATCTTGCGGTCCCAGCTTCTTGGATGACTCCAGAGGTGACTTGTTCTTGGGTTGTGCCGTCCCAGGTCCCACGGTCGGAGGCGACGGAGAGGACGTTTAGCGATCACAAGCTCTTGTGTGCCGAGATGCCTGCCCAGCATGCTCAGTTGAGGTATCGACGTCGGCCTCAGCTCAAGACCTGGAAGCTTCAGCCAGGGTTCGAGCTCCAGCAGACAGCCGGCTTGGAGAGAGCGATTTGCCAGCCCGAGCTCGTGAATCAGATCCACACGGATGTAGGTTTTGAGGTCATGACACAGAGTATACTTGAGGGTGCCAGTGAGACTTTGGATATCTCCCGTTCCCGTGGCCAGCCTGTTTCAGACTATCTCAGATATTCGGAGGAGGATTTACTGATAAAGGAGGAGTTCTTTAAGGTCAGGAAGAGGTGGAGGATGGCACGATATGGCGGGGCTAACGTGGGACAGGAGGAGTACGAGAGAGTCCAGGAGGAATACAAGGGGACAGCCAGGAGGTGGCGTCGAGTACGTAAGCGTCATGATCGTGCATGTGAGCTTTACCGTATTCGTGATGGTGTCCGTCGTAGGCCTGTTATTACGCACATGTATGTTGACGGGGTCCTCACGCGTGACCAGGAGAAGTGGATTGAGGGCCTTCGGCGTCATGGGCTCCTGAGGTACTCTAGCGATCCCCACCGACAGGACACCAACGCGTGCTTGGATGAGCTTAAGAACCAGTGTAAGGCCCTGCGAGACTCTGGAGAGCCCCACCGCAACCCGATCAACATGGGTCTCTTGCTGGAGGCACGGTCTAGACTCAGGGAAGGACGGGCAACAGGTGCAGACGGGGTGACGTCATCGGTGCTCAAAGCATTGCCATGGGAAGCCCTCCGACACATACTTACCTTATTCCGTCTGCTGTATGATCAGAAACATGTTTCACCGAAGTCCTGGAGAGAGATCTTGGTATGCTTGATGCCTAAGAATCCCAAGGCTCGTGATTTTGAAGAAACGCGGGCCCTCTCACTTCTTTCTCATTTTGGTAAGTGGTATAGCAGTTGTCTTTGTGTACTTCTAGAGCACCGCGTTCGGCAGGCTGCACCGCCAGGTTGCAACTTATATGGCTTTATTGCGGGGCACAAATGTTATGAGGTCACGGCCCCCCTCAAACGTCTTGCTCAACACGGCGTTGTGTGGGGGAAGGAGGAGGGTCTTTATCTTGCAAGTGCTGATATTGAAAAGGTGTTTGACAATTTCACGGTGAGATGTGCAGCAGAGGCGCTTTTATTCCATCATGTCCATCCTGCCCTTGTGTATGCTGTCTTTGAGAGTTATGCTTGTAATACGGCAGAGATCAGCTTCCAACAGTGTTCTACGACCATCTCGTGGGATACGTGCATACGTACAGGTTCCTTGGAGGCGCCTTTGCTATTTGTTGCCCAGACACTTCGTATGCTTGCACCAGTGACGGCAGGGTGGAGGCAGTCTGGATACGGCGTCAGGCTCACTGATGAGGCATCTAATCTCCTGGTCAACCACTGGTTGTGGGCAGACAATATTTTGCTGGCAGCAGCTTCCAGGCGAGAATTGACTCATATGCTCGAGGACTTGACTGGGGTCCTCCACCGCTTCGGGTTCAACTGGAAAGCATCTTCGATGGAGTTCTTGGCTTGTGGAGTCCAGGGTCCATTGCAGGATATCCGCCTGCCTGTACCGGGTCGCCTGCCTGCTGAGATGGGTAGGAAGCGTTCTCGTGGGGCTTCCCAGAGCGCCGCAGGCCCGTCGGAGGAGATGATAGTGAGGCAGGTGGAGAGGATGGAGGTTCTTGGCACGCTATTGGACGTACGATTTCAGGATCATGACGACATTAAGCACCGACTGGAGAAGGCACGGCGGGTCTTCATGAGTGAGATTTCTTTTTACTCGTCGCCCGTGGTTCCGCTTCGTTGTAAGTTTCAGCGTTATGATAGCAGGGTCAGAAGTTGCTTTCTGTACGGCTTGGAGGGTACGACTCTGGATTCGAGTAGTCTCCAACAGATACATGCAGCTGAAGGCAACTTCTTGTCCACCATGAGACGTCTCAAAAAGAAGATCACGGAGTCCTGGGGAGAGTACTGGGGCAGGAGGATTAAGGGTGGCCGTCGCTTATTGAAGTGGGCCCGTAAGCCTTCGATGGTCCAGCTCGCCCTTCATCGCCAGTGGCTCTTCGCCAAACATGTTGTGAGCACAATCCATGAGGAACATAGTCGGGTGGATGAGGACGCACTCAGTCAGGGCATTCTTTATCATGAGCCACGAGATCCTGATATTTTTGGTGGTTCGCAGCGTTTCTTGGAGTTATCGGTTCCCTCGCCTACCCCGAATGCCAGACAGCTCAACAGTTCGTGTAGGAGAAAGGCACAGAGCGCATCTTCCTTGGAAAGTAGGTCAGTTCGCAGACGTATATCGGAGAACACGGCATATGAGCATCATGATTCACAACATGTACATGAGCCTGTTCGTAAGCGGGTACGCCATACCTATGCACGGGAGGAGGAAGGAGGATTGCCCACTGCCAGTATGCAGAGCGCCTTGACGATGATGCACGCGTCGGGGGAGTGGACTGAGCAGCGTGACGTGCATGTTAGAGCTCTCCCTGGGGGCCGAAGGTTTACTAGAGCCTGTCGTCATCGAGTCTTGACGGGTCTCAGGCCTTGGTTCGAGGTCTTCGAGCACGCGCACGGGGTTCATTGGGATCGCACGATGGTCTGGAATGAAACAGGCTGGCGCTCTTTCCTGGTGGGTACCCTGGCCGCCCTGGACTTGGATGATCTTCTCGAGTTCTGCCTTCTTCGGGATCCCTTCACGGGTGAGTTCAAGCAGGAGGAGGAGGGGGAGGAGAAGTCTGAGGAGCAGCAACGACGGGAAAATGAACGGGTGGCGAAACGACTGGCCGCGATAAATGATGATGAAACCACTTGGCGTGGGGAAGGGGGTGGATATGGCTTGGAGCTCCGTGGGGATAGCCAGTGTGTTGTGCGCTGGCTTAATGGAAGATATCGCTGTCATAATGAAGTATACCGCCGCACGATCAAGGGTATGCAGAACCGCCTTCACAGAATGAGTGAGGACCATCATCTTGTCACGGCTGAAGTGGGAAGGGATATGTGGAAATGGGTGTATAGGGAGGGCAACGATGAGGCGGACTATGAGACACATCTTGCACGTGAGGGTAAAGTAACTCCTGATGTTCGTTGGAATCATAACACTCTTTATCATATTAGTTCGGGTCATTATATTGTTCGTGCACTTAGAGGAGCTTTTGACGGTGGGCGGTGTGAGCGTGGCACCTCGTGTGGCTGGGTTATGGATGCTTATCTTGTTCCCTCTCTTCCTCCTCACCAGCTTCCCCCTGGACTTGTGCAGGGAGGATGGCACCCTGGAGTTGGCCGCAGAGGTTTCATGATCCCTAGCCACTGCACGATCACACAGGCTGAGTTGGCAGCTGCACATTCTCTTCTCAGTGGCATTGCCGAGATGTGTATACACGTACAACTTGGCAGGTGATTGTTTGTGCATTATATCTGTACAGCTCCGCTGTTGTAAGATACATGCTTAGCCCCACTGCTTTTTGATGTGTGTATATTCCTGTGCAGCTACGCTGTTGTATCATATCTGCACAGCTACGCTGACTTGTATATCGCACAGCTCCGCTGTTAGTGCTTAGGTTGCCTGTAGGTAATCCTACCGCTGGCCCTGCCCCCTAAGGGGGCTCGAATCGGGCCCCGCAGACCGCAGACCAGGTTGACGGTTCATCGCCGGCGCCAGTTTGCTGACTTTTGCTCGGTTCAAAATTTTGTTCTCAAAATTTGACCATTCGTTAGAGCTCTAGTATTTTTCCCCGTGATATTCGATCTTATTCCCGCTCGCCATCTTGATCTCAGCTCGATCGGATGAATATTACTATCGAAAAGCACTCTGGCGGGATCCTCCGTTTTGAGTCATCTTGATATGCGCTGACGGTTTTCTGAACATAACTCGAGCTCTAGGGCAGCTACAGAGCTGGAAAGCTAATGTATGCAGAATGATCAGGTGCGTTCGCCTGTTGAACCCAGAGGTCTGAACTCGGTCTGCTAGCCGAGCTAGGTCCGCAAACCTGTTCGTATTATTCGAGCCATCTAGACAGAAACTTTCGGTTTTCTGTACTTAACTCGAGCTGTAGGACAGCTACAGATCTCATATTTACAGGCATCAATTCAGAATCATTTGTTGCGTTTGTCTGTCGAATCAAGAGCTCTGAACTTGGTCTGCTGCCCGATCTAGAATCGCGAAGCTATTCGTTTCGTTCGAGTCGCTTGCAAGATGCTGTCGGTTATCTGGACTTAACTCGGGCTGTAGGGGGGCTGCATGGCTGGTAATCACTGGAATCGATTTGAAGACATCAGGCGCGTCCGCCTGTCGAATACAGAGCTCTGAACTCTGTCTGCTGCCCGAACTAGGTCCGCGAAACTATACCTATTGTTCGAGTCATCCTGAGAGGTGCTCTCGGTTTTCTGCACTCAACTCGGGCTGTAGGGGGGCTGCAGGGCTGGTAATGACAGGAGTCGATTCGCAGACATCAGATGCGTCCGTCTGTTGCATTCAGATGTCAAAAACTATTGACTATAAGTCAGATTGTTGGTAAGTGCTCTCTGTTTTCTCAACTTAAGTCGAGTTAGGAAGCTCTACGAGTCTCCCGGCGGTAACCAAGGTTGACGGTTTACCGCCGGCGCCCAGTTCCGGCGCGGGGTGAAGCTAGTACCTCGTAGAGCTCTTCGGCATCGATGAGCTAGAGGAATTCCGGCGCGGGGTGGAGCTAGTAACTCGTAGAGCTTCCCTTCGCAAGTTATTGCTGGAAGCTTTAGAGTAATACCTCGTAGAGCTCTCCGGCATCAATGAGCTAGAGGAATTCCGGCGCGGGGTGGAGCTAGTAACTCGTAGAGCTTCCCTTAGCAAGTTATTGCTGGAAGCTGAGAGTAATTCCGGGGCGCTGGAGAGCTAGTTGGCAAGAAAAATCTCGACGGACCTTTTGGTGACTTTTGGTCGGTTGAAAATTTTGTTCTAGTATTTTTTCCCATGATATTTGATCTCATTCCCGCTGACCATCTTGATCTCAGCTCGATCGGGTAACTTTTACTGCCAAAAAGCACACGGGCGGGATCGGCCGTTTCGAGTCATCTTGATACGCGCTGTCGGTTTTATCAGGATAACTCGAGCTTCAGAACAGCTACAGAGCTGGTAAGCACAGCTAATCCATGCAGAATGATCAGGCGCGTTCTCCTGTTGAATCCAGAGGTCTGAACTCGGTCTGCTAGTCGAGCTAGGTCCGCAAACCTATTTGTATTATTCGAGTCATCTTGACAGGCGCTTTCGGTTTTCTGTACTTAACTCGAGCTATAGGACAGCTACAGAGCTGATACTTACAGAAACCGATTCAGAATCATCAGTTGCGTTTGTCTGTTGAATCCAGAGCTCTGAACTCGGTCTGCTGCCCGATCCATAATCGCGGAACTGTTCGTATTGTTCGATTCACCTTGAGAGGTGCTGTCGGTTTTCTGTACTCATCTTGGGCTGTAGGGAGGCTAGAGTGCTGGTGGTGACAGCAATCGATTTGGAGACATCAGACATTTCTCGCACGGCAGGGTCATCACCGCGGAGGCGTGCCAGGGGCGCACCATGCGCGAAGGCGACGGGGCGGGGGAACGGCGCTCCGGGGGCGGCCAGACCTCCGGGGCGCGAGCAGTCCGCGGCCAGACCATCTCTCGGTCCTGTGGACTCTCGCCCTGGGCCGTCGGTTGCCCGGCGCGCTGCCCCCTCGGTCGACGTCGCCCAGGCGTGATCCTGGATTGCGGCCGCCACGAGGTAGGGAACGGCAAGAAGGAGGACGACGACTGGTGTCTGGAGCTCTACGTGCTGCTCTCGCGCGCCACGCGCCACGAGGACCTCCTGCTCATGCGGGCGCCGCGCATCGAGTTCTTCCTGGCAGGGCCGCCGCAGGGCTTGCGGAAGCAGCTGGAGCTGTTTGCGGCGCGCACGAAGCGGTGCAGGAGGGAAGCGACGGCCCTCGCCAGGGAGCTCGGCTTCACCGATTTCATCCGCGAGGCCTGACCTGAGGAGCGTCTCCCCCGAGCCGCGCCTTCTCTCGACTGCCCGACTAATTGTTTGGCCTCGCGCCGCGGACGACCCGCGCGCGTCGCTGGGACCCTCTCGGGGCGACCAGCGCGCGTCGCGGGAACTCCGTGCTGCGGGGGGCCCGGCGCCTCGTTCGCACGTCGTCGCTCTGCCCAGCGGTCAGAGACTTGCCCGCTATCAGCCAGCCAGTTAGCTAGTCAGCTCTCTCTGCTTCGCGCAGCGGGCGACCCGCGCGCGTCGCTGGGACCCCGCCCGGGGCGACCAGCGCGCGTCGCGGGGACTCCGCGCTGCGCTGCGCCCGCAGCCTTGGATTTTGGAGTGCGCGGGCAAAGAGGAAGGAAAATAAGAGCCGAAAGCGGGCGCGATCCTCGCCAGAGGCGTGCCGACATGGGCGTCGCGACGTGCGGACGCTGCCGTCGGGGTTCCCGCGGAAGCTGCCTGCGGCGGCCACGCCCAGTTTTACGTGTGTTCGGACAGGCATGCTCGACACTTACACTTAGGCGGTTCCATGATCGCATTCATGCAAATATATTCACTCGCGCGCAGACCCATTCATACTCATATTTCCTCGCGCTCTGACTCACCCGCGTTCTTTCTCTCGTAATCAGATCTATCGTATTTCTTTGCGTTGTGTACCCCGCCACATTTCGGCGCACCCCTCATGCGGTTCGTGGCCCCATAGGGAGCGTCACCAAAGAAGATATTCACAATTGCGATACTCACAACTGCATATGGTTGGGTCCCTCGCCAGGATAATTTTTGTTTCTTCTTCTTCTTCTTCCTCTCCTTTTTTTCCTTTTCCTTTCCCCCCCCTCTTCTCTTTCCTGTCTCTCTCTATATCTCTTTTTTTATTTTCTCTTTTTTCTCTTCCTCTCTCTCT
>CAUYUJ010008103.1:35000-42316 GCA_963575745.1 Prorocentrum cordatum | reverse complement strand
GCCGTAGCAGGCGTGGCAGTTTCTCGACGCCATAGTGGGTGCGCACGGGGTGGTCCCCCTATCCGCGCCGGTCGTCCAGGCCGCAGCAGGCGTGGCAGTTTCTCGACACCATAGGGGGTGCGCAGGGGGTTGTCCCCCTATCCGCGCCGGTCGTCCAGGCCGTAGCAGGCGTGGCAGTTTCTCGACACCATAGGGGGTGCGCAGGGGGTGGTCCCCCTATCCGCGCCGGTCGTCCAGTCCGTAGCAGGCGTGGCACTTTCTCGATACCATAGGGGGTGCGCACGGGGTGGTCCCCCTATCCGCGCCGGTCGTCCAGGGCATAGCAGGCGTGACACTTTCTCGATACCATAGGAGGTGCGCAGGGGGTGGTCCCCCTATCCGCGCCTGTCGTCCAGGCCGTAGCAGGCGTGGCAGTTTCTCGACACCATAGGGGGTGCGCACGGGGTGGTCCCCCTATCCGCGCCGGTCGTCCAGGCCGTAGCTGGCGTGGCACTTTCTCGACACCATAGGGGGTGCGCACGGGGCGGTCCCCCTATCCGCGCCGGTCGTGCAGGCCGTAGCAGGCGTAGCAGTTTCTCGACACCATAAGGGGTGCGCAGGGGGTGGTCCCCCTATCCGCGCAGGTCGTCCAGGCCGTGCGTGGCAGTTTCTCGACGCCGTAGTGGGTGCGCACGGGGTGGTCCCCCTATCCGCGCCGGTCGTCCAGGCCGTAGCCGTGGCAGGGGGTGCGCAGGGGGTGGTCCCCCTTCCGCGCCGGTCGTCCAGGCCGTAGCAGGCGTGGCAGTTTCTCGACGCCATAGTGGGTGCGCACGGGGTGGTCCCCCTATCCGCGCCGGTCGTCCAGGCCGTAGCAGGCGTGGCACTTTCTCGACACCATAGGGGGTGCGCAGGGGGTGGTCCCCCTATCCGCGCCGGTCGTCCAGGCCGTAGCAGGCGTGGCAGTTTCTCGATACCATAGGGGGTGCGCACGGGGTGGTCCCCCTATCCGCGCCGGTCGTCCAGGGCAGAGCAGGCGTGGCACTTTCTCGACACTTAGGGGGTGCGCAGGGGGTGGTCCCTGAGCGCGGCCGCTATCCGAGACGGTCGTCCAGGGCATAGCAGGCGTGGCACTTTCTCGACACCATAGGGGGTGCGCAGGGGGTGGTCCCTGAGCGCGGCCGCTATCCGAGACGGTCGTCCAGGGCATAGTAGGCGTGGCACTTTCTCGATTCCATAGGGGGTGCGCAGGGGGTGGTCCCTGAGCGCGGCCGCTATCCGAGACGGTCGTCCAGGGCATAGTAGGCGTGGCACTTTCTCGATTCCATAGGGGGTGCGCAGGGGGTGGTCCCCGAGCGCGGCCGCTATTCGAGACGGTCGTCCAGGGCATAGCAGGTGTGGCACTTTCTCGACACCATAGGGGGTGCGCAGGGGTTGGTCCCTCACCGCGGCCGCTATGCACGACGGTCGTCCAGGGCATAGCAGGTGTGGCACTTTCTCGACACCATAGGGGGTGCGCAGGGGGTGGTCCCTCACCGCGGCCGCTATGCACGACGGTCGTCCAGGGCATAGCAGGCGTGGCACTTTCTGGACAAAATAGGGGGTGCGCAGGGGGTGGCAACGGCCACCAACATCATTCTTACATGCTTCACTTAAGCTATCATCACTCCAGCCATAGTATAAGTATGTGGGGTTCCTCGGCAGCGTATTTTTTTTTGTTTTTTGCTCATGGGGGAGAAACGCATGAGCATGTGCTTCTGGAGGTCCGCGCGGAGTTCTCGGATCGGCGCTGGACCCCCCGCACTCTGCTGCCACGAAGCAAGGGGGGGCTTGAGGGACACGGGTCCTGATCTCTTGACTCGCCAATTCTGACCGCCCTGGGCCCTCCCTGGGCCCCTGGTGTGTCCGCAAGCGGCTTAGGGCGAGAGACCCAGGGTCAAGGACCCGTTTGCTCTGTGCCAGGGGAGGCCAGCGCCAGTCCAGGAGCTCCGCGCGGAGCTCCGAGAGTTTATGGTCATGCCTTATGTCTTCCCTGAGATCCGACGTCACGAACACATTCGCCCGACGAAGAACCCAGGCCTATCTAAGCGAAGGGCAATTATGAGCAGGAGGGCTCAGTGCACAAGAATACGCTGAAAGATCTGCAGTACCCCGGACAGCTTCGCCAACCACAGTCAGACCGCGCACAAAGTCCCCCTTGCACGCGTGAGAAACGTGTCGAGACGGGGGCAGGGATCGGCACGCGAGCACCTGCGCTGGGGCCACAAGTGTCCCTTCCTATCAGGGACGCTCGGCGCCAGGGGTGTGCCGAACTGTGCGCGGGGACGCCACGTCGACACTCCCACTGGAGCAATCCTTTGGAGCTTCCTGTGAGGCAAGAAGCGCGTGAGGGGTGTGCCGTGACGGGTGCGGGGACGCCACGTGGACCCCCCCCCGCGCGGGGCCACGAGCGGAGCTCCCTGTGGGGGGGCAAGAAGCGTGCGAGGGGTGCGTGCCGAACTTGGCGCGGGGACGCCGCGCGGACACCCTCCCTGGCGCCATAAAGCGGAGCTCCCCGGGAAGCAGGGGAGCGCGCGGAGGGTGTGCCGCAACGGGTGCGGGGACACCGTGAGGACCCTCCCCACTGGGGCCACACGCGGAGCCTCCTGTGGGGCAAGGAACGTGTGAAAGGTGTGCCGCCATGGGCGCGGGGACACCATGTGGAAACACCCGCTGAGGTTACAGGTGGGGATCCATGTTGGACTAGCAAACATTTTTTTGGTCTGCGGGTCGAGAGCGAGCCTCTTCCGGTTAAAAGCTAGGCGGGCCACGCAAAGCTCTAATTGGGGAGACAGACAAGGGACAAGCAAACGTGCGAGGCATGTGCCGACATGGGTGCGGGGGCGCCACGTGGGCACCCCCATTGGCGCCAGAAGCGGAGCTCCCTGGGGGCCATGGAACGTGGGGTGGGTGTGCCGAAATGTGCGCGGGGGCGCCATGTGGGCACCCCCACTGGGGCCTCAGGTGGGGGGAGCTCCCTGTGAGGCACGAAACGTGTGGGGGGTGTGCCGAAATGTGCGCGGGGGCGCCATGTGGGCACCCCCACTGGGGCCATATGTCGAATTACCTGTGGGAGTTGGGGGGGGGCAGCTCCACGCTGGCCCAAGAGATAGGGTCGGCCCATGTTGGAGGCGTGGTGCGGCAAGTGTCGACGAAGGTGCGGGTCAAGATGTCGTCCGCGAAAATGATGGAGTACGACCTGCTGCCGTTGTAGCTTTTGACCACGGTACCCTCGCGGGAAGCCGTGGGAAGCGACTGCAGCAACCCATCGCCGTGGCGCTTGAGCACCGTCGCCATCATGGGCCTGGGGAAACCGGCCACCCGCCCCTTGCAGCGGTTGTCGGCTGGCGGAAGGGACCCGCGATGAGGTGGAGACGACGCCAGAGAGGAAGTGGAGGAAAGCGAACGCGCCAGATCCTGGTACCCGCCCCAGGAGTCGGGCGAAGCGGGGTGAGGGAAGGCCTGCATGACCCGCCTTGAACTGGAGAGCCAGGATCTTCGCGTCGACCTTGGCCATCACAGTGGCCCCATGGCTGCATCCACACCCTTCTTCATGGAGGTTTCGAGCTGCGCCACGCGCTCGGTGAGGTTGGTGATGGCGGCGTCGTGACGGTCCACGGTGCTCTGCAGCTTTTTGGACTCTTCGTGCCCTCCTGGAAGACCTCCTTGAGGCCTTATGGGCTGTCTTGGAGACCTCTTGGGGGCCTCTTGAGCCGTCTTGGGCCATCTTGAGGCCATCTTAGGCCGTCTTGGATGCATCTTTGGCCGTCTTGGAGGCATATTGGGGCCATCTGAGCCGTCTTGGAGGCCATTTCAGCCGTCTTCGAGGCTCTTGAAGTCGTCCTTGGTGGCCGTGGTGTCGATCTTCCAGTTGCTGCTCCAGAGCAGCGCCACCATGCCCGCTGCTCCGTCGTCCACTCCATCGGAGGGGTCCTCGAGCGCCCGTCGCTTCGCGGCGCTGGCGGCAGCGTCGCCTGCCACCCCGGTCGCCCTCTTCTGGGGTAGACGGCTGGCAGCCTCGGCCCAGGCATCGGGTGGGCCATCAAGAACGGCCGAGGGCGGGCCAAAGGAGACTGCCGCCGCCGCCATCTCCGCAGGTCCCGCCGCGGGCGCGGGCGCTACCGGAGCCCGCGTCTTTGTCCTTGTCCCTCTCGACAGTCTTCTTCACGCCCTTGTCCTTGGGCGCCATCGCGGGATCCACGGGCGTGACTCGGAGTGAAATGGTGGCACTCGTAGCGCTTGACGCTCCTGCGAGGATCGTGTTGGTGTGTTGCTTGAACCAAAACGGCTTGAGCCAAACTGGCTACGGATGATGATGATGATGCTGATGATGATGATGATGATGATGATGATGATGATGATGATGATGATGATGATGATGATGAGGAAGAGGAGGAGGAGGAGGAGGAGGAGGAGGAGGAGGAGGAGGAGGAGGAGGACGAGGAGGAGGAGGAGGAGGAGGAGGAGGAGGATAATAAGGCGGAGGAACAAGAAGGAAGGAGTGAGACGCGTGGCGCTGCGAATTCAGAACGAGGGCCCGACACACAGGAGGGTTGGGAAACAAAACATCGTAAACAAAACTCGACTGGAGCCCTGGCCTCCATCTTTCTGCGCTATGTCTCGAGCCAGATCGGTCCGTGAGGGTCTTGGGGGCCGGGACAGGGTGAAATCGCGGGCTGTGAACAAAATTGCGACGCCAAGATCTCAGGACTCTTCCCCGGCGCCTGGCCCCACTCCTCCTCGTCGTCGCCGTCGCCCCCGAAGCCCCGGAACTTGTCCAGGTCCCCGTTGGTCTTCTTCTGCGTGCAGTGCTCGGGACAGGTCGCGTGCAGCGCCTTTCGATGATGCTCAGAGTGTGAGCTCTCGGCAGCGTGCGCTTGCCCAGCAGAAAGCCCTTCGCCACGACGCAGGCGGAGCCACGAGGGCCGACACGGGCTGCGTGCTATCCGAGGAGCTGGCCGGGACAAACACACACATTGAGCCAGAACACCCTCTGAAGATCATCGAGCCTTGCTCCTCAAAGCCAGTCCACGGACCCCTCCCAGGGCCCAGCCGTACCACTTTTCGAGCTGCGCCCAGCCGTGGCGACGAGGGCCCTCCCCGAAATCCACCGGCCGCTGTCTCGAACCTCGCCCTCCTTTGAGCCTCGTCAACGACGACGACGAAGACGACTGAGCCTTCTGGACGTCCTCGAACGTCATCGCCCCGCCGAGCGCGGTCGGATCCGCGATGACGCCCGAGCCCTTCGAATACGCGTCGCTGCACGCGGCGCACTCGTCGTTCTCGGCGAGGATGCTGGGCTTCGCTCCAGCACCCAGCCGGGGCGACACTCCCCTGGGGCAGGGCACCAACTGTCCCGAGAGCCAGAACCACGAATAGAGCTGCCACGTCGTGACAGCAGAGCTCGCCTGGAGCCCCTGGTCGAATCATCTGCGGCATGTCTAGGCGTCGCTTCATGGGGGCCGATACATGCCGGGGGGAGGCAGGTGAACTTTTCGGGCCTTGAAGGCCCCCTTTTGGTCCTGATGGGGCCCTAATAGGCCCTGCTACAAGTACACAATCTGCATACTACTTTCCTATCTCCCCGAAGACGCTGGTGAGGTGTCCTGGCCTCCTCCGCGTATGGTCTTCATACACATAGGATGCCGCCGAGTTGAAACTTGATGTGCTTTTTCCAATCCGAACATGTTCAGTCTTTTCAGAATGGCGCGCGCTCCCGCTGCAGCGTTGGCTCCATTTTCCCGTTCTCAATCCTTCCAAATCATGTGCCAACTGCAGCGCTGACCTCATTTCATCGTTTCGGTTCATCCAAATCGTGCTCCTGCTGCAGCGTTGGCTTCGGTTCCGCGCTTCCAGTCCTTCCAAATCGTGCTCCCACTGCAGCGCAAATATCATTTCAGCGGTATCGGCCCTTCGAAATCGTGCTCCCTCTGCACCGCTGATATAATTTTGCGCTTCCCGCTTTCCAAGCAGTCCATTTTAATTGCCCGTCCTGTGTCATTTCTGATTGCCCTCTGACCTTGTTGTCGAAATGAGTCGCGTTCTCGACGCGACGACGTCGGCTGTGGCTGTGCTTTTCTATGCCGTGCTATGTCATGCTATACCATCTCTCTCGGGGTCAGTGCCCTGTTCGACATCCGACTGTGCGAATAGAGAGGAGATCTACGCAACGGTGAAGGATGGGAAGGAAGGGTAGGACGTCAGATATGACGCTTGCGCGCCTAGCTGGTCTGCAACCCTCGCTGCCGCCCAATGTATCGCCCCCCCATGACGCGACGCCCAGCAAGTCTCGAGCCGTGTCCATCCGTGGGGGTCCGCGGCCCGAGACGAGGCAAAGTCGCCTGTTGTGAACAGATTGCGACGGCAAGATCTCTTGCCGTCGCTCGGACGTCCATTTCCCGTGCATTTCTCGGTTTCGTGCGTGCTTTTTTCGCTCGATGATCCAATATGTTTTTCAAGGGTCCTCGCCGAGGAAAAATACACACGTCCAAACGATGCCAGGATCTCAGGGACTGTACACCTGCACCGGAGCTGACCAGGCACATGCTGGGCCCAGGACCGATGCAGATGCCTTCCTGGCTCGGCCAGGAGGGCGAGCAGTAGACACATACGATAAGATTTGTCTTGCGATGCGAAATCTTGGGGCACGTGCCTGGTCGATCTTGGAGGGTCCTAGGGTGCCCCTTGCGATACAGAATCTTGGGGCACGTTCTCTGTCGATCTCTGAGGGTCCTGGGGTGCTCAGGAGCTTCTCAGGGTCCCTGGGGCCATCGGGGGCTGACACAGAGGCGGAGGAGGAGGGGAAGGAGGAGGAGGAGGAGAAGGAGGAGGAGGAGGAGGAGGAGGAGGAGGAGAAGGAGGAGGAGGAGGAGGAGGAGGTGGGGCACCTGCTTGCAGGCGCCCACAGGCCTAGGACTGGCGCGTACGCCCTCCTGGGTTAGGCTAGGAATGCGTACCCTGGGATCCCGGGTCGCATCGTGTCGCAACGGGCGATTCTGCCCTGCTTCGGGCCCACGGGCCCTCTCGGATCCATCCGGCGCGACAAGGGCAGCAGACAGATGGGGTCCAGGGTTCGGGTCGAGCTTGTTTTGTGTTTTTGTTTATGGTTTGGTTTTTGTTGTTTGTTGTGGTGGTTGTCGCTGTTGTTGTTTTTGTTGTTGTGGTTGTGGCTGCTGTGGTTGTTGCTGTAGTTGTTGCTGTTGCTGTTGCTGTTGCTGTTGCTGTTGCTGTTGTGATTGTTGTTGTTCTTGCTCTTGTTCTTGTTCTTGTTGTTGTTGTTGTTGCTGCTGCTGCTGCTGCTG
>CAUYUJ010008103.1:0-30000 GCA_963575745.1 Prorocentrum cordatum | reverse complement strand
CCAACTCCAACTCCTACTCCTCCTCCTCCTCCTCCTCCTCCTCCTCCTCCTCCTCCTCCTCCAACATCTGCGACGGCCGTGAGCACTACTGCAGGGCTTACGGCCGCGACGGGGTCGCGTTGCGGTTCGGGCGTGCCGGCCCACGAGGCGGAATGGCCATGCCCACGGGGACCCACGATGATGGCCCCAGTAGGAGGACGACACCTGGTGGCAGCAAAGTCCCACGCTGATTCAAGAGGAGAAGACGAGGCAGAAGAACTAGGGGTGCGCGGGATCGGCGACAGCGGTCTCGGCAGTGCGGCACTCAAGCAAGACCATGTCGAGTACGTGGTGCTCGTTTCAGGCAGCCGGAGCAACGCCTGCAAGAAGGGCTTCGCTCCCGACTACGGCATTGACGGTTCGGAGAAAGCCAAACCTTGGGACATTCGAAGTGGAGCGATCAAGAGTTAGGGTGAGAATATCGTGGATCTCAACACGACCGAAGACAGCGAGCAGCTTGCCAGCAGGATAAAGATGGATGTCTCCGATGTGAACAAAGACGTGTTCTCAATGGGCAAGTTGCTTCGAAGTAGCTTCGATATTCATGTCACGGAGGACGGTCACAGATGCTGGGCCGAAAGAGATAGCAAGCGAGCGGAGCTCATCGAGGACGATCCGAATGCGGACACACCCCTCTACTACTTCACGATGGACACTTGCTCGAGATTACCAGCGGAGGATTAGCTCCTCATGGTCGGAGCGGTGCATCGCGACGGCGACGAGGCTATCATCGTGGGCTTGGTCAATTGCAGTGGGCTTAATGGACAGCGACTGGTGCTGGTTTGCTGGGATGAGGATCGAGGGCGATGGCGAGCAATTTGCCAGTGGTATCTCGAAGTGACGCTGATGGTGAAAGCCTGGGTGTATTCAACCAGTGCCCCGCTCGCTGGAGGACGTGCGACCTTGAATGGACATGGGTGCTGGACAAACGTCGGCTGCGAACGCGATCACCGAACCGAGGATGCCGGCTCAGCACGTCATCGACAGCCACAACCTCACCCAATGCCCAGCGGCGGCTTGGTGCGAGATATGCATTGCATCGCAGTTGCTGTTCGGTAAGACCCAGAGGAGCTATTCACAAGGATCCAAGTTGACTACTTATATCTGGCAGCTGCTGGAGATTTCTGTGACGAGTCTCAGAAGAGGGCAGCACTGTTTACGATGGTAAGCGCTGGCAGTGGAGCTGGAGGTGCAGTGGTTGTACTCAAGAAGGGACCAAACGATACAGCATTGCGATGTACTCTCATTTTCCTTGAGGGTCTCAACGTATCATATGTAGTTCGGAGGAGTGAAAGCGAGACGGACTTGATGGACATGGTGGACTACATAGCCCAGGAGCGTAAGCCAGCCAAGACGACGGACCAGACCATCACAAGATCAGAGCGCGAGCAGGTTAGAGCAATGGAGCGTTTCCATCGATCTCTCCAATGCCAGCTTCGTGCGCTTCGAATGGGCTTTCGACCACGTTTTTCTCACGATGCTGCTCCACATGGTGTGTTATCTCCATGGATGGTTCGACACGCGGTTTGGATCACCTACCGATGCCAAGTGCCCGGCCTGGATCATCTACCAAGTACCAAACGTATTAAACCTTGCGGGCACAGGCCGGCACATCCATCCAACATCGTGCTGTTCGGGGAGCTCGTGATGATCAACATTCTCATCGAGCCTGAGGGTGTTCGCAAGAAGCTGAACGTGCAGTGGATAAAGGGTATGTGGGTTGGACGCATGGAGAGGAGTGACGCCCACGTCGTACTGACTCAGCACGGCATCGTGACGGGCAAGACGATGATAAGGCTACCAGACGAGGCGAAGTGCGACAGGGAGCTCTACGAGAAGCTGAAGGGCAGCGTCGGTCAAACCACCTCAGCTAGGCGGCGCTCGTGCACATCCCACCGTTGGAGGTGCAGCACCGAATGGTGGCGCAGGCGCCTGGCGGCGAGGACGTGATCGACGCCCCTGGGGCCAGCAACCAATTGGTGGAGGCGGAAGCTCATCCGCAGGTGGTGACAGCGGATGCAGCGGAGGAAGCCCCAGCGCCAGCGATGAAAGCGGATGGAGGAGCCGAGGGAACACTTGGCGATGACTTGGCTTCCGACGCTCAAGGTTTGCGGAGGCCAGCCGAGAGCGAGGACACACGGAGGCGATTGTGATTCAAGCAGACGAAATTGGCCATGCAGGCTGAGGTTGGGGAGGTCAACGACGGGCTCACGAGTGATATGCCTTACATCCAGGCCTCGAGGCTCGTGGAGATCAAGACGTTTGTTGACAGTGACTACGTGAAGGACTGGACTGTGGAGGACGCGTGCTACAGCTGCGGACATACTTACTGGCACTTGGGTGGAGCCACCACTCAAGGAGACGTCGCGCTACTGTGCCAGGGAGTTCGCCACGACCAAGGATGCCGCGGTGTTCGCGGCTGCGGGCGCGGAGGCTACTATGTCGGTGGTGGACCTTACCACGGTCAAGCAAGAATCTCCCCATATGGGTTTTGATGCAGTGTCGGCGCTTGCCCAGGCACCAGGGGAGCAGCTCATATGTTTTGGCCACCACCTGAGTAGCAGAATGATTACGAGAAGGAGATGATGTGGCAATGTAGGAGGACCATCTACGGCAGGAGATCAGGAGCACGACGCTGGCAAAATCATGTTTCTGACGTGACCAACTCCAATGATTGCAAGTTCGAGTTTGCTCGGGACTGCAAGTGTCCCATCATCTTCCACAACGAGGTGCTGGCACCGCGATCGACCTGCGCGTGGACGATGACATGACGACTGGTCCGAATATAAAGCTGATCGGTCGCAACTCAGGGGCTACATTGACGGACAGTTGGACCTTGAGTGGACGGAGGCGCTGTGGCCTGGCACTGAGACGAATAATCGGGGCGTGCCAGGACACAGGAGGGACTGATCAACCAAGCCTAATTACAGCACGTACATCGACGCGAGTCTACCTGATATGGGAATGGGGAGGTGCAGCCCATCAACTTCGCCGAAGCTCGACAATGCTACCATGGAGGGTGACGATTAGGAGCTAAGCGAAGCGGACCCCAACTTGTATCGAACGGTGGTTTGCATATTGATACTCTTGGCCAAGAAGCGTCCAAATCTTCTGGCGACGGCTCGGTGGTTCTGTCAGCGACTGAAGACTCCCAGTGCAAATTCCAAGAGACAGCTGATCAAGCTGTCGCTCTATCTCAAGGGCACCATGAGCTCCGCGACGTTCTATCCAGCGGATGGAGTGCAGTTGGACAGGAAGAGCGCGATGGGAGGAACTATCATGATAGCAGGGTGCCGAATCCATTGCCAAAGTCGGGGAGGTGCTCGGCACGCGCTAGGAGAATCGGAGATCATGAGCAGCAGCGAGGTCCTGAAAGAGGCGCTCGGTATCCAACAGTTGGCGGAGTTCGTCGGTGTCGGCGAGCTCCCAGTGTCCTGCTACACGGACGCATCAATTGCCAAGCCTTTCATGCATCGACACGGCTGTGGTCGCATGAAGCACCTTGACACTCAATATCGGTTATCGCAAAAAGAGTGTGTGAGAGGCAACTTTATCCACGAGAAGACTCCACGGGGAGACAATCCAACTGATATGTTGACGAAGGTGCCGAGTTCGACCGAGGTCAATCAGTCCAGCGAGAAGCTGGACTTGTATCCGATTGCTATCCTGATGGGCCCCGAGGCGGTGGTACGTGCCACGGTTGATGTTAAGAGTGCAGTTGGCAAAGCTCTGATTGCGGCTTCATTGTTGCAGCCAACTCGGGCGTCTACGATGGAGATTTCGACGAGCGAGTGCAGGAGTGAGTTCCCCCGGACGGTTTCAGCGGTGGTGCTATACATGATCGTGATGATGATTTCTGCCTGTTATTTGTGTTGAAAGGGTCAACCTGCGACTGCGATGGCAGATCGCACCACGCTTGCGCACACGACGATTTGAGTGGCCCCTCAGACCATGCCAGGTCAGACCAACGAGAGTGTGACAGCCCAAGTTTTCATCTGCCCGTTTGGCAAGGCGTACCGTAAGCGCTGGTGCAATCATGTGTAGCATGAAACGGGAACACCGAGAAGCGAATCGGCCAGCGTGCAGGGAGAGGGGACAAGACGGACAGGGCGGCCGAGGGGGATCTTACACGCAAATGTCGATATCTCATGGCCACCTCTGAACCCTCCTGGGGCTTAACTGCCCCGACACGCAACACGCCACACGTATCGCATTGCTACGGAGCTCAGCACGTAGGCTGAAAACGTAGGTCCGACGCGATACGTTCGCCAGAACGTGGCCCACTACGTGGAGCCCACACGCAACGTATGGACACGGACGTCTCGAACACGGGACGTGTTGCGTTTCAAAACGGGCGCATCGAGGCAGCTGAGTCCTGGGGTCATCCTCGGGCCCTCTCGGGCCGATCCTCGGCCGAGGATCGGCCCGACCAGGGCCGGGGCGAAGGCGTGCACGCGTTGGCGCCCAGGGCGACCCCGCTCTGCCGCGCAGGACCAGGACGCCGCCCAGCGCCACCTGTCGATGATCCTCGGAGCGTGTGCTGGCGCGCCAACGTTCGTCCACCGAGGCCCATTTTCGGGCGGGCGGTCATGGGAGGTGACATGCATGGGGGGGGTGAAGAAAAGATGGGCCCTTTGGGGCCCCTTTTGGCGCCAGTGGGGGCCCCCAAAAGGGGCCCTGAAAGGCCCCTTTAGGGCCATTGTCTTCACCCTCCAGTAGTTCACCTCCAATTGCCACCCGCCCGACAATCAATACGACTCAGGATATGTAATGATCTACCCGTCGGGTGGAACGTTGGATGCTCATTCTGGGGACCTTCCTGGAGACGCTCGCTCCACTCTTGCGTCGAAACTGCGTCGAACGTCCGTCGGTTTGAGTCGACCCTGAGTCGAACCTGAGTCGAACTTGAGTCGAACTTCAGCCGAAGTGGGGTCGAACTAGAGTCGAACAGATCTGTTAGGTGGGCCCTATGAAGTTCCTCCGAACGAGCATCTAAGGAACGGAGTAAACACACGTCCTGCGGACCATCACACCTGGGAGGCCGCCAGAGTACGGGTCCGGAGCACGCGCCGCCGAATGCACCGGCGATGTCGACAATTGTGACAAGTTTGCGGACGTTCGCGTTGGCTCCTGGAAGTCGTCTCGCCTCGGGATACTCCAGCGGCTGTGTCGGGAACGCACTGACCCAGGTCGGTGCAAATCTGGGTCAGTCAGGCCTTGCAGAGATCCTGCGCCCTGACCTGGGTCCCCTGGCTCTGCAGGATCCTGCAAAATCCAGCGCTCTGGCTGACCCCCGTTTGCACTGACCCCCGTCCCTTGAGCCCCGACTGTGCCTCGCCGAGAGCGTTCCCAGGGGCGCCAGAATCGCCCCGCTCGGCCGCCAGAGGCCGGTATCCATGACCCAGAGGCCAGACCTCGGACTAGTGCTGAGTGTTTTTCCCAACCATCCTGTGGTGTTGGGTCCTCGTTTTGAAGAGACGGTGCCCCGCGTCTCCTTCCTCCCTCCGCCCTCCTCCCTCCTCCCTCCTCCCACCACCATCATCGTCATCATCCTCCATTTCGGCACACCCCTCACACGTTTCGTGGCCCCATAAGGGAGCCCCACCGAAGGCCCCAGTGCTGCCGCCCGCATGCGTCGCGCACGCCCAACTCGGCACACCCCTCACACGTTTCGTGGCCCCATAAGGAGCCCCACCGAAGGCCCCAGTGCTGCCGCCCGCATGCGTCCCGCACGCCCAATTCGGCACACCCCTCACACGTTTCGTGGCCCCATAGGGAGCCCCACCGAAGGCCCCAGTGCTGCCGCCCGCATGCGTCCCGCACACCCAATTCGGCACACCCCTCACACGTTTCGTGGCCCCATAGGGAGCCCCACCGAAGGCCCCAGTGCTGCCGCCCGCATGCGTCCCCACACCCAATTCGGCACACCCCTCACACGTTTCGTGGCCCCATAGGGAGCCCCGCCGAAGGCCCCAGTGCTGCCGCCCGCATGCGTCCCGCACACCCAATTCGGCACACCCCTCACACGTTTCGTGGCCCCATAGGGAGCCCCACCGAAGGCCCCAGTGCTGCCGCCCGCATGCGTCCCGCACACCCAATTCGGCACACCCCTCACACGTTTCGTGGCCCCATAGGGAGCCCCACCGAAGGCCCCAGTGCTGCCGCCCGCATGCGTCCCGCACACCCAATTCGGCACACCCCTCACACGTTTCGTGGCCCCATAGGGAGCCCCACCGAAGGCCCCAGTGCTGCCGCCCGCATGCGTCCCGCACACCCAATTCGGCACACCCCTCACACGTTTCGTGGCCCCATAGGAGCCCCACCGAAGGCCCCAGTGCTGCCGCCCGCATGCGTCCCGCACACCCAATTCGGCACACCCCTCACACGTTTCGTGGCCCCATAGGGAGCCCACCGAAGGCCCCAGTGCTGCCGCCCGCATGCGTCAGCACACCCAATTCGGCACACCCCTCACACGTTTCGTGGCCCCATAGGGATCCCCACCGCAATTCGAGCCTCACACGTTCGTGGCCCCAGGGAGCCCCACCGAAGGCCCCAGTGCTGCCGCCCGCAGCGTCACACCCCACTTCGGCACACCCCTCACACGTTTCGTGGCCCCACAGGGAGCCCCACCGAAGGCCCCAGTGCTGCCGCCCGCATGCGTCACGCACACCCACTTCGGCACACCCCTCACACGTTTCGTGGCCCAATAGAGAGCCCCACCGAAGGCCCCAGTGCTGCCGCCCGCATGCGTCCCGCACACCCAATCCGGCACACCCCTCACACGTTTCGTGGCCCCACAGGGAGCCCCACCGAAGGCCCCAGTGCTGCCGCCCGCATGCGTCACGCACACCCACTTCGGCACACCCGTCACACGTTTCGTGGCCCCACAAGGGAGCCCCACCGAAGGCCCCAGTGCTGCCGCCCGCATGCGTCCCGCACGCCCAATTCGGCACACCCCTCACACGTTTCGTGGCCCCACAGGGAGCCCCACCGAAGGCCCCAGTGCTGCCGTCCGCATGCGTCCCGCACACCAAATGCGGCACACCCCTCACACGTTTCGGAAGGCCCCAATGCTGCCGCCCGCATGCGTCCCGCACACCCACTTCGGCACACCCCTTACACGTTCGTGGCCCCATAAAGGGAGCCCCACCGAAGGCCCCAGTGGCGGCGCCCACATGCGTCCCGCCCACCCATTTCGGCACACCCCTCACACGTTTCGTGGCCCCATGGGAAGCTCCACCGAAGGCCCCAGTGCTGCCGCCCCCATGCGTCCCGCACGCCCAATTCGGCACACCCCTCACACGTTTCGTGGCCCCATAGGGAGCTCCACCGAAGGCCCCAGTGGCGGCGCCCACATGCGTCCCGCACACCCAATTCGGCACACCCCTCACACGTTTCGTGGCCCCACAAGGAGCTCCACCGAAGGCCCCAGCGGCGGCGCTCACATGCGCATGCGTCCCGCACACCCATTTCGGCACATCCCTCACAGGTTTCGCGGCCCCATCATCCAGCGGAGGCCCCAGTGGCGGCGCTCACATGCGTCACCCACACCCACCCAATTCGGCACACCCCTCACACGTTTCGTGGCCCCATAGGGAGCCCCACCGAGAGCCCCAGCGGCCGCGCTCACATGCGTCCCCGCCACCCATCCCGGCACGCCCCTCACAACAACAACAGGTTTCGTGGCCCCATAGGGAGCTCCACCGAAGGCCCCACATGCGTCACCACCCGCACCCAATTCGGCACACCCCTCACACGTTTCGTGGCCCCATAAGGAGCTGCACCGAAGGCCCCAGTGGCGGCGCTCACATGCGTCGCCGCCACACATCCCAGTACACCCCTCACGCGCTTCGTGGCCCCATAGGGAGCTCCACCGAAGGCCCAATAGCGGCGCTTACATGCGTCTCCGCCATCCATCCCGGCCCCCCCCCCGCAGCAGCATCATGTTTCGGGGACCCATAGGGAGCTCCACTGGAGGCCCCAGCGGCGGCCCTCACATGCGTTTCCGCCACCTATGTCGGCACGACCCGCGCGTGTTTCATGTCACCATAGGGAGCTTCGCCGAATGCCCCAGTGGCACCCATCTCGACACACCCCTCACACGTTCCGTAGTCCTATGGTGAGTTCCACTGAAGATGAAACCCGCAGCTGCGGTACTGACAACTGCATATGGTTGGGTTCTTCGCCAAGCTAATTTCTGCTCTCCCGATCTGGGGGCCTCCCAGATGGGGTCGGAGTAGATGGGGTCGGACGACCGCGCCGCATCGCCGATACATTGGCGATGCATCAGCGACGCATTGGCTATGCACCGTCAATGCCTCGTCGACGTCGACGTGAAGCAGTCGGGCTCCGCATCGACCACATCTAGGATGAAGTCGGGGGCGTCCCCCTACAGGGGGATTTTCGACGGTTTTTTCCCAACCATCCTGTGGTGTTGGGTCTTCGTTTTGAAGAGACGGTGCCCCGCGTCTCCTTCCTCCCTCCGCCCTCCTCCTCCCTCCTCCCACCACCATCATCGTCATCATCCTCCATTTCGGCACACCCCTCACACGTTTCGTGGCCCCAGAAAGGAGCCCCACCGAAGGCCCCAGTGCTACCGCCCGCATGCGTCCCGCACACCCAATTCGGGACACCCCTCACACGTTTCGTGGCCCCATAAGGGAGCCCCACCGAAGGCCCCAGTGCTGCCGCCCGCATGCGTCCCGCACACCCAATTTGGCACACCCCTCGCACGTTTCGTGGCCCCATAGGGAGCCCCACCGAAGGCCTCAGTGCTGCCGCCCGCATGCGTCCCGCACACCCAATTCGGCACACCCCTCACACGTTTCGTGGTCCCATAGGGAGCCCCACCGAAGGCCCCAGTGCTGCCGCCCGCATGCGTCCCGCACACACCATTCGGCACACACCTCACACGTTTCGTGGCCCCATAAGGGAGCCCCACCGAAGGCCCCAGTGCTACCGCCCGCATGCGTCACGCACACCCACTTCGGCACACCCGTCACACGTTTCGTGGCCCCATAAGGGAGCCCCACCGAAGGCCCCAGTGCTGCCGCCCGCATGCGTCCCGCACACCCAATTCGGCACACCCCTCACACGCTTCGTGGCCCCATAAGGAACCCCACCGAAGGCCCCAGTGCTGCCGCCCGCATGCGTCCCGCACACACCATTCGGCACACCCCTCACACGTTTCGTGGCCCCATAGGGAGCCCCACCGAAGGCCCCAGTGCTGCCGCCCGCATGCGTCCCGCACACTCAATTCGGCACACCCGTCACACGCCTCGTGGCCCCATAGGGAGCCCCACCGAAGGCCCCAGTGCTGCCGCCCGCATGCGTCCCGCACACCCAATTCGGCATACCCCTCACACGTTTCGTGGCCCCATAGGGAGCTCCACCGAAGGCCCCAGTGCTGCCGCCCGCATGCGTCACGCACACCCATTCGGCACACCCCTCACACGTTTCGTGGCCCCATAGGGAGCTCCACCGAAGGCCCCAGTGGCGGCGCCCACATGCGTCCCGCACACCCAATTCGGCCCCCCTCACACGTTTCGTGGCCCAATAGGGAGCTTCACCGAAGGCCCCAGTGCTGCCGCCCGCATGCGTCCCGCACACCCAATTCGGCACATCCCTCACACGTTTCGTGGCCCCATAGGAAGCTCCACCGAAGGCCCCAGTGCTGCCGCCCGCATGCGTCCCGCACACCCAATTCGGCACACCCTTCACACGTTTCGTGGCCCCTCAGGGAACTCCACCGAAGGCCCCAGCGGCGGCGCTCACATGCGCATGCGTCCCGCACACCCAATTCGGCACATCCCTCACAGGTTTCGTGGCCCCATCATCCACTGGAGGCCCCAGTGCCGGCGCTCACATGCGTCACCCACACCCACCCAATTCGGCACACCCCTCACACGCTTCGTGGCCCCATAGGGAGCCCCACCGAAGGCCCCAGCGGCCGCGCTCACATGCGTCCCCGCCACCCATCCCGGCACGCCCCTCACAACAACAGGTTTCGTGGCCCCATAGGGAGCTCCACCGAAGGCCCCAGTGGCACCGCCCGCATGCGTCACCACCCGCACCCAATTCGGCACACCCCTCACACGTTTCGTGGCCCCATAGGGAGCTGCACCGAAGGCCCCAGTGGCGGCGCTCACATGCGTCCCCGCCACACATCCCAGTACACCCCTCACGCGCTTCGTGGCCCCATAGGGAGCTCCACCGAAGGCCCCAGTAGCGGCGCTTACATGCGTCTCCGCCACCCATCCCGGCCCCCCCCCCCCGCAGCAGCATCATGTTTCGGGGACTCATAGGGAGCTCCACTGGAGGCCCCAGCGGCGGCCCCACATGCGTTTCCGCCACCTATGTCGGCACGCCCCGCGCGTGTTTCATGTCCCCATAGGGAGCTTCGCCGAATGCCCCAGTGGCACCCATCTCGACACACCCCTCACACGTTCCGTAGTCCTATGGGGAGTTCCACTGAAGATGGAACCCGCAGCTGCGGTACTGACAACTGCATATGGTTGGGTTCTTCGCCAGGCTATTTTTTTAAAATACTCAAGAGATGCCCTAAAATGATCAAAAAATAATCCCCATCATATTTTTGACTATTTTTGAATATTCCCCCTGTAAAGGGACAGGCCCGACTAAAATCATTGGTGATTATCATTGGGAGGAGGGAGGCGCGAGCGGGAGGAAGAAGGAGGAGGAGGAGGAGTGGGAGGCGTCAGAGTAATAACAAGAACCCCAATCCTTAGGATATGGGGAATAATCCCCATAATATTTTTGACTATTTTTGAATATCCCCCCTGTAAAGGGACAGGCCCGACTAAAATCTGGGAGGCCTGGGCAATCCTGGCGCATCTCCTCAACCTCGGCCTCCGGGGCCCGCCGTCGGGCCCAGGGGCCATGACAGAAGGGGCCCCGGGGACGAGCAAAAACGGACCCCGGGGGAATGGTCGGGACCTCTGGGACGCCCCTTGGACAAATCACATCCTCCTCCTCCTCCTCCTCCTCCTCCTCCTCCTCCTCCCCCTCGTCTTCTTCTTCTTCTTCTCCTTCTTCTTCTCCTCCTCCTGAACCCTCGTGCCCGCCGTATCCATATGCGTATCCTCGCGGTCCAGGCCCCTCGGGCCCCGAGCCCACATGTGCAGGGTGGCCCTGCGGGGATGCCCCGCGCGGGGCTCATCCAGGGGATCGCGTACCCACAGGATCGCGTCGGGGGTCCAGGCCGCGAGGGCACGGATGTGGACACGTCCGCCGCTCGCGAACGCGGGGCCTCGCGAGCGGGGGCTTCGATCAGGACGCCCTGGCGCGCCCGAGGAAACTGCGGCTGCGGGCAGAGGCCTTCTCCGCACTGCGCTCTCCCCTCGCTGGCTCTGGCAGGGCCCTGGTGCGGGCGCTATCAACCCTCGCCCTTATTCTTCCAAACCTTCCGTGCTGACCTTCCACACTCTTGCGCTTCGTGAAACGCTGACTTTTCTTGCGTTTCCTGAGGCTTTCAGTCGTTTCAATGCATCACCTTCCGCGCCTCCCGCAGAGGTCGGAAGGTGTGGAAGATGGAGGTGGAGGGAAGCCCGTGTCGGCGACGAGTGGGCGGTTGGAGGCTCGTGCTCGCATCCTCCCCCGAGCCCACCCCGCCCAGTGGCCCTCGCCTCTGGTTTTCGGGTCGCAGCTCGGGTCTCTGGCAGATGGGCAGCTCCGGACGCCTCTCGGCGAGGCGCAACGGCTGGAACGCCTCCCGAGGCTGTAAAGCCGCCAGGGGCCCACGGACACGTCCCAAGACCTCGGCCCTCCTTCCCGAGGCATGTCCCCCTCAGCCTGCCCCCCTTCCTCTCAGACACCCGACGCCATGTTTTTTTCGCAGCGTGGACCCCCAGAAGTCTCGACCCACTCCCCCGGACCACTTGTTCCTCCCGAGTCGTTTTTTGACGGTCCCTGTGCGCGTTAAGAGCCAGTAGAGGCTAAAAACGACAGAAAACATCCAGTCATGATTCCTGGAGTAGCGTTTCGCTAAGAGGGTCCCAGGCAGAGGTTGCAGAGGACCACAGAAGAGCCCCACAAGGGGGACGGGGATCTCCAGACCGCCACCCTGGATCGTTCGGTCCGGCAACGGTTTCGCCCGAAGCTTTCTCACAACTCGTTCAAGAATCGTGCTCTCGCCGGGGCCGGCTACATGCTTGGCCTGGACGGCTACGAACCCTTGTCTCGGCAATGGACACACCTCCCTTTCGTAAACCTCCCCTTCGTGAAAACGGCCCGGGACCGAGACCGGCGGACCTGCACCCGCAGAAACGACGGCCGCGACGCCCTCTCGCGAACCGGAAGCGGCCAGTTCACTAATCGACGCGTCAGGGTGGGAGGCCTGTCCACCCCCGATTGCAACAACTACACTTCTGTCGGGCGTGTTCCCCTACAGGGGGACTTTCGACGAAAAATAAAAAATACCCCCAAAATATTCAAAAAATAGTTCAAAAATAATCAGGGGACTATTTTTTGGGTATCTTTTGACACTGTTGGGGTATTTTTTGGGTATTCTCTATTGTTCGCCGAAAATCCCCCCCTGTAGGGGGACACGCCCGACATGAAGCTACACTGAAGTGCACATGGCCGTGCTCTCACCCCTGTCACTGGCCGACCCCCCCGCTCCTCGACCCGCCTCTTGACCTTTGCTTTATGTTGGGCGTGTCCCCCTACATGGGGATTTTCGACGAAAAATAAAAAATACCCCCCAATGCCCTATCAAGTTCCAAACATACTAAACAAAAATAGTCCCTGGACTTTTTTTTTTTTTTGGGGGGGGGGGTATTTGTTTTTCGTCGAAAATCCCCCTGTAGGGGGACAGGCCCGACATAACCTTTGCTGCCACCACTTGAAGTGCTCTGCGGGGGGCAGCTCGTCCCAAACCGTTTTCTGACGGCCTCGGCGCCCGCGAAGGGCCCCTGGGCGCTGGAGGTGGCCAAGAACCTTCCGTCGATGGCCGAACACCTTCCGCCATGATTTTTGTTGCTCCCCCGACTCGACAAGGGGGTCTGGCCTCGTGGCCTGGACAGGACTTCGGATTGTGCACAGGGCCCCCCCCAGGTAGTCCCAGCAGGCCTCCTCGACAGGCCTCACCAGGCCCCCCGAGTAGTCCGGGGCAGTCTCAACACCCCAGAGATCCGATGTCGTGATTTTTTGCAATACGGGGTCCCCGGCAGTCTCGACCCATTCCCCAGGACCACTGTTTCATCCTGAGTCGTTTTCTGACGGCCTCGAGGCCCGGCGAGGGCCCCGCCCCTGGGGGCCGAAAACTTGGGAAAAACCTCCGTCTTGATTTTCCCAACACGTTGGATCTCAGGGACCTCGGCCCTGGGGCGCGGAGCGCCCCAGGGGCGCCGCGAGCAGCGGCGCCAGGGATGCTGAGACCGCCCCGGGCTGGCTGGGGGGGGCGCCTGCTGATGTCAGCTCTGGGACTGCCCTGGGGGGTGTCTGTCCCAGACATGCGACGCCGTGATTCTTTCGGTGCGTTTCAAGATTTGGGAGCGGCCAAGAGGGGGGCGTCCAAGAGAGGGGGGCGCAAATCATGGCCGGCGGCATGTGCGCGGCCCAGGGGGGTGGTCCAGGGACGTACTGAAACAAGAAGAGGCGCCATGAAATCTGGGGAAATATCATGGCCCACGCCATGATATCCACCCCTCCCTAGTCCTCCCCCCCCTCTTTTCCGCCCCCGAAATACGGGATCCCTAGAAATCCCGACCCCTTCTCCGGGACCAGCTTTCCATCCCGAGTCGTTTCTTGACGGTCCTGGGGCCCGGCGATGGCCCTGAGAAGCTGGCAACGGCAAAAAACCGCGCGTCCTGATCTTTTTCGACGGCGCGCGCAAGGGGGAAGGGGGTGGGGGGAAGGCTTCTTAGAAGGAGGCTGCTTTTTAGAAGGCGCCGGCCCTGTATTCACAGAGAAGGCCCGCGCCTTCGGAGAAGCAGGGGTGCTTCTGAGAAGCCTTCCCCCCTCCCCCTGCCCCCCTCTGCGCGTTGCCGATTCTTCACGACGCCAGCCCAGACATGAGACGTCGTGCTTTTCCAATGCGCGGTCCTTGGAAGTCCCGCCCCTTTCCCCGGGACCGGTGCTTCATCCTGGGTCGTCTTTTCTGACGGCCCCCCCGGGCCCGGCGAGGGCCTTGCCCCGGGAGGCCAGAATAAATTGCCCCAGACCTCCCGTCGCGATGTTTTAACGCCGCGATCATGCCTGGGAGCATGCCTGGGGTGCGCAATCCGAAGCCCTTTGCCACCGTTAGAAGAACAACATCGCTATAAGTAGAAACTGTTGGCGCTCCGCGCGGATTTTTCTTGGATCTGCGCTGGACCCCCTCCCTGGTTCGCGCAGCGCGACAGGGGCGGCGCCGGAGGCGCTGCTGGCGGGGCCCAGCGCGGATCCAAGAAATCCGCGCGGAGCGCCAAAAGTTTATGTCTATAGCGATTTTTCCTCTTCGAGGGGGAAGAGGAGGGGGAGGGGGAGGAGGGGGAGGGAGGAGGAGATGGAGGAGGAGATGGAGGAGGAGGGGGGGGGAGGAGGAGGAGGAGGAGAGGAGGAGGAGGAGGAGGAGAGGAGGAGGAGGAGGAGGAGGAGGAGGAGGAGGAGGAGGAGGAGGAGGAGGAGGAGGAGGAGGAGGAGGAGGAGGAGGAGGAGGAGGAGGAGGAGGAGGAGGGGGACGGGTCGCCCTTCGGAGAAACCCTCCACGGCCCCTGGGGGCCACCGCCGCGCACAGCGCGCCCAAGCGGCGGGGCGGCGCCGGCCAGCGACCGGCCTCCAGGCCGGGGCCCTCGCGCTCGGCCTCCTTGATGGGCTTGTTTTCCACCGTCACCACCATATGTTGGAGGGGGAGGGGGTCCTCCTCCTCCTCCTCCTCCTCCTCATCCTCCTCCTCTCCGTCCTCCTCGTCCTCCTCCTCCTTCCCCCCTCCAACGTGTGGTGGTGGTGGTGGAAAACAGGCCCATCACTCCTCCGGCGGGGGCTCGGGGCGCGCGAGGGGCACGCGCTGCTCATCGGCGGCGGAGGCCGGCGCCATCTCGCTCTGCGCGGGCCCAGGCGCCCGAGGTCTCGAGGGGCTCGGTGCGGAGGCGCTTCCCCGAGATCCGGCGCTCCAGCGAAAACACTGGAGCGGCGGGCCTTTGGCAGCCTTCGGCCTCCGGGGGCCCTCGCCGGGCCTCGCGGGAGCGTCACGAGACGAGTCAGGGCGAAAAACCGGTTCTGGGGGAATGGTCCAAACCTCCAGGGTCCACGCACCAACAGAAAAATTGGAGCAGCCTGACGTCTGGGTTCACGGCTGCCGTGGCCGGGCCGCGGGGCTGTCCCAGGGCCAGCTCGGGAGGAGGGGCTGTCCAGATCCCTGGCCGTGGGGCCCCGCACCGAGAAGTTCGAGACATCGGGCGCCTGGGAGGTTGGCAGCTGCCAGAGGTATAGCCCCTGGCACTCCTCGTCGGGAGCTCTCTTTTCTCTCGTCCCCGAACCTGGTTAACCTGGGAAGGGAGATTCTGGGAAGGCTGCGTCCTTGTCGCCATGGCCTGGATTCGGGGATTCCCCTCCACCTCCATCTTCCATACCTTCCGACCTCTGCGGAAGGCGCGGAGGGTGATGCATTGAAGCTACTGAAAGCCCCCGGAAACGCAAGACAAGACAGCGTGTCACGAAGCGCAAGAGCGTGGAAAGCCAGCACGGAAGGTCTGGAAGAATGCGGGCGAGGGTCGTCGCTACCGACCGAGCTGACTTCCGCTCGAGTCCGAGGCGGGACATCAAGCGTCGGCATCCGCTCCCGAGGGGGTCGTGGCGCCGGACCCCCGGCGGCCCCGAGGGCCTGGCACATGGGGCGCAGGGGGGCGCTGGCATCCCCTCGCCCTCCTTCTTCCAGACCTTCCGTGACCTTTCTCGAGGAAGCAAGACCTTTCTCCAGGGGGGCGCTGGCTTCCCCTCGCCCTCTTTCTTCCACCCCTTCGCGGGAACTGGCAAGAAAACGGCAAAACGGAACCAGTAAAAAAAACGGCCCTGTCGTTTCCAGGGCCCACTACCCTCGTCCTCATTCTTCCAGACCTTCCGTGCTGGCCTTCCACACTCTTGCGCTTCGTGAAACGCTGACTTTCCTTGCGTTTCCTGAGGCTTTTGATAGTTTCAGTGCATCACCTTCCGCGCCTTCCGCAGAGGTCGGAAGGTGTGGAAAATGGAGGTGGAGGGTCTTAGCGGGCCCGAACCCAGAGATTCGATGCGTCGTGACTGTTTCGAGGCGGGGGCCCTGGAAATCTCGACCGATTTCCTGGCACCGGTTTCTCATCCCGAGCGGTTTCTTGACAGCCCCGACGCCCAGCGAGGGCCCCTGGGGGCCGAAATCCGGGAAAAACCTCCGTCTCGATTTTTTCAACACGTTGGATCTCTGGGAAGGGATCCCGAGAAGGCCCTGGCAGGCCCCATGGGGGTTGGGCTGGACTGCGTGCTCCCCCGACGGCCCTCGAGGGATCCCCGGAGAGTACCCCTGCGCGCCCCCATGGCGTCTGAGGTCGGCGTCCATGAGACGACAAAGGGTGCTCCAGGACCCAGACCCCCCGACGTCATGATTTTTTTCCGAACCCTGAGATCCAACGTGTTGAAAAAATCAAGACGGAGGTTTTTCCCAAATTTCGGCCCCCAGGGGCCCTCGCTGGGCCTCGAGGCCGTCAAAAAACGACTCAGGATGAAACACTGGTCCTGGGGGATGGGCCGAGACTGCCGGGGACCCCGTACTGAAAAAATCACGACAACGGATCTCTGGGCCGACGTCATGATTTTTTCCTAACGTCGACCTTGGAGGTCTCGACCCCTTCCCCGGGACTGGTTTTTCAGCCCGGGCGGTCCTTTGACGGCCCCGGGGGCCGGGTGAGGGCCCCCAGCGGCCGAAAGTAGCGAAAGGCCCCCCGTCGTGATTTCTTCACAGCGCGAGGGGGCCTGGGGAGGGCGTCTGGCAGGGCGATGCTTCGTCTGCATGCCGAACCCAGGGATCCGATGTCGTGATTTTTTTAAATACGGGGTCCCCGGCAGTCTCGACCCATTCCATGGCCCTCCTCGTCGGAAGCCTTTCGTGTCTGTGGGAGGTCCTCGGGGCGTTCCTGGAAATTTTCTCGCCGGGATCTCAGGATCCCAGAGATCCGACGTCGTGATTTTTTTGCATGCGGGGTCAGCCGAAGTCTCGACCCATTCCCTGGGACCGGTTTCTCATCCCGAGTCGTTTTTTGCCGGTCCCAGCGCCCGGCGAGGGCCCCTGGGGGCCGAAATTCGGGAAAAATCTCCGTCTTGATTTTTTCAACATGTTGGATCTCAGGGAAGGGATCCCGAGAGGGCCCCGGCATGCCCCATGGGGGTTGGGCTGGACTGCGTGCTTCCCCGACGGCCCCCGAGGGATCCCTGGAAGGCGCTCGGCTGGCGCTTCCGCCCTCCTCCCCTATACAGCCGGTCTGGGGCGCCAGCCGGTGGGGCCTCTCGGGCCTCTCGGGCGGCCCTGGCCGGCCGCACCGCTCGCCGTGCCCAACTGCCCGTGCGGACGCGCTGGGCCACTCCATGGGGGCCCAGAGGTCCAACCTGTTCACCCTGGCCAACATTCTTCTGGTTAGTGGGCCCTGGAAACGACAGGGCCGTTTTCTTACCGGTTCCGTTTTGCCGTTTTCTTGCCGGTTTCGACGCCGTTGTTTTACCGGTTCCGTCGCCGTTTTTTGACCGGTTCCGGCTCCGGTTCCCGTTCCAATCCTGGAGCCTTTTTTTGCCGTTGCCGGTCGCCGTTTTTCGCCGTTTCTATCTTCAAGGGGCACTTTTTTGGGAAACGGTGAGAAAACGGCCCTGCCGTTTCCTGGGCCCACCAAGCCCTGGGCCCTTCCCTCGCCCACATTCTTCCAGACCTTCCGTGCTGGCCTTCCACACTCCTGCGCTTCGTGAAGCGCTGACTTTTCCTGCGTTTCCTGAGGCTTTTGATAGTTTCAATGCATCACCTTCCGCGCCTTCCGCAGAGGTCGGAAGGTGTGGAAGATGGAGGTGGAGGGTTTGTCGGGCCCCAGAGGCCGTGAGACGTGGGCCTGGGGTGAAAACCTGCCCCCCGTGGTGCGTCTCTGGGGCCGCGCACTGGAAGAGTCCTACCGTCGGAGGCCTCTGGGCCTCTGGGGGCCCCCGGCCTGTCGCGCCATCCGCGAGCCCCTGGCGGGCCTGAGCTGGGTCGGATCGCGAGATCGGATCGGGCCGGGAAGTGAGCAAACCGACGTCCGATCGCCGCGCCCGGCCCCCGCGCTGGCACCAGCCGATGCTGGCGAGTCGCTCCGAATCGAGTCGAGTCGGAATCGCGGCCCCGGCCGGCGAATCTGATCGCATCGAGTCGGATCTGATCGCGGCGGGTGCTCTGGAGGCCACCGGGGCCTACCTGGGGAAACCCTTGGGCCAGGAGCAACCTCTCGGCAGTGCCAGTCACAGGATCGGGGAGGGCGGCGCGCAGCAGCCGGGGGGGCGAGCCAAAGTGCCCGTCGAGCCGCTGCCCTTGAGAGCCGAGGTGGCTACGGAGGGCCCTCCTGCGGGGTGGGTCGGTTCGGCTCGGTTCGATCGGCCTCCTGGGAGGGGTCCCCCTCTGAGGCGAGGACGGATGGAAGGAGGAGGAGGAGGAGGAGGAGGAGGAGGAGGAGGAGGAGGAGGAGGAGGAGGAGGAGGAGGAGGAGGAGGAGGAGGAGGAGGAGGAGGAGGAGGAGGAGGAGGAGGAGGAGGAGGAGGAGGAGGAGGAGGAGGAGGAGGAGGAGGAGGAGGAGGAGGAGGAGGAGGAAGGGGAAGGAGGAGGAGGGAGGAGGAGGAGGAGGAGGAGGAGGGGGAGGGAAGGGGGAGGAGGAGGAGGAGGAGGAGGAGGAGAAGGAGGCGGAGGAGGAGGAGAGGAGGAGGAGGAGGAGGAGGCGGAGGAGGAGGAGGAGGAGTAGGAGGAGGGGAGGAGGAGGAGGAGGAGGAGGAGGAAGGGGGAGGAAGGGGGAGGGAAGGGGGAGGAAGGGGGAAGGGGAGGAGGAGGAGAGGAGGGAGGAGGAGGAAGGAGGAGGAGGAGGGAGCGGGCTGTTCAGCACTTGAGCCACAGTATGTTTACGATCAGTGCCTATAACAAAAAATAGCCCCAAAAGGGTGGGCTTGCGTCCAACCATGGCGTACTGAGGGGCCTCGAAGAGCACATGACGTTCTAAACAGTCCTAGCGGGACCATAGATCATCTCACTCAAGGAACAGGGGGAGGAGGAGGAGGAGGAGGAGGAGGAGGAGGAGGAGGAGGAGGATCATGATTATGATGAGGAAGAGGTTTTTTTTGGCTCCACGCCCTCCTCTGAGTCCTTTAAAAGGATCTGACACCTGCTGCAACGAGGCGGTGCAGCAGGCCTGTGAATAAAATTAGGCATACGTGTTGAAGCACTGCATAAGATTGCCGACATCAACCGTAACACCCGCTTTCTGTTGCCTGTAATGCGGGTGTTTGCCTTTGCACAGGGCTTCCCAGCCGTACCTCGCTGCGCGCGACGGAGGCGGCTGGCACTTGGCGGCTAACCCGCGGACAGAGGCTCCACTGGAATGCGCCTTGCACCTGGTGCAAATAAACAAAACCGAGCCATCAGAGCAGTCGAACGCAATCGTACGGTGCTCGAGGGCGTCCTGACTGGACGCGTGCAGCCGAGAAACCTGAGAACAGACACCTGGCAAGGGCCTACTCTGAGATCGCTTGCCTCTGAGGCAAACAGCACAGCGCCACACTCCAGACCACATTTCCCAGCGATGCCCTGCGGTCGCAGCGGCAGCGACATGCGGGGCAGGAATTCGTCCTACCTCGGAGAGGTCCAAGGCAGGCCACACATGCAAAACATGGGCCGCCAGCCTGATAGTCTGGCGTGCCTACGTGACAAGCTTATCAGCAGCCGCTAGCTTGTCTGGGCACGAAGGATGAAGGTGCACTGCGTGCTTGGCTGCCGCGTCCGCATGATGGTTGCCGAGGCGCCTCCAGCGCTCAGCAGCGTCGATCCCCGCCTCATCCAGCTCCTTGTGAGCTGCGACTTTAGTGCACGTGGAAGGCGAGATACCTTGGGCATAGAGTTGGAGGAAAGCCCCAGCGTAGGCCCTCTTCCCACACAGCTGCTCGGCCTTGGGCCTACAGGCTAGATTGACCACATTGCTGCAATCAGAGAACACATCTATGCAGGCCGACGCGAGCACATTGGCCCAAGTCCAGCAGCTGAACTCGGCCGACTGAGGCGTCTGAGGATATGGGGCCCAAGCTGGGGCCCGAAACTCGGCGACGGCCGACCCTTGATCGTCGACCATCACCACACTGCAGCCAGCCCTGGAGAGCTCCCGAACAGAGTGACGGCTGCTAGACCCGTCGATGAAAACGCTACCCCAAACTTCAATGCCAGGCTTAGCCCCAGAGGGCGACGAGATATCTTGGTGGTGCCACACAAGAAACGGGCCATTGTCCGTCTCAGTGAGGGGCCTGGGGTACCCATCGGCGGGGTGGCGGAAAGCCCCAGATATAAAAACGAACGCAGCTTCCTCGTCGTCCTTAGCTGCTAAGGCTTCGGCTACAGTACTAGCTTCAACTAGAGAAAATCTAAGCTCAGCCACTGGCTCGTGGGGGCACTCCCACAACCTGTGGAAGATCGTGTCCGAGGCGCCGCAGAACGGGCAACTGCCGTCCACGAGGTAGCCTAAGCTCACAGCACGATCTCCAGTGAAAAAGGCTTCGGTGGCGAACGCTCTAATGTGGGCCTTCTGGAGGGCCGTGTATTTCTTGGAGGCCAGGGCCTCGCGCAGCACATCATAGCATATCCTGGGGGGCACTCCCCTCTTTTCGGCGGAGAGACGCTCCAACATCCTAAAATAACCGTCCTTGAGCAAAATCCTGAATAAGGCAGGCGAGATAATGCCGAGGGGAATAGAGAAGCCACGGTCATCTCGCACCGTCATGAAGTTGTCCATGCACCAGCCCAGCCTAACCAGGGACATCCGAAGGGCCGGCACGGGGCCCGCGACCGCTCTCCAGGAGCAGGCAGGGTTGGAGAACACAGCTTCCCACGCACGACGCAACGAGGGAAAACCCAAACCCCAAGAGTAGGCCCCAGTCTGGGCCAGCCAGATCTCCTTGGACCAACGGAGGATGGGGGCGGTGGCAGTGCGCCAGCACGGATCATAATCGAGCAAAGCCGCCGTCGTCAGGGATCTCAGCTGAGATCGAGGTCGGACCACCGAGAAAACTTGACGACGGAGGCGAAGCAACTCGAGGTCGCTAGTGCCAATAATTTCCGCGCCATAAGAAGCCCCCGCGAGGGGCCCCGAGGAGAACACCCTAAGAACCTGCGGCCGGGAGATGACTTTAATCTGACGCTTTAATCTCTTGGCCGCCCTCGCAGCCTTGGCGATGCGCATTTTGGACTTCACCGAGCGCCCCGCCACCCTAAGCGCGCGGCCAGCCGTGTAGTCAACGCCTAAGTTGACAGCATTCGACGTAAAATTACCTCCTAAATGCGAAATCTCTACAGAAACCTCATCCCCAAGGGCCTTCGAGGAAGCGACAACAGCGGTCTTATCCAGGGCGAGGGAGCAACCGAAACAAGACTCAACGATGCCGTGGAGCGCCTTGGCCCCTTCGACGATCGATTTGACCACGGTCCGATGTTGGCCCGTGCACGAGAGACCCTGGTCGTCGATATACACATCGAGGTCGAGCCTGGGGATGGAAGGAAGAGAATCGTATCCGTCCTGGCAGAAGACACGAATGAACGTGGTGGCCATCGAGCACCCAGCGATAACCCCATTCAGGCAGAAGTAGGGGCCTTCCAGCCACCCTCCAAGACAGAGAAAGCGCCCACACCTGTAGGCATAAATGCAAAGACGGGCAATCGCAAGAGGGAATCCATGTTTCTTGCAACGGGCCTCGAGCTCTTTCAGACTGATGTTCTCATAGAACTTACGCAGATCGAAGAGAACAGAACATGAGGACTCCCCGATGGCAAGACCCGTCTCGGCGGTGACAGCTTGACGCCAAACCACATCGGCAGCTCCGCGAAACCTACCAGCAGCCCAGTACCGTTTGGGGTGTTCTTGCTCCCAGTTCAAGGCAAAGGGCCGCCGACAGCGGCCCCAAACCCTGAACCAGGAGCAGAACACCCCAATCGGCCTGTATCCACCAGTAGGCTTCGGCAGAAGCGCCAGAGTGACGACAGAGATCTGCGGAGGAAGGCAGCCTAGCGCTTCCATGACCGAAAAAATGGCACTGAGGCAATCGAGAGCAGCATCAGGCAACAAAGAGAAATGCTTGCAGTGAAATCCGTCCACAGCCACGGCCGAATAATCTTTGTAGGACTTAGAGATAGCACGGATTTCGCTGGCCGTGGGTCGGGGAAGAGGCTCGACGACCTGACCATCAAACTCGGCCCCTCGACCCTCACCCCATATGCTGCTGAACCTCTCTCCCTCCGCCTTGAGCAGGGGGAGAGGATCACTGACGACGCACCCAGCAGCAGAGAGAGTCGAAGAAGGGACCCACGGAACAGGATCTTTAATGCACTGGTGAACCCTTTTAGCCCCTTGATTGATGCCAACATGCAGCCAAGCAGCCCAGTCTGATCGACTCCTGGCGGCGTACTTGGAGCTGGCGGCCTTGACGGCCTCGTGAACCTGAGTGTGCAGATCAGCGAGCGACTCCACATCCCCACCAGAGCCAAGGGCGGAGACCTCCTGATCCGCTCGCTTGAACAGCGGCTCGTAGTCTTCCACCGCGGCCGTGATGCTGGGCGGGGGCTCCACCAACACGCAACTGAGCCTGGCAGCAGTGGCAGCAGCGCCTCCGCGCCGAGCGTGCATGAAGGCGCGAAGCTGTTGCCCGAGCCAACGGATCGCGCGATGACCAGGGTAGCGCACCTTACCATCCTGGCCCAAGATAGGTTTCCACACAAGTTGAGGACCCAGGCCCCTGGAGCCAAGCTTGGGGGGGGGGGGCAACACCCACCAGGGGAATAAGGTCACGTTCAGCGTGGTCGGCCCACTTCCTGTAAAGAGGGCCCAGAAGACGTTTGGCCCCCTGACTGTCTCCATTCTGAAGACAACGTTCAGCCTCGGACGCCAGCGCAAGTTCCCCAGCCCAACAACTTTCTCTTTGGGCAGGGCCAAACACCACCTGACACGGCAGGGGGGGAGGCTTCCTGAACGAGAGAGCGTGAAGCACCGCCAGCTGGGGGGTGAAACACCAACTGGACGGGCCTGTGGGGGGAGAGCTCCGTATCCAATCTCGTATCGACCGACTTGAGACCCTTCGCCAGACCGCCCGAACCAACGAAGTAGCCGAACGTCGTGGGAGGGCCCACAGGATAGTGCGTCGCGACAATGGGGAAGATGAGGGAAGCCCTCAACTCAGACACAAAACTGGAAGACTCGAGCTCAGCAGGCTCCAGATTAAAGTCGGCACCGAGCACCCACGGCTGGCCAACAGCCGAAAGTTGCTCGCCGAGCCTCGCGAGCAGAGACAGGTTATCATCGCTGAGGCCTTCTGAGTGGTGAAGGTAGGCAGAGGCAACCAGGATGGGGGGAGTCCCAGGGAGGTGCGCAGAGCACGCGATGCATCGCCCAGGCGTCGTGATGGCACCCTCGACTTCCAGAAGCCCCATCCAAGAGCGCACGAACATGGCAACACCTCCACTCGTGTCCTGCGCTTGGGTGGGGATATCAGGGGCCCAAACCGACTTCCATCCATGCCTTATGCACCAAGCACTGGCCTGCTCGATGTCCTCCTTGGAAATCAGACGGTGCTCCTGACCGAGCACAATGTGGGCAGAGCAATCTTCGAGCAAACCCTTCAACGTGCCCCGCGAGTTGGCGTTGATGGTCTGAATCGTGAGTGGCACCATACTGTTAGAGTTAGAGGCCGATGGCTGCTCGCTGCCGAGAAGAGGAGCAGGCACAGGCAGGCTGACATTGCTGACCGAATGCGCTGTCGAATTGAAACCGTCAGGGGGGTGCTGAGACCTCTGAGAATCCAAGGGTTCGAATTTGCCCTTGGAGCGTCCTGGCTTAAAATCTCCGAGAGCGACGAGCTCAACGCGGGGACGAGATCCCCCCTCCATGGGGGGGCAAACAGAAGTGGCCACGTGCGGGGCAGCCCCGTCCGTGGCATCCTTGCGCGCTGACTTACCAAGGGAATGAACAGGATACAAAACCCTTGGCATCGCGAAGTCCAGCAAAGACACAGGGGCAGAGACAGGGGTCCGATCAGCCTTGCGTCGAAACATACCCCTCTTGCGGATGAGGGCATCTTGCGCTGCTGAGCGGAACTCCATGTGCAGAGGTAAAAAACCTGCTTCACCCCCCCTTCCCCCCCCCTGGAGGCAGCCTTCCGAACGAAGGACCTGCGGACCCCAATCAAACGACGACTCGAGGAGGCGACGAGCATCAGGGCTGGCCTCCAGGGGGTAGCTAATCGTTGACTGTGTGAGTGGCCGCGGCAATGCGGTCAGCGCGCTCACGAGCCGTGCCTGTCGTAGAAGGCGTGGGCGGAGCCGCTGCCGCAGCGCCCGCTGCGCCTGACGCTGCTGCGCCACCACCGCCTGGAACGGCTCCTGCGCCCTCATCTCCTTCAGCGTGTGCACCAGCATCAGGAGGTTCCTCGAAGGCCGCTTCCTGCTCCACCACTCGAGGCCGCTTAGCCGCAAGCCTCTTGATGTGCAGCGCGTGGGCGGACTTGAGGCCGTCGACCTTCTGCTTGGCCTCGGCGAAGAGGGTGCCCGCCATCGCCGTGAGCCCTGCCTTGAGCTGTTGCACACGTGACTCGATCTCGATGTTGTCCGACTCGTCAAGCTCCACACCGTCGCACTTGAACAGGTCCGACACGCTGATGTCAAAGACCTTCGCGAGGCGCTCCTGATCCATGATGTCCTCCAACGCAAGCTTGACCGTGGCCGTGGGTGGCTGCTTAGCTGCCTCTTGAGACTCAACCAAATCCTGCAAGAGAGTCGAATGCTCGCCTTCTGCATTGGTGAGCTCCGCGCGCAGCTCCAGCACCACCGTCTTCTGGTTGTTGAGCTGAGCTTCGTACTGCTCGTACTTCTCAACTGCCGACTCCAAACGCTTGTTGATCCCATGCGCTTTCCAGTGAGCCCGATTGAGACGAACTTGAATAGCTTCTTCTGCCTGCTTCGGCGCGGTGAGGGCCTTGGCTGCACGACGATGAGCTGCTGCGCCTGCAGCGTCTCCCATACGTTCAGCGAAGCCTGCCATGGTCTCGTACTCCGCGGCGGTGAACTTTGCAGCAGCAGCACCAGCAGGAACGGGTTGCTGGCCGCCTCCCTTGGGGTAACCACCTCCAGCACCTTTCTGATGCTGCCCTGCTTCGCCACCGCCTGGACCCTTGCCCCACGCAGCGCCACCGTTGAGCTACCCGAATCCGAACAGCTGACGCGCTGCATCACCAGACCATGCCGAAGTTGGGACTTGCTTATAGGCTCCACAGTGTTTGCAATAATAGAACCGAGCGGCATTCTTGGAGCAACTACAAGCCTGGCACTTCCACTTCTTACCTGGCAGCTGGTTGTCTGTCTGATCCTGCACACCGCCGCCGCCCTTGCAGAACAGAGGACCAGGCACCAGAGGAGGCCAGACATCGCTGTACGACAAGCCCTTGCCTCCGCCTTTTGCCTTGCCCCACGCCATGCCGAGGGAGTGGCTCTATGGACTGACCACCGACCAGCGCACAGCCTAGTCGTGGTGAAAGCTGCGATGCGTGGGGCGGACCACGCACCGCTCAGCCTGGGGCGAACCAGGCGAAAGTTGAAAGCTGGCCGCGGACTAGCGGTATCCACTTAGTTCCCAGGGGAAACCAAAACCTTGAGCCAAAATGGCTACGGACAAATGAGGAAGAGGAGGAGGAGGATAATCAGCAGGAGGAGCAGGAGCATGAGTAGAAGCAAGATCAAGAGACGTAGGATGATGATGAGGAGGGAGGAAGAGGATGATGATGCTGATGCCGATGATGATGATGCTGATGCTGCTGATGATTATGCTGCTGATGCTGGTGATGTTGCTGCTGATGCTGATGCTGCTGATGATGCTGTTGATGATAAAGACGAGGAAGAGGATGAGGCGGGGGAGGAAGAAGCGGCGGAACATGAGGAGAAAGGAAGAGGACAAATCCCATGATGCTGATTATGAACATGATGATGATGGTGGTGATGCTGATGATGATTATGATGATCTGGATGATGCTGATGTTGCTGCTGATGTTGATGATGCTGGTGATGATGATGTTGATGATGACGCTGATGTTGCTGCTGCTGCTGCTGATGATGATGATGATGCTGATGCTGCTGATGATGATGATGATGATGATGATGTTAATGATGATGATGATGCTGCTGATGATGATGAGGATGAGCAAGAGAAGGAAGGAGCATACTGAGGAGGATGAGGAGGAGAAGGAGGAAGAGGAAGAGGAGGAGGATTATGAGAAGGAGGAGGAGGAGGAGGAGGAGGAGGAGGAGCAGGAGGAGGAGGAGGAGGAGGAGGAGAAGAAGGAGCAGAGGAGCAGGAGGAAACGCAGCAGGATGAACAGAACAGGAGCAGGAGCAGGAGGAGGAAGGAGGAGGAAGAGGAGGAAAGGAGGAGGAGGAGGAGGAGGGGGGGCGAAGGAGAATGAGGAGGAGGAGCAAGAGAAAGAGGAGCAGGAGGAGGAGGAGGAGAAGGAGGAGGAGGAGGGGGAGAAGGGGAGGAGGGGAGGAGGAGGAGGAGGAGGAGGAGGAGGAGGAGGAGAGGAGGAGGAGGAGGAGGAGGAGGAGGAGTGGGGTGCCCCTCGCCCCCCTCCCGCCTCCTTCTTCCTTCTCCTTCCCACATTTCTTCCTCTTCTTTCTGAGCTTGGCTGCGAGGCGAATCTCACCTGCAGGACTCCCCTCCGACGACGACGACGACGGCGACGGCGGCGGCGACGACGACGAGGGGTGGCTCCCCCTTGACTTCCAGGGGTGGGGGCGTCCTCCTCCTCCTCCTCCTCCTCCTCCTCCTACTCCTCTTCCATTTCTTTTCCTTCTGTATAGCTCCTCCCTGTCGCATCCCGAGGCCGGTCGAAAGGGCGGGCCGGGCGTTTCGCCTGAGACTTCTTCACTATTTATGACCCTGATGTTTCAACATTGGCAGGAGTTTCACATATGGGGGGCGGGTAATTTTCAACATGTGGCTCTCGCCTTAGCGCCGCGTGCACTCGTTTTCAACAGTTGCAAGAAAATCACGGATTGAGGCCAGTTGGTTTGAAACATGTGGCATTCGCCGTAGCGCCACGCAGATTCGCTTCGAAAAGTTGTAAGAGTTTCGCGGATTGAGACTGGGCTGTTTTCAACATGTGGCTCTCCCCTTAGCGCCGCGCATACTCGTTTTAACAAGTTGCCCGAGTTTCGCGGATTGAGGGCGGGTCGGCTTCAATATTTGGCTTTTGCCTTCGAGCAGCGCACACAGGTTTTAAACACTTGCAATCGTGTCGCTTGTTCTACTCGTCAATATACCACAGGCAGTTTTTTTGTGTGTGTGTGTGCAGCGGTTGAGGACTGTCAGGGCACAGCAGTTACTTTGATTCGCTGTCTTGAAGTCAAGTCCCACGAGTAATGTTCTGGCACGTTTCAGGATCACCAAGACGTAACAGTCAGGTGAACTCGTGGCGTTGAATTCCTGAGAATCGTGTATATGTGCGCTTCAAGATTTTCACGGGGTTGCCCCCCCAACAGGGCAGTTCCCCCAGTGGAACTGACCCCTTCAAGGCCTACGGAGAGGTATCTTTGATGGAGGGTGTACTTCAACATCGTTGATGCGTCTTGGGTTTGCACTGGTCCTCCTCCTCCTCCTCCTCCTTCTCCTCCTCCTCCTCCTCCTCCTCCTCCTCCTCCTCCTCCTCCCCCCTGCGCGTGGTGTCCAACGGCCCCAAGCAAGCCAAAGACACAGGTCCCACGGAGAACAATTACTGTAGTCGGGCATTATCTGTCGCCCGCCAGCAGCAACAGCGAGCGGGTCAAGGAGAGAACCAACCTGCTCATTTCCTCTCCCGTCCGTCCCTCCTTTTCTGCCTTCCCCTGAATTTCCCGAGGCGAGAGACATGGACCCGGACCCCCAGCGCCATGTTTTTCACAACGCCGATCCCCACCCCAGAAGTCTCGACCCACTTCCCGGGGCTGGCTTTTCATCCTGAAGTCGTTTTTTTTTTCAGTCCCAGGGCCCGGCGAGGGCCCCCAGAGGCCGAAAACATATGGCAGGAAGTCGGGCGCGTCACCCTACAGGGGGATTTTGAATGAAAAATTAAAAATAAGTAAAAAAACAGCATGTAAAACATACACAATGAGTCGTCCCTAGATTTTCCTTTTTTCGGTGTGTGTGTGTGTGTGCATATTTTTGAATTCTCCTCTTGTAGAGGGACACGCCCGACTTGAGTACAGCACCCCCCCTCCCCCCGCAGCGTTTTTTTTTCGCGACGCGAGGGGGTCAGTGAACTGGGCCTCCGGGCCGGCTGGATGAGCTGGACTGGCTGGGCCAGCCTGGGCCGGCGGGCCAGGCGGTCCGGCCCGCCGGGCCGGCCGCGCTGCCCGGGCAAGACAGGCTGGGCAAGCTTGGTGGCCGAGCCGGCTGGCCTCCAGTCGGGCGTGTCCCTCGACAGGAGGAAGATTCCGGAATAGTGAACAATATGATGGGGACGACTTTTTGAGGATTTTCTGACTAATTTGTGGGGTATTTTTTTGAGCTCTCATTTTTCGCCCCAAATCCGCCTGCAGGAGGACATGCCCGACCTGAGGCTGGCCCGGCCCGGCGGTCTGCCCAGAGCCGGGGAGACAGGGAGGTGCACGGATGCCGCCGCTCCGCGGACCTCTCCCCTGGGGCCCTCCACCTCCATCTTCCACACCTTCCAACCTCTGCGGAAGGCGCGGAAGGTGATGCATTGCAACTACTGAAAGCCTCAGGAGACGCAAGAACAGGCAGCGTTTCACGAAGCGCAAGAGTGTGGAAGGTCAGCACGGAAGGTCTGGAAGAATGAGGGCGAGGGGGGGTGCAGCACTCTTCTTCGCGGAGGGTCCTGCCGTGGCGACGAGGGCCCTTTCTAAGACGAGCAGCGGTGTCGGCCCCTTCTCGACGAGAGGAGTTACCGTGCCGGGAGGGAGGGGCTGGGAGGATGAAGGGTATGAGCAGTGGCATCCGGATGCAATGCACGATACCTCTGGCCGCCTACGGGTAAGGATATCCCCAAATCTCCCAGTCCGATCCTCCCAGCCCGATGATTTAGGGGAACGAACAATGACATAAACATAAAACTCGGAGGTCCGCGCGGATTTTTCGGACCGGCGCTGGACCCCCTCCCTGGCGCGCGGAGCGCCAGGGGCGGCGCCGGAGGCGCCGCCAAGGGGGCCCCAGCGCCGATTCGAGAAATCCGCGCGGACCTCCGAGTTTTTATGTTTATGGCACTCTTCGTTCCCCTACGGTGGAGGTTTTAGATAAGGATGCCTCCAATAAGGAACCCAGGGTCTCGCGACCGATGGGCGGCCAAACGTGGGCCACCCACCTCGCCTTGAAACAATCAGGAATGCGCCAGGGTCTGGGCCCCAGGAAGACGTTCCTTATCCAATGCCGCCGCCGTATGTCTCCCTGATCCTCCGAAGAAGGCTTCGGGAGCGGCCAAGAGGAGGTGTCCAAGAGGAGGGGTGCAAATCATGACCGGAGGCATGTGCGCGGCCCAGCGGGGGGGCCAGGGGCGTAATGAAACAAGAAGAGGCGCCATGAAATCTGGGGAAATATCATGGCCCCCGCCATGATATCCCCCACCTAGTCATCACCCCCCTCTTTTCCGCCCCCGAAGGCTTGCTGGAGCAGGCTTGCCAGGGCAGGCTTGCCGGAGCAGGCGCGCGGCAGAGGCCTCAGGCGTCGCTCAGGGCCTCCACGCCCGGCAGGGCCTCTGCCGCGGGGG
>CAUYUJ010008102.1:479182-507927 GCA_963575745.1 Prorocentrum cordatum | reverse complement strand
GACTACAAAACGCTCACTTGTTCTCCCTCCGCCCACGGCAGGAGCCCGTGCGGGGCCACCGCAGAGATCGAAGAAAAAATGGCATCAGGAAAGCACCCTGGTGCGCCAGGGAGCGGCGCCGGAGGCCGCGCGGGGGGGGGGTCCAGCGCGGATCCAAGCACTCCGCGCGGAGCGCCAACGGTTTCTGCTCATGCCGTTTTTTTTTCCGGAGGTCGATTGACCTCCTAGGCTGACACGTCGATTAGCGAATTAGCCGTTTTCGGATCGCGAGAGGGCGTCGCGGCCGTCCTGTTCGCGGGTCCAGGTCCGTCGGTTTCGGTCCTAGGCCGTTTTCACTAAAGGGTGGTGTAGCCGCCGATCTTTCTTGGATCGGTCAGTGCACCGACCTTGCAGACGTGCTGCAGCGGATTTGTTGCGTGGATTTCCGTCAACGCAGAATTCCGAAACGGCGAGCGAAAAAACAACGTGAGTTTCACTTGTATGTTTTGTAGTCGCCCTTCCTGGCCAAAAACAATCCGCACGGAATTCCCTTCGAAATCCAAAACGACATTCTCCAGGACAATCATGGCCCATCCCATTGTTCTCCGAACGAAATCCGCTCTGCGATGTTGGCGACATGCGATCGGCGAAAACCTGACTTCCCTGCGCCTCCCCCCCCTCCGGACCTTGCTCAACTAGCAAAGTGCTGCTATCCAGGGGAGGGGGGCGAGCCCGATAACCTGGGCCATCGCCGGACCCTGCAAAGAGTCTCCAGGAGAGCCCAGACTCGAGGCCGAATCGAGTCGGCATCGGAGGCCGTCGGACTGGAATCGGATCGAATCGGAGAACTCGAGAAACGAGCCCCGTCCACGCGCTCGCAGTCCGGACTCCGGGGCGCGATCCCGTTGGATGCGCGGCCGTACGGGCACGCCCCGCGCGGGGCAGCCGCGACGCATCACTCCCACGGGTTCCGCGGGGGTCGGGGGGGCCCGCAGGGCGCCAAGAGCGTAAGACATCTCGGTCCTGTGCTCTCCACCTCCTCCGCATCCCGCATCCTCCTCCCCCCCCTCGATCTTCGTCAATTAGGGGAACAAAAAGAAACATAGACATAACAACTCGGAGGTCCGCGCGGATTTCTCGGATCGGCGCTGGACCCCCCTCTCTGGCGCGCTCTGCGTGCCAGGGGCGGCGCCGGAGGCGCCACCGGGGGGGCCCAGCGCGGATCCGAGAAATCCGCGCGTACCTCCGAGTTGTTATGTCTGTGTCACTTTTTGCTCCCCTCCGCCTCCGCCTCCTCCTCCGCCTCCTCCTCCTCCTCCTTCCTCCACATCCTCCTCATCCTCTTCCTCCCGCATCCTCCTCCCCATCGATCTTCGTCAGTGCTCCTCAGCGGTCCTCCTCCTCCTCCTCCTCCTCCTCTGAGGGCGACCCAAACCACCCCCAAAACGACAACATCGCATTATACTGCGTGTTCCCTGCTGCTCCGTGGAGCCGGTGGCCCGACGGTCGTCATCAGCTGCACGTGCCCCAGGGGGAGGCCCCTGGCAAGCTGCGAAAGATGCAACCGCCGAGGGCCGGGAACAATCGCCAGCGTTTTAAAAAATCGAAAAACTTTCTTCAGAGAGGAGAATGTGGTCTATCAGATGCACGACCACTCGTTTCACATATATCTGGTCATGAGCGGCATTTTCTGTTACGTTTGATTTTGTATAAACAAAAAACTCGATGTTTAAATCCCAAACTGCCACGCGCGGAAATTGCCTGGGGCATTGCTCACATCGCGCCGTCGCGCGCGTGCAACGGCGCACTGCTATAAACGCGAAAGCGCGTTTATAAAACAAGCCAGAACTTTAATATACATTTACAACAACGAGTTGCGAAACCAGAAACAATGCGATTCGTAATCGTCGCCCCGGGGGCGTGTCGACTAAGTCCACAAGCGTTCCAGGTGGGTGTGGGGGTCGTTCGTTCTCTCTTAATCATCGATTTTCCTCAGATCCTCCTGATCACTTTCCCTCCCCCTCCTCCTCCTCCTCCTCCTCCCTCCACCCTCCCCCGCCAGTCCCGCGGGTACCGCCCGCGAGGGAGGAATAAGGTTTCACCGAAAACCGATGAGTTGAGGGGCTCGGACCGCTGTAATGATGCGCAGGAAGACAAGTATTTCCAAATATAATCCAACATCAAACAATTATTTCCAAATATATCCCAAAATCGAACAATTATATATGATTAGTAATCAATAGATAAAAGTATTAGTGAATACTCACGCAATGAACACAAGTATATCTTCATGCACAATGACGAATTACAGGGCCGAGTAATGAGTTATCACGTAATGAATAACAAAATTACAATGGAGAAATACGTGGTGTATACCATTAACACATAGTTCGTAATGAGCACCGTGCATCCCGCGAAATCCATCACCACGAAGAGAACACTCTTTGCGCGAGACGCGGAGAGGAGAAAACGACAAGGAACTGACGGGGAACGCAGCCTGACTGATCTCGGACGTCTCACGCGCCGAATCAAGCGCCAGGGAACGGGCCCGACAGCGCCAAAAATATCCGACCATCCCTCTTCCATCTCCCCCACCCCCGGGAAGAGATTGCCCCTCCGTCTTACCCCGTCCTCGCCGGGGCTGGGGGGGGGGGGGGGCGCGAGGTCTCAGGTGGCCCTTGTTTTCCAACTCTGGCTGTTGCTCCAGGAAGGCCTCTGGCACTCCAAACGGCCTCCACAAAAAGGGTTAATATGGTGCCAAGATGGCTCAAACTGGCCCCCAGCGCATCATGAGGGGGTGCCGCCGAACGAGCCGCGCGACGGCCCCAAGTGCCCCCGAAACCCTCGAGGACCCCCAGGAGCGGAGGAATCGGAGGGAGGATGAGGAGGAGGAGGAAACTGAAGGAGGGGAGGGGGAGCGGGAGGAGGGAGAAGGAGGAGGAGAATAGGAGGTATGAGGAGGAGGAGGAGAGCAGGACGAGAATGGGAGAAGGAGGTAATGAGGCGGAATGGCGAGCAAAATTGGCAAGAGGGCCTTTTGGAGCCTTCTCGGGAGTCTTTCGGATGGTCTTCCTCTCAGTTCATGAAGAGGGTCCGGGTTAGTCTGGGAGCGTCCTGAAGGCCTCTTAGGGCGTTTTGGGAGCGTCTTGGCGCGCCCGGAGGCTTCTTGAAGCGTCCTGGGTGCCTCGGGGAGTTTTTGAAGCCTCCTAGGGGTCTCTTGGGAGCCTCTTGGGGGCCTCTTGTGGGCCTCCCGGGAGAGCGCGTGGGCCCCTCGTGGCTTATGGGGCCGTCTTGGGGCCCTCCTGGGCCCTGCGTAGGGCGCTCAGTTTGGAGCCCCTAGGGCCCTCTGGGCCTCGGCGCGAGGGGTGCCCCAGAAATCGCTGGAGCTGGGGGGCGCCTTGGGCCAGGGGCGCCCGCGGCAACGACCGTCCGATCCCGGCGCCTCGGTGCGCCGGCAGCTGCGTCCCCCGCAAGCCCCAGCGGTCGGGGTGGCCCAGCTTGGACGCATGCTCCCCCCTCCTCGGCGGGGCGCGGGAGATGGGAAGCACGGCGCAGGGCGCGGCGAAGGGCGGGGGGGGGGGGAAGGGCGATAATCAACAAGACGATGTGGCTCGCGGCGAGCCAGGCATTGGGGGCTGACCTCGGAGGAAGGAGAGGAGGACAAGATATCAGATCCCGATCCTCGTCGCGAGTGACCTCAGGCGGTCCCCCGCGCGCAGCTGCTTCTGGTTCCAGTACGTGCGCAGCCTCTCGAGGTCGGCGAGGTCGCGCGTCTGGCGCTTGCTGCGTCGGCCCGCGGGGGCCCGCGGCAGGGCCGCGGGGGGGGGGCGGCGGCCGGCGCGCGAGGCCCTGGCCGCAGTGCGCCGAGCGCTCGGCGCGGTGCGGCAGGAGGGCAGCGCCGCGAACTCGCCGACGGCCTCGGCGGCCTCGGTGCCGCGCAGCGCCTCCCCTGGCAGCGTCGCGCGACCCTCGCGCGCTGAGACGTCAAAAATGAACATGGACCTGGAGCCGAACGGCTGACCGGCGGCAACTGCGGAGCACGTCGCTACAAGGGGACGAGGAGGCGCTTGGCCTCGCGGGAACGAGGATGGCCCATCCTCGATCCTGGACGGGGAGAAGGAGGAGACCCTCCTTCCCCCCATCCTGGATCCTCCTTCCCCCCATCGGCTCCGCCATTTTGATCCTCCTTCTTCCCATCCTGGATGGGGGGGGAGGATCAAAAGGCGGAGGCGGAATAGTGGGGCGGGGGCAGGAGCAGGAGAAGGCGGAGCAGGTGGGGGAGGAGCGGGAGGTTAACAAGGTCGCGGGGTGTCCTGCACGAACGGCGAGTCCTACAAGGGATGGGGATCGAGAGATGGTCCATCCATATCATATTGATGTTGGATGTAAGGAGGAAAACGGGCTCGCTTGTTTCCCACCCGCCCCCGCATCCTCATCATCCGCGTCGCGGTCGTCGTCGTCGCCCGAGTCGTCGGGTGGGAAACAAGCTAGCTTGCTTCCAACCCTACCCCCATCTCGTGACTCATCCCTTGTCGGACTCGCCGTTCGTGCATGACACCTCGCGACCTCCTCTTCCTCCTCCTGCTCCTCCTCCTCCTTTCCTCCTCCTCCTCCTCCTTTTCCTCCTCCTCCTCCTTCTCCTTCTCCTCCTCCACCTCACCTTGGTCCTCGCCCCTTTTTCCAACTCCTCCTGCTTCTGATCGCGACCAACGCCCTGCCATGGTCCATGCCGCCTACGCTAACTCCTGCTAGCCTCCACCCCCCTTCCGTTTTTTCCCTGCCCTCCCCCACCTCCCCCGCCATCGCCCTGTTCGCTTGGCCCCGCCGCCCTCCTCTCCTTGACCCCCCCCTTCTGTCTGCCGGGCAACGGGGGCGGCGGGCCTTGCGGCCGCGACCGCCGCCGCGGCCAGCCCGGGGGCGCTTCGCCGGCGGCTCGCCAGGCTGCTTTTTCGGGGCCATCGGCGATCGGCGGTGGACAAACCTCCGTTTAGTAAACCTCCCCTTCGTGAAAATTGCCTGGGACCGAAACCGACGGACCAGGACCCGCAAAAATGACGGCCGTGGCGCCCTCTCACGGACCGAAAACGGCCAGTTCCAATTCCTTAGTCGACGTGTCAGGGTAGGAGGTCTATCAACCTCCGAGGCGATCGGACGGGGCGCTGGGGGGCCGGGGGGGGCAGCGGGGGGCCCGGGGCGGCAGCGGAAGACACGGCGACGGCAAGAGGCGCAGCAAACCCTCACCATCGCGACAAAATCGGCGACGACGACGACGGACGACGACGACGACCGAGACGACGACGACGACGACGACGACAGACGACGACGACGATCACGACGACGACAAAGACGACGACGATCACGACGATGATCGCGACGACGAAGGCGGCGACGGCGACGGCAACGGCGACGGCGACGGACGACGCCGTGGGCGACGACGACGACGCCGAAGACGACGATGATGGACAACGGACGACATACGACGGACGACGGACGACGACGACGACGACGACGACGACGACGACGACGGACGACGACGACGGACGACGCACGACGACGACGACGACGACGACGACGACGACGACGACGACGACCGCGACGACGACGGCGATGGCCGACGAAAACGGCCGACGAAGACGTCCGACGACGGTGACGACGGGGACGACGGCGACGGACGACGACGACGTGTTCATTGCGTGACTATTCACTAATACTTTTATTTATTGATTAATCATATATAATTGTTCGATTTTGGGATAGATTTGGAAATAATTGTTTGATTTTGGATTATATTTGGAAATACTTGTTTTCCTGCGCATCATTACAGCGGTCCGAGCCCCTCAACTCATCGGTTTTCGGTGAAACATTATTCCTCCCTCGCGGGCGGTACCCGCGGGACTGGCGGGGGAGGGTGGAGGGAGGAGGAGGAGGAGGAGGAGGAGGGGGAGGGAAAGTGATCAGGAGGATCTGAGGAAGATCGATGATTAAGAGAGAACGAACGACCCCCACACCCACCTGGAACGCTTGTGGACTTAGTCGACACGCCCCCGGGGCGACGATTACGAATCGCATTGCTTCTGGTTTCGCAACTCGTTGTTATAAATCCATATTAAAGTTCTGGCTTGTTTTATAAACGCGCTTTCGCGTTTATAGCAGTGCGCCGTTGCACGCGCGCGACGGCGCGATGTGAGCAATGCCCCAGGCAATTTCCGCGCGTGGCAGTTTGGGATTTAAACATAGAGTTTTTTGTTTATAAAAAATCAGAGTGATATGATAAGTTTTGGATCAGAAAGTGTTCGTTTCGGTGGTGGTCGTGATATGATAGAAAATTCTGGTTTGGGTTTGAAAAAGTTTTCGTTTTTTTAACGCTAGCGATTGTTCCCGGCCCTCGGCGGTTGCATCTTTCGCAGCTTGCCAGGGGCCTCCCCCTGGGGCACGTGCAGCTGATGACGACCGTCGGGCCACCGGCTCCACGGAGCAGCAGGGAACACGCAGTATAATGCGATGTTGTCGTTTTGGGGGTGGTTTGGGTCGCCCTCAGAGGAGGAGGAGGAGGAGGAGGAGGACCGCTGAGGAGCACTGACGAAGATCGATGGGGAGGAGGATGCGGGAGGAAGAGGATGAGGAGGATGTGGAGGAAGGAGGAGGAGGAGGAGGCGGAGGAGGAGGCGGAGGCGGAGGGGAGCAAAAAGTGACACAGACATAACAACTCGGAGGTACGCGCGGATTTCTCGGATCCGCGCTGGGCCCCCCCGGTGGCGCCTCCGGCGCCGCCCCTGGCACGCAGAGCGCGCCAGAGAGGGGGGTCCAGCGCCGATCCGAGAAATCCGCGCGGACCTCCGAGTTGTTATGTCTATGTTTCTTTTTGTTCCCCTAATTGACGAAGATCGAGGGGGGGGAGGAGGATGCGGGATGCGGAGGAGGTGGAGAGCACAGGACCGAGATGTCTTACGCTCTTGGCGCCCTGCGGGCCCCCCCGACCCCCGCGGAACCCGTGGGAGTGATGCGTCGCGGCTGCCCCGCGCGGGGCGTGCCCGTACGGCCGCGCATCCAACGGGATCGCGCCCCGGAGTCCGGACTGCGAGCGCGTGGACGGGGCTCGTTTCTCGAGTTCTCCGATTCGATCCGATTCCAGTCCGACGGCCTCCGATGCCGACTCGATTCGGCCTCGAGTCTGGGCTCTCCTGGAGACTCTTTGCAGGGTCCGGCGATGGCCCAGATTATCGGGCTCGCCCCCCTCCCCTGGATAGCAGCACTTTGCTAGTTGAGCAAGGTCCGGAGGGGGGGGAGGCGCAGGGAAGTCAGGTTTTCGCCGATCGCATGTCGCCAACATCGCAGAGCGGATTTCGTTCGGAGAACAATGGGATGGGCCATGATTGTCCTGGAGAATGTCGTTTTGGATTTCGAAGGGAATTCCGTGCGGATTGTTTTTGGCCAGGAAGGGCGACTACAAAACATACAAGTGAAACTCACGTTGTTTTTTCGCTCGCCGTTTCGGAATTCTGCGTTGACGGAAATCCACGCAACAAATCCGCTGCAGCACGTCTGCAAGGTCGGTGCACTGACCGATCCAAGAAAGATCGGCGGCTACACCACCCTTTAGTGAAAACGGCCTAGGACCGAAACCGACGGACCTGGACCCGCGAACAGGACGGCCGCGACGCCCTCTCGCGATCCGAAAACGGCTAATTCGCTAATCGACGTGTCAGCCTAGGAGGTCAATCGACCTCCGGAAAAAAAAACGGCATGAGCAGAAACCGTTGGCGCTCCGCGCGGAGTGCTTGGATCCGCGCTGGACCCCCCCCCCGCGCGGCCTCCGGCGCCGCTCCCTGGCGCACCAGGGTGCTTTCCTGATGCCATTTTTTCTTCGATCTCTGCGGTGGCCCCGCACGGGCTCCTGCCGTGGGCGGAGGGAGAACAAGTGAGCGTTTTGTAGTCGGCGTTTCGACATTGGGCGGCAAGGGGGGTGGGAGGGTGGGGGGGGTCTGGCTCCAGACCTCTGCTTCGTGCGACACTTTGCAGAAGTGCGGCCTCCGGGGGGGCCCTCGGAAAGAGGACTCTCCCTGCGTATGGGCGTGGGCACGCTCGCCGCCTGTGGCCTCCAGGGGGGGCCCTCGGGAGGGGAGCCTCCGGGGTCGGGCGCGGGAGGGGCGACGCGTCTTCTCGGGCGGGTGGGTGGAGGGTTTCTCCGAAGGGCTTAGGCGACCCGTCCCCCTCCTCCTTCTCCGCCTCCCTCCTCCTCCTCCGCCTCCCTCCTCCTCCTCCGCCTCCGCCTCCTCCTCCTCCCCGCCTCCCTCCTCCTCCGCCTCCCTCCTCCTCCTCCTCCGCCTCCCTCCTCCTCCTCCCCCTCCCCCTCCTCCATCTCCTCCTCTCCCCTCCTCCTCCCCACCTCCTCCCCCTCCCCCCCCCCTCCTCCTCCTCCTCCTTCCTCCTCCTCCTCCTTCTCCCACTCCTCCTCCTCCCTCCTCTCCTCCTCCTCCTCCTCCTCCCCCCTACTCCCTCCTCCTCCCCTCCTCTCCTCCTCTCCTCCTCCTCCCCTCCTCCTCCTCCTCCTACCTCCTCTCCTCCTCCTCCTCCTTCCTCCTCTCCTCCTCCTCCCTCCTCTCCTCCTCCTCCTCCTCCTCCTCCTCCTCCTCCCGCCTCTCCTCCTCCTCCTCCTCCTCCTTCCTCCTCCTCATCCTCCTCCTCATCCTCACTCCCCTCCTCCTCCCCTCCCTACTCGTCCTCTACCTCGTCTCCTCCTCCTCCTCCTCCTCCTCCTCCTCCTCCTCCTCGTCCTCCTCGGATCGCCTACGGCCCAGGAGGAAACCGTGCACTCGGAGGGGGGTGCGAAATCTGCTGCATGCAGCTGGTGTCGACTCCGCCGCCGGGCGCTCTCCTCGATGCTGGCGCCGGCAGGCGCCAGGAAACCAGCTACCCCCAGAGATCCGGAAGCACTGAAGCGGGTGTTTTTTTTGGCTGTCTTCGGCCTCTGGGGGCCATCGCTGGGCCCGGGGGACCTTCAAAAAACGACTCGGGACGAAAAGCCGGCCCGCGGAAGACGATGACTTGGCTCGTGTGGCCCTTCGCACCCCATCCCTCGAGCAGTGGCGATGCGTCTTGGCCTGCCTACGGGCCCAGCGGAGAGTGTTCTGAGAGTTGTTTGTGGTGGTCTGCACGATGTGTTCTCAGAACATGTCAGAACATTTATGGTGAGACTGTCTTGGGTCAACACATCGGCTTCACGTTCTAAGAGCACTTTTCGTTTTTGGGTCGGAAAAAAGGCGGGGGCTAGGAGGAGGAGGAGGAGGAGGAGGAGGTGGCTAGCGAATCAGATCGCTTCGCTTGTTTTCCTGGCGCTTTCCGTTGGGGGTGCCTGAACGGTGCGGTGACCATGCGGTGAGCTCGAACCCCCCAGAGACTTCAGCGCACGGCCCGTCACCGCACGGTTTTGGGACCCTTGAGGTCCCAATCGCCCGAGACGCTCTCGGTGAACGACCCGATTCCCAGAACCGTCCCGGTCACCCAGATCCCCACTGACTCACCACACGGTGTGGTCGCCGCGCTGTCTGAGTTGGCCCCCGACTCCGGCGCGCCAGTGTATCGAGGAAAGCCGGGATCAGTCGGCATCGAATTGGAAACTCGGTTCGATTCGAAGTGTGCGTCGGATCGGGCTGCATCAACACGGAGTCCAAATCGAATCAGATCGGCTGCGCCAGGATGCACGACAACGGCATGCAACCACCGCATCGGATTCTTGGACGTCCGACATGGGTGCGGAAAGAATGGGTACAGTGCCCAACAACAAATGTTGTCCTGAACCAACAGCGGCCGCTGTTGGGCAGGCGGCCTTCTGTCTCAAATGGACACAGGCCGCGGCGGCGCGGACAGCGAGTCCTGTTCAAAATGATCAGGAACTGCTGTTGGGCATTGTGCCCATTCTTTCCGTACCCATTTCGCTCGTGCCGAGGTTTGTCGGAATATCAGGATAGAATTGGATCGGGCCGGCCGAATTCGACATCAAATCGGATCGATCGGGTCGAAACGGACCCTGGAACGGCGCGTGGCGGCGGGGCCGAAACCGGCCGCACGTATGCAGATTCCGCAGACTCCCCCCTTCCAAGGAGAAACCAACAAGTACCAATCACCGCTGAGTACTCCCCGGACCTCTCCTGGGGTGCGTTCTGACCAGGACTTCGAGGCGAATCCAGCCGTGGCGACGAGGGCCTCCCAGGAGGCCCAAGAAGGGGAGAACTGGGGCAGGGTAGCGGTACATATGGGTACCTGGGTACCTTTGAGGAGGAGGAGGAGGAGGAGGAGGAGGAGGAGAAGGAGAGGAGGAGGAGGAGGTGGAGGAAAAGGGATGGAGGGATGGAGGGACGAAGGGATGGCGGAGGAGGAGGAGGAGGAAGAGGAGGAGAAGGAGGAGGAGCAGGAGGAGGAGGATGAAGAGGAGGAGCAGCGAAAAGGGTCAGGGTATCGGTACCCGTTCCTCTCCTCTGATGCCCTGTCCCGCCCCTCTCGCCGACCCCCCGGCCCCGAAGACGACCGCCCGTCGCGGCCTCTTCGCTACGCGGGCGTGGGAGGGCGCGCAGAACGAGCACGCCGCTCCTCCATCTGCGTGCCGACCGGCATGGGGTCGGCAAGCCTCTGCGGGCCAGGTCCTCTGCCTCCTCCTCCTCCTCCTCCTCCTCCTCCTCCTCCTCCTCCTCATCATCATCAGCATCATCATCATCATCATCAGCATCAGCATCAGCATCAGCATCAGCATCAGCATCAGCATCAGCATAGCATCAGCATCAGCATCAGCATCATCATATCACATCATCATCTCATCATCATCATCATCATCATCATCATCATTCATCATCATTATCATCATTCATCATCATCATCATCATCCATCATCCATCATCACATCATCATCATATCATCATCATCATCATCATCATCATCATCATGATCATCCTCATCCTCCTCATCCTCTCATCATCATCATCGTCATCATCATAAACATCAACATCGCCATCATCATCATCAGCATCAGCATCATCACCACCATCATCATCATCATCATCATCAACATTAGCACCATCATCATCATCAGCATCATCATCATGTTCATCATCATAATCATCATAATCATCATCATCATATCATCAGCATCAGCATCAGCATCAACATCATCATCATCATCATCATCATCATCATCATCATCATCATCATCATCATCATCATCATCATCATCATCATCATCATCACCATCACCATAATCCTCCTCCTCCTCCTCCTCCTTCTCCTCCTCCTCCATCCTCCTCCCTCTAAGTCCCTCCACTCTTCTCCTCCTCCTCATCCTCCTTCTTCTCCTACTCTTCTCGCCATTCTCCTACTCCTCCTCCTTCTCCGCCTCCTCCTCCTCCTGGTTCCCTCGCTCCTGCTTGTCCTCTTCCTCCTCCCTCCCGAGACAAAGAGGGAAGCACGTCTTCAGCGACGAGTGCATGGGGAGGGCATGCGCGAGGGCTTGTCCAAGGGAAGGACGTGCCGTCCCACGTGCAGAGACGCATCTCGTCAGGAGAAAGCGGCGCCGGGCCGCCAAGAAGACAGCCAATGGCGAAGGGCAACGGCGGGAGACCAACGAAGGGCTGGCGGCGAACAGCAGGACCCGAGCAGCACGGGCAGGGCGGCGAGCAACCGATGAGCAAGCAGCAAGGGAGTTTGGAGCCCGAGGAGGAGGAAGACGAGGAGAACGAGGACGAGGAGGACGAGGAGGACGAGGAGGAGGACGAGGAGGAGAAGGAGGAGGAATGAGTTGGGAGCCCGATCTACTCTATTGACCAGCCGCGCCCCACTAGGAGAAGAAAAGACGCCACGAACATCAACTGGTGGCGCTCCGCACGGACTTCTTGGGTCTGCGCTGGACCCCCTCCCTGGCGCGCGGAGCGCGCCAGGGGCGGCGCTGGAGGCGCCGCCGGGGGGGCCCGGCGCGGACCCAAGACGTCCGCGCGGAGCGCTGAAAGTTCATGCAAATATGAATTCGTTCTCCTTCGATCCCCCCCCCTCCCCGCCCCTCGGTCACGTCACGATTCGCGCCCGCGCCTCCTGGGAACCAGCCATTTTCAACCGTTCACAGGCGGCGCTGGCTTGAAGCGTCAGGTGACCCGCCCCTCACCCCCCCCTTCCCACCCGGTCACGCCCGTTATCGCCAGGAGGTACAAAAGCACGGTCTCATGGTGGGGAGTCTCTGACCGAGCGCGCCGATCAGCTGGTCGGTTGTAGGGGGACAATAGAAAGTCCGCCGACCCTGTCGGCGTGTGGAGGAGGCTGTCCCGTTTGACACGTCGTCGTCGTCGTCGCCGTGGTCATTGTCGTCGTCGTCGTCGTCGTCTTCGCCGCTCCCCTCCTCTTCTTCTAGGCCCGTAGCCGCTCCCCATTTTCACCGGGTCCTCCTCCTCGAGCGCGCCAGCCACAGCGAAATTGAGCAACATTGTAGTTGAGTCGAAAGGAAGCCCCTTTTCTTTGATCCCTTCCCCGCCAGGGGGGGGGTTCTGGGGGGGTGTCGTCCCCCAGATACGACTCCCCCCAGGCGGTTCGGGGGCCCAGAAAAGCCCCAAGACGCAGCAAAAGTGGTCCAAGATGTTCCAAGACGGTCCTCGAGGGCCCCGAATCGCCGAATATCGGTCCAAGTCGCCAAAGCAGCCTCCAGACTCCAGACGGCTCAAAACGTTTCAAAAACGCCCCAAGAGGCCTCCAAGAGGACTTCCAAGGACCCATCGGGGCAACAATCATCAATTTCTTTCATTCTCGCCTTGTCAGCTTCCCGGCCAAGAAGCCCCCCAAGACCACCCCAAGATGGTCCAAGAGGCCTCGAAGAGGGCCCCGAAACGACCCAAGAGGGCCCCAAGACCGCCCAAGAGGCCTCCAAGACAGCCGAAGAGGCCCCCCAAGACGGCTCCAAGAGGGAGCCCAGACGGTGGACCCGAACTGTGATTTCGAGCCCCCGGCCTGAGAAGCTCCCAGGAGGCCCCCAGAGGCCCCTAAGGGGCCCCCCAAAAGGCCCCAAGAGGCCCCCAAGAGACCCCGAGGAAGCCCCAAGAGGCCCCCACGAGGCTCCCAGGCGGCCCCCAAGAGCCTCTCAAGAGGCCCCCAAACTACCCCGAAGAAGCCCCTGGGAGTGCTCGTCGTCGTCGTCGTCGTCGTCGTCGTCGTCGTCGTCGTCGTCGTCGTCGCCGTCTCCCGGGGCGCATTCTGACTCGAATCTCGAAGAGAAGCTGGCCATGGCAACGAGGGCTCTCCAGAACGAGCGGCGGCGTAGGTATCTCTCACTCCCAGTGGGATCGTGCATGGCCTTGCTGGTCCTCACCGCTGGGAGCGTGTGCTCTTCGGAAGACAAGCAGCCTCCCTGCGTATGCATTGAAGGCTCCTGTAGGGGGCAGACACCGCCGCCCCACCTTTTTTTGGCATCGTAGACTTTTAGGAGGGACATGAAATGAGGAGGAGGAGGAGGAGGAGGAGGAGGAACAGGAGGGCACTTGAAATGATCCCAGAATGCGATACACGGGAGCTCGAAGAGAGGCGCCGGGAACAGCCCGATAAGGACAAAATCAACATACTCAGACCTGTGTCACTAATCATGCTTTTTGCTTGTTGGAGTTCCTGGTGTAACTCGAAGAGAAGTGGAGAGGCATCCAGGACGGCCGTGGGTGGTCGGCTTCGCGAGTGGTCTCTGAGAGGGCCTGATGACGCTCGGAAGCCGAGTACGTGAAAGGGGGGTAGTTTCGGGACGGAAGTGGCGGCCAGAAGGCGCCCCAGCCGCAACCCAGGCCCTTGGGCAGGCGGAGTGAGCGGGCCGCAGGGGGGACCCTGGGAGGGGCTCTCAGGGCTCAGGGGCAGGGGCAGGTATGAAAAGGGCGCTGGCGACAGGACTTACAGGAAACATTCTTGAAGACCATGCTGTGGATAGGAGAACGACGAATGACATAAATATAGAAACTCTGAGGTCCGCGCATATTTCTTGGACCGGCGCTGGACCCCCTTCCCTGGCGCGCGGAGCGCGCCAAGGGCGGCGCCGGAGGCGCCGCCTGGGGGCCCCAGCGCGGATCAGAGAAATCCGCGCGGACCTCCAAGATTTTATGTCTGTGTCACTCTTCGTTCCCTTAATGCTGTGGATCTCACACGCTGTACCCTGTGGAGCCGCGGATCGCTTGCGGAACCATGCAGCCCCCATGCCGATCAATCGCTTCGCTCTTTCCCCCGGCCCGTATCGTGCCGTCGTTGTCACCGCATGGCGTGGCCGTGGCGACTCGGACATCGTCGGGCGGTGGCAACTTGCCCGACTTACTACGCGAACCTCACACTGAGGAGGAGCAGCCGTTCTCTCAACCGAAGAGGAAACTCCTGGGAGGAAGAGGGGGGCTATGAGTTGTTGTTACTCTCGACGAATGGGACTGTGTGCAAACAGGCATGCGCAGTGAGTGGCGCAACTCGTCACTGGATCGGTGCAATGTCAGCTGTGCAGGCTGGTACGCACGAGCGATGCTGCTACACATACGTGACGAAGGCAGGCCGCGAGGGAGGATATGGCTATGATTATGGCTGCCGGGCTGCGGCCCAAGCGACCTGGAGCATAAGCATCTGATGCAAGCGAATTCTTTGAGTGAAAGAACTGCGCCACGTGGCAGAGAGGAAGGAGAGGCAGGATGAAGAGGAGGGGGGGGTGGGAGGAGGAGGGAGGAGGAGGGACGGATGAGGAGCACGAGCAGAAGGAGATGGAGGAGAAGCAGGACGAGGACGACTCCGTGCTTGTTTCCACATGTTGGGCGGCGAACGACACGAAGTACGACGGGGCGGGGGCGCTGAAGGCAGGGGTCACGCCCTGCGCCACGCTCCTCGCTGGCGTGCTGTCCTCGTGTCTCCTCGCTTTTGCACATCGTTCGACCGATAGGCTCCACTGGCCGGCTTACCCCCCTCCTAGATGGGGAAGTGGGGCTGTTTCCTTCGAGTTTCGAGGGGCACATCCCCAACCGGGGTGGCGGGATGGTGGGCATCGGGATTGGGATGGGAATGGAGATGAGGATCAGCTGAACGATACTGAACTTGTCTGTTCTTCGGCCGTGCATGGGAGGAGAACGCGCCGCACAAACATCAACTTTCGGAGCTCCGCGCTGATTTCTTAGGTCGGCGCTGGGCCCCCCCCTCCCTGGCGCGCGGAGCGCGCCAGGGGCGGCGTCGCCCACCAGCTGTCCTCGGGGATCTCCTGACCCAGGTCAGCCCAGACCCGGGTCATCCAGGGCTTGCAGCATCCTGCAGGACCCTGCAAGACCCTGCACCCAAACCCGGGTCAACGCGAAGTATCCTGCAAGAGCCTGCAGGATCCTGCACCCAAACCCGGGTCAGTGGGAGCCTGGCCCTGCAGGATCCTGCAAGATCTGGCGCTCTGGCTGACCCCCGTTTGCGTTGACCCCCGTGTCAAAGCTCCCGAAGTCTTATGAATGGGCTTCCGCCGGCCCCGAGGCGCGGCCAGGCCCCCCCAGGGGCCGACGGGTTAGCAACAGCAACGCTCGCGCGGACCTCCCTGGGCTGAAGTCGGGCGTGTCCCCCTACAGGGGGATTTTCTACGAAAAATGCAAAATACCCCAAAGATGCTCCAGAATGGCAAAAAATACTCGAAAAATAATACCCAGACTGTTATTTGACTATCTTTGCATCTTCCCCCTGCAGAGGGACAGGCCCGACTTGACCCCAGGCTTACGCGCCCAGGCAGGCCACGCTTCCTCCCCTCGCTGCCGCGGCGTGCCCGAGCGCGCCCGAGCGGCCCCCGTGCCCGCTTCCTGCCGCCTCTCCGCTCCCCTGGGCGGCGGCCTCCGTATGCGGGGGGTCGGCGGTCCCAGGAGAGGGCGGGGCGGCCGCTCGGCGCGAGGCGGGCGGGGGGTGCTGAAGGCAGAGCTCGACCCTCGACGCTGTCGCCGTCGGCGTCGTAGCCGTCGTCGCCGTCAGCGTCGCCGTCGGCGGCGTCGTCGTCGTCGTCGTCGTCGTCGGCGTCGTCGGCGTCGGCGACGGCGACGGCGCCGCCGTCGCGCGGCGGCGTCGTCGCCAGTGGGAAGGGGGAGCCGCGAGGGGCGCGGCGATCCGAGCGGGCGGGTCGGGCCGGGCGGAAGGGGGGGATAGCCAAGGGGGGGTTTGAGAAGCAGCTCGCGCAGCTGATTTCCCTGGCGCCTCCCGGCGCTGGGAGAGGCGCCCATGCATCGAGGGATGGGCCCCTCGGTGGGGCCGAAGCCAGCTGCATGCAGCAGATTTCGTGACCCCCCCTTTCCCTATCCCCCCCTCTCGTTCGGCCCGAGGAGTGCTTGCCGTTTGCGGTGTGCGTGTTCGATCTCCGCCCGTTTCGGGGAAGCCGGAGGGTTGCGGTACCGCTGCCTCCCAGGCCTCTCCTCTCCAGGGGCGCGCCCTGATCAGGCCTTCGGGGCGGAGCCAGCCGTGGCGACGAAGGCCTGGCAAGAGACCCCTGAAAGGCGAAAGCGAGGAAAGCGTGACTATCGATATCGGTACCGCTTCCTCCTCTGACGTCGTGTCCTCGCTCAGCCCCTGCTGCAAGACGACATCAGGGCGGAACCTGCCAACGACATCGCCCCCACCGTGCCATCGCTCGGACGTCCTTTCCGTGTGCACTGTTCGGCTTCGTGCGCTCATCCTTCGCGAGATGATCCCAGATGCTTCTCGATTTGGACGCCCGAGTTATCCGGGGTAACTCGGGTCCGGGGTAACTCGGGTTTGGGTTCCCGAGAAACGAACCCGAGTTATCCCTGACCCGAGTTACCCCTGATGATTCGGGGCTCTGGACGCCCGAGTTATCCGGGGTAACTCGGGTCCGGGGTAACTCGGGTTCGGACTCCCGAGAAACGAACCCGAGTTATCCCTGACCCGAGTTACCCCTGATGATTCGGGGCTCTGATCGATGGCCCTGGCCGGGGAACAACTGCCCGCGTCCGAGCGACGCCAAGCCAACAACACACACCGCTCAGGTCGAGCACCCCTGGAGGCCTGAAGGCCCAGGCCGCCCGCGGTGCGGGGGGCCCCGGCGGCGCCAGAAGGACATGTAGAGCGCCATCATGAGGAACTCGAACACGAAGTTCCTCGACACTTTTTTTACAGACACGTCGAGAGCCCCGCGGCAGAGGAGGAGAGTGGGGGGAGGGAGGGAGGGAGGACGAGGGAGGGGAAAAAACACGAAGTTCCTCGACACGCCAGACCCGGACCCCCTCGCGTCGTGGAGGGCAGAGCATGGCGCACGCTGTGTTCTGCTACCCTGTCGGCCTCCGAGGGCCCTGGCCGCGCCTCGGGGCCGACAGAAACCGACTCAAGACTCAGGATGAAAAGCTGGTCCCCAGGAAGGGGTCCGGACTGCTGAGGGTCCACGCCATGAAACGACACGACGTCGGGGGTCTGGGGGAGGAGGGGAAGAAGAAGACACAAAGGCATCAGCAGATCCCTTCGGAACTTTGGCCAGATTTCTTGGGTCGGCGATCGGCCACCGCCGCCCCTGGCGCGCTCCGCGCTATAAGGGTGGCCCAGCGCCGATCCAAGGAATCAGCCTGGAGCTCCGAACAATTATGTGTATGCTGTTTGGCCTCTTCGGGGGGGGGTCCTGTGGCATATGGGCTCGTGACCCTGGGGTTAGGTCGGGCCTGTCCCCGTACAGGGGGATGCTGGACGATGTTTTCATATCCCTCTAAATATATACACACATGGATTGCTATTGCTTTTCTTGTTTTGGAAAAATCCCAAAATATGCAAAAACAAATTCAACAAATACTCCCCAGACTATTTTTCTACTATCTGTGAATGTTCCCCCTGTAGAGGGACAGGCCCGCGTTAACCCTGGGGGGCATCCCCGGCACGGGCACGCCGGCACGGGCACGCGAGCCGAACGCCTGCAGAGAACCTCAGGACCCCCTTCCCCTAAGACCCACTTGGCCCACGGCGAGCTCCAAATGTTCTCCAGCACCTCCGTGATCAGCGACGACAGGTACTCCTGAATGCGCGCGCATAGCTCGCCAGAGGATGTGCTTCCTCCCACGCTCCCTCTTTTTCTCTTCCACCTCCTCGTCCTCCTCGTCCTCCTCCTCCTCCTCCTCCTCCTCCTCCTCCTCCTCCTCCTGCTCCCCCTCCCGCCCTTGCACACGAGGAGGTACGGGCAGCAAGCAGCCGTCCCCTCTCTCGCCGCTCCCTCCTCCCCCCTCCCCCCTTCTCCTAGGACAAAACACACACACACAAAGGTAAACTTTCTCCCAGGACAAAAAACACACTCTCCGTGCGGACATCTCTGCTCGGCACTGGATCCCCCTCTCCTGGCGCGCAAAGCCGCCAGGGCGCCAGGGGGGGTCCAGCGCCGACCCGAGAAGTCCGCGCGGGCCTGCTAAAGGCGTCGCTTGTGTGCCAAGCTTCTGGCCTTCGGTCCTCCTGCCCCCCCACCCGCGCTCGGCGAGGATGAGCCTGCAGCTTGAGACTTACGTACGCTTCACCTTCGCTGCTCTCGAGCTTGAGCTTCGGATTCCGCGCGGGAGCCAAGCGTGGACTGGAGAGGTTCAGGGAGGAATGCAACACACATGTCGGCGACCAACACGCGAAAACCATGTGGAGCATAGCAACGTGTTGCATGTGCACTGCATGCGTTTGCATTGCAGCGTTGCTGCGCTGTGGTGGTGCTGCTAGAGAGCTTACAGTCCCACGTGCGAGCCAAGCGTGGTTTGGAGAGATTCAGGGAGGGATGAAGCGCACATGTCGGCGACCACCACGCGAAAACAATTCGTGTTGTTTTGCAAGTTGTGTTTGCATTGCAGTTGGGCTTGCATGTTACTTTGTTTTGCGTTGGAAGTGTTTCGAAATTGCCGATTTCGTGTGCGTAGTACTGGCGCTGGTAAAGCTTGAGCTTGGGATTCCGCGTGGGAGCCAAACGTGGCTTGGGGATGTTCAGGAAGGGGTCAAGCGCACATGTCGGCGACCACGAGGCGAAATACGTGTTTGGTGAGTTGCAGTTCGTTTGAGCATTGCATTTGGTGTTGAACGCTGCAGTGGCGCTGTTAGAGAGCTCCGGGAGGGATGCAGCGCACGTGCCGGCCACGACGACGCGAAAACCGTTGCCGTTGTGAGCTCGGTGGGCCGTTGTTCGAGCTCGGCTGATCCGTGAGGGCCCCGGGGCCCGCAACGATGCAACACCACCAATTGCAAGCAACAATGCGAGGCCCCAAGGTCTCAGGGCTGCTCCGCCTCCACCCTCGTCGAGTCGCCCTCCTCGTTGTTCGGGGGCGCGTAAAAATGGATTAGCGATCCATGGAGTTGGCGCGCGGTCGCCAAATCCATGGATCGGGGGAGGTGCCCTCCCCAAAATGCGGCCAGTATCGCCTCGCTCGGCGGCGGAAATCCGCGAGTCCCATGGAAACGGGAACCGTCGCCAATCCACGCCCCCTTGATCCATGTTTGCGATCGCCTGAGTCGTGGCCCTCCTCGCCGCCCGCCTCCTCGCGCGCACGGGCGGGGGGCAGCTCCTCCGCGTGCTCCAGGATGCCCAGCGCCACCTTGTCCAGGATCTGCCTGGGAATGCTACCTGCGGGCCGTCGCATCGCCCTGCTTCCCCTCCCTTTCTAACGGGGCCCAGGGACACACACATACAAATAGACACGAATCCCAGGATTCCCCATATTTTCTAAGCATTCGTCTTCCCCCCCCATTCCAATACTTTTCCACATTTTCCAAAATTGGGTCTGCGTATTCTTTCCCCTCCTGACTCTTGTCCCCCCGCCCCGACCGACCACAGCCACAACAAGGACAGCAAGCGACCACAACCACATCGAGGACACACCTTGGGGGATGTCTTGCGCACGCCAAGACCTGGTGGAACACCGAAAACAGCTGCGTACTGGTTGTGGTGAATGTGACGACCCAGGACGGCCAAATCGACCACAACCACAACCAACATGCTCATGTCGAGGTCGGTGCTTTCTCCCCCGAGGGGCCGTCCCGCAAATTACCATTAGTTGTGGGTTGTGGTTAGAGATGGCTGGCAGGCGAATGTCTGATGTTTAGGATCAACGATCAAGTATCATAAATGAACGCACGCTGCGCGGACAAGTCCCGGAATATGCCTTCTCGGCAAGGGAGGGGGTCAACTCACTTGGTGGGGAAACGCCTTCACAGTGAGAGGCTCTGGGGCGGCGAACTCGAATACTCAAGCAAACATCCCGCCCTCCCGCTCGCAGCTTCTTGTTTATACTCAACTGGCCCAATGGCGTTGGCGACTCAAACCATGCATGTACATAACATGGGCGGACGAGGAATGATGGTGACGACGCCGGTGGTAATAGTACTGCTGATGGTGGCGGCAATGATGGCGGCGGCGATTACAACGACGATGACAACATTGACAGTGACTGTGGTGATGATGGCGAAGACGATGATGATAGTGATGAAGGAGATTGTGATCATGACGCTAATAGTGGTGACAATTGCGATGACAATGGTGGTAACCCTGATGACGAAATGCGCGCGCAGAAGCCCTGACAGACGTTGCACTGGAAACCAGATTGCGTCATCTGTGCTGAGCACGTATATCTTGAAATGGCTGGCACAACCAGGTTTCACGATATGTTTGACAACCGCCCCTGGGACCACGTGCGTGTTGGCCGCATTGTGTGTCTTGGCAAAAAGGCGTGTGCGCGATGGTTGGTGAATGATGTAAGCATGCGGGCACGTAGGCCGCCACTTTTTTACGAAAGCCGTGCGAGCAAAACCCGACATCCTTTCATGGCCCCAAAGTGTGAAATACTCTATGACAAACATTACAGCCCACGTCATCGTAATGATCTTGGCATGGGCACGGACTCATCGACAATTTAGATGCAACGTCCAACCGAACGCTCCGTGTAGTATTTTCTGGCACGGGAGAGGGCGGGGCGACAAGAAGCCTGGCTGAAGGGTAAGCCTGTGCGAACTCATACTTCAGACGAGCGATTTGGTAACCAAACAAGCGGAAACGTGCCGGTAAGTTGTGAAATTCGGGCTTCAGTGGGAAAAAAAACAAAAAACAATCGAACATAAGATTGACACCGCGCGGGCCGTTCGACCTCGAACGATCACGGCTCCCCGAAACCGCAGACCGCTCGATGTCAGACGAACGGCCACCGGCGGCGTGAACGTTCGTGCCGGGGTCGTCACCGCGACGATGCTGCTCTCGAACCTGCCGCAGGACGCGGGACGCAAGACGGGCCCGTGAGGAGCGGCGCGGGTGGGCCGGAGACCTCTCACATCTGTGTGAGCTTCAAGAAACCAGAGTGCATTCCCCTCCACACATAGCTATTCGTCACATGGTGGGCGCCGCAACATCACGCACCTGCTGAGCTTGCCACGCTCACGCTGTGGGGGCATGGGCAGGACGGGCAGGTCCTGGGGAGGAGGAGGAGGAGGAGGAGGAGGAGGAGGAGGAGGAGGAGGAGGAGGGGGACTTGAAGTGATATGTATGGCTTAAGGGGCGCCTTAGCCCCGTACCACTGGAGGCGAGGGCACATGCCACGGGATACCCGTAATGGCATTACGTTGCCGCGCACGCAACGGCAGGATGGCAGGGTTTCGGCCATCTATGCGGACCAGGCTCCTCGGGTGCCTAGTCTTCCCGTCGTTGCGAGGGCAAAGCGCTGCAGGGTCCCCTGGGTGCAGGGGCGGGCATCCTAGCTCTAGGCTCGAGGTTGTGGATGCCAACGCCCGGCAACCGACAGGACTGGCCATCCAAGCCAGAGCTGTTCCCCACAGGATACCGGGACTGGCAAACACCTGCCGCGCCCGCAACGGCAGGATGGCCGAGCTCCGGCCATCCACGCGGGCCAGGGGGGAGGGGGAGAGGGAGGGGGGGAGGAAGAAGGGGAGGAGGACTTGAAATGCGATGGCTTAAGGGGCGCCTGAACCCCGTGCCACTCGACGCGAGTGCACATGCCATGGGGCGCCTGCAATGGCATTACGTTGCCGCGCCTGCAACGGCAGCATGGCCGAGCTTCGGCCATCTATGCGGACCAGGTTCCTCGGGTGCCTAGTTATACCCTCGCTGTGGGGGTAGGATGTCGATGAGGTCCCCTGGGGACAGGGGCGGGCATCCTAGCTCTAGGCTCGAGGTTGTGGACGCCAACGCCCGTCAAACGAGAGGACTGGCCATCCAAGCCAGAGCTGGTTCCCACCAGATACCAGGACTGGCGGACAGCGGCCGCGCCCGCAACGGCGGGGTGGCCGAGCTCCGTCCATCTACGCGGACCAGCTTCCTCGAAAGCCCAACTGCGCCCTCGCAGCGAGGGTTTGGATGTCAGGCCTGCCAGAGAACACGTTCAGGCATCCTGGCTGCGGGCTCGAGATGCTGCCGGCGCGCCGAAGGGGCCAGGGGGGAAACTGGGCAAGGCTATCCAGTAAGAAACGTGATTCGCAGAACCCCCCGGAGGACGAAAGAGAAGCCCCCCCAGGGCTTCGGGCCTGCCTCGGGACGCCCTCCGACCAGGACCTCGGAGCGACGAACCCCGCCGTGGGCGCCGAGGAGCCTCCCCCTCGAGGCCCCAAGGGTCCCGAGAACCGGCGCCACGATAACGTGCAACGTCGAGCGGCAACAGAAAACGAGCGGAACCCCCGAGACCAAACTCGCCGCCCCATTATGTTTAGGTCGGGCGCGTCCTACAGGCCCGACTGAACCTTACGTTCAACCTTACGTCGATCCGCGAGGGCCCCGAGTGGAACAACTGCGCTTTGGACTGCGGGAGCAGGATGCCAGGGCACGACGACGACGACAATGGTGACAACGACGACGAAGACGATGACGACGACAAAGACACAGACAAAGACAACGACGACGATGATGACGACGACGACGACAAGGGACGCGGCCGACCCACCACAGGCCGCCAAGGTCGCTGAGCCCAGGGGCCCGAAGCGGGGCAGAAACGCCCGCTCTGAGAACAGCGCTGCGGCGCGCCGGGACCCTGCAGCCGTCGTGCTACCCAAAGTCGGCGGCGAGCGAGGGGGAGGAAAGAGAAGGAGAAGGCCTGCTCAGAACAGATAAAGAAGAAACGGCGTAGTCGTAAAACTGTTGGCGCTCCGCGCGCCAGGGTCGGGGTCCAGCGCAGATCCAAGAAATCCGCATCTCACACGCCGTACCATGTGGAGCCGCGGATCGCTTGAGGAAAACAAGCAGCCCCCATGCCGATTAATCGCCTCGCTCCTTCCCGCGGATCCCAGGGCGCCCAGCGCGGATCCAAGAAATCCGTGCGGAGCGCCAACAGTTAATGTTTAAGCAGCTATCCCCGAGAACCTTGGCGGGTTGGCGGCGGTGGGCGTCGGCGGCGGCGGGCGTCGGCGGCGGGAGGAGGGAGCAGGGGCAGGAGGGGCAGGAGGGGAGGAGGAGGAGAATAATTGAGGATACGTTGCGATACGCACACCCCCAACGCCATGTCATCCGTTTGTCCTGAGGGTGCCGTGCTCACTCTCGTTTGCGGATCATGAGGAGGAGGAGAAGGAGGAGCAGGAGGAGGAAGTGGAGGAGGCCCCTCAGATCTGACGCTGCAAAAAAATGCGACTCTGATAACGAACAAATCATCACCAGAGTCTTACACCCAATAATTATGCTCCATGTTTTAAGGCGGATCGATATGTGAGGGTCCTGGGGCACGAAACCGGGAGAAATCGCCCGCGGTGAAAAAATGCAATGCCAGGATCTCATTGATAAGAAGAGAATGAAGGGGGAATGAGGAGGAAGGAGAAGGAAGGAGGAAGAGGGAGGAGGAGGGAGGTGGAAGGAGGAAGAAGAAGAGGAAATAGAAATTGAAGGGGAGGAGCAAGAGGAGGAGGAGGAGGAGGCGACGGCAAGGCGGGCGGCTGGCAGGCGGGCGCTGGGGGGGCGGAGGGCGTCGGCGTGCGGCGGCGGCGGCGGCTGGCGCCGCGCCGCGGCCTGAGACGTGGACCATGGCGCCCTCGGCGGCCTGTAGAGCGTCGGCCGCCGAGGTTGCGCCCTTTCTTCTCGCTTTGTCGACTCCGTCGTCGTCGTGTGGTCGTCGTCGTCGTGGTTGTCGTCGTCATGGTCGTCGTCGTGGTCGTGGTCGCGGTCGCGGTGATCGTCGTGGTCGTCGTCGTGGTCGTGGCCTTGGTCGTGGTCGTCGTCGTGGTCGCGGTCGTGGTCGTGGTCGTAATGGTCGTTGCCGTTGTCGTAATGTGGTCGTCGTCGCCGTCGCCATCGTGGTCGTGGTCGTAGTCGTGGTCGTGGTCGTAGACGTCGTCGTGGTCGTCGTTGTCGTCGTCGTCGTGGTCATCTTTGTCGACGTCGTCGTCGTCGTCCTCGTCCTCGTCCTCATCCGTGTCCTCGTCGTTGTCGTCCTCGCCGTCGCCGTCGCCGTCGCCGCCGCCGTCGCCGTCGCCGTCGTCGTCGTCGTCGTCGTCGTCGTCGTCGTCGTCGTCGTTCTCGTGGTCATCGTCGTCGTGACCTGAGATCTTGGCGCGGCAAATTTTCCACACCGGGCGGTTTGGCCCCGTTTCACGCCCCAAAGCCCTCGCGGATCGATGAAGGGCTAGGACTAGGGCTCTGGTCGGGAATTTCGGCGAAATTTTTAAATTTTCTGGAACGTTGAACCTCAGGGTGGCGGTCGTGGTCTTTTTCGTCGTCGTCCTCCTGCTGCCCCTCCCCCTCCCCCTCCTCCTCCTCCTCGTACTCATCCTCTTCCCCCTCCTCCTCCTCGTCCTCATCCTCGGATGATGATCGCAGCGTTCGGGCAAAACCAAAAAAGGACGGACGACTGACCTAGACGACATGCGATATGGCCTCAGTACGACTGGAGGCTAGTACTGGACAGAGAATGGCGTAGGAAGCTGAAAGCTGAAACATGTTCTCTTCCTTCTCCTCCTCCTCCTCCTCCTCCTCCTCCTCCTCCTCCGGCTCCACTTCCTCCACTTCCTTAGCTTCGCTTCGCGCCCCCTCTCATGCCACATTCGATCCACGGCTGTTCACGGAAGCATGGCAGGCCTCGCTCAATGCCTCGGCCCCATCTGAACTCCAACCTCGGTGCTATGTGGTTACAGAGACAACAAGGCTGGAACGCCCTACTCCTCTCTTTCTCCTCCTCCTCCTCCTCCTCCTCCTCCTGCACCTCCTCCTCCTCCTCCTCCTCCTCCTCCTCCTCCTCTCAAGGGCCGGCGGGTGTTCATCCCGTGCCGTTTTGGACGGTCCCAGGGCCTGGTGAGGGGATCCTTGCCAGACCCCCGACGTCGTGATTAGTTCGGGGCCCCGACGTGTTTTTGACTGCCCCGAGGCCCGGTAAGGGCCCCAGCAGGCCAGAAATAGCGAAGAACCTCCCGCCATGTTTTTTTTACAACGCGAGGGGGTCTGAGTTCGAAAACTGAGCTGGAGCCCGCTTGTGTCACTTCTCGCGAGAACGCCCGCAACCGGCGGTCCCGCACCCCCTCCACTCCCCCCCTGGTCACGTCACGATTCGCACGCGCGCCGTCTGGGAATCAGCCATTCCCAGGAAATTCCAGACGGCGCTGGTGCGAAGGATCCGCCCTCCCTCCCCCCCCACCCACGGTTAGTGCGTGGCCGCCCAAAACACGCGCGGGGGGGGAACTGTCTCCTGTTCAATGCGAAGTCTCTGGAAGTCCCGACCCTTTCACCAGGGCCAGCTTCTCGACGATAACGGAGCCAGGAATGAGTCTGAACGGACGTCTCAGACTCGCTGCCATGGATTATACCACGCGTAGCGTGCGACCAACCCGCACGACACCGAAGCCTCGAGCGACACAGTCTAGCGCCAAAAAGACTTATCCAGTGATGCTCGTCGCTGCAGCGGCCCTGCGGGGGCTGCCTCTTGCCTTTGCGGCTGTGCGCTACAACGGTGCTGCACGCTCTCGGCGGGCAGTAGAGCGGAGCAGCGGAGAAGGCCCTGAATCTTCAGTGATGGCGGACTTACAGTTCCCCTCACATCTAGGCCCTTACAGCATCGCTGTTCGTACTCAACTTGGGGCCAATCTGCGGGGCCCAACGAGGGAGTAAACCAAGATCTCTCTCTCTCTGGCAGCCGTGCGGGAAAATCGGGGCCTTTCCGGGGGCCTCTCGGAGAGCCGCAACTGCTGCAAACGCTTCTCGAGGCCATCGGGTGCGTCGCACGCGGCCGTCCACCTCCTCCTCCTTCTCCTCCTCCGCCTCCTCCTCCTCCTCCTCGTCCTCGTCCTCCTCCTCCTCCTCCTCCTCCTCCTCCTCCTCCTCCTCCTCCTCCCCCTCCTCTCTCGACACCCCTGGGGTGCCACGGCGAGGTTCTTGGCGCCCTGCCGGTACACCGCCCAGTGCTCCTGCGCGGCCCCGGGCCGCGCAAGCAGAGAGTACCGTGGGGGCCCTCCTCCACTCCGGGAGCAGGCTGCGGGAAGACGACGACGAAGCAGCCGACGACGACGACGACGGCGACGAAGACGACGTCGACGACAACGACGACGACGACGACGACGTCGGCGACGACGACGTCGGCGACGGCGACGGCGACTGCGACTGCGACGGCGACTGCGGCGACGGCGACGGCAACGGCAACGGCGACGGCGACGGCGGCGGCAGCGGCGACGGCGACGACGGCGACGACGACGACGAGGCCGAGAAGGCGAGGAGGAGCAGTAGAGAGACGCGGAGGGGGCGGCAGCGGTTGCCGTAGAGCCCGCCGCCTCCAGGGATGCGGGGCCCCGTGCGACGCCGCCCCAGGCCAAGACAGCGAGCGGCAGAGAGGGGGGGGGGGCGAGGGCGGCGAAGTCTTGCTACCACCCCCGGCAGGGGAGCAAAACAACACGGAGAGCGAGGGTGCGTCCACGTGGAGTGGCGGCGTCCCGACCCGAAGGCGCGACGCCGTGCCCTTTTCCGGGCCTCGAGAGGCCCCCGCGCGCGGGGGCCCCCCCAGAGGCTCTCCAGGGGCCTGTGGGGGGGGGGGGGGAGGCCGACGGCCCGCCGATCCTCTCGGTCGACGTCTCGCCGGACGCCTTCGATGGGCCCTGGCTCAAAGCGAGGGCCGAACGCAAAACGGAGGGGGCCCAGGTTGGCAGCCAGGGGCCTCTGCGTACGCCTCCCCCTCGGCGTCCGCGGCCGGCTGTGGTGGATCGACCCACGGCCCCTGGGTGCCAACAGTGACCCTCCTGCAGCGCCCGGGCGGCGCCAGATGAACACCACCCCATAATCATGTGACCGCTGAACGCCTCTGGCACTGTAGGGCCTCGGTCTGAGCGGCCCGCTCTACTGGCCCTGACTCGCCATCGCTCGGACGTCCATGCCCCGTGTACTGTTTGATTTCGCGCGTGCTTTTGTTGCTCGGTGATCCAGGATGCTTCTCGATGGTCTTCGCCGCGAAAGAAGGCACACGTCCAAGCGATGCCAAGCTGATGTAACCCCTGGACGGGGATTGCATCAGGGCTGGGAGCCACTGAGGGCGGGAACGCCGTGACCGCGTGGCCCAACGGGCGCTGCCCGAACTTGCCCAAGCCCACGCTTACAAACAAGCGAGCACGTACATGACGCTTCTCCCATCCAAGGGTACCCTCCCCAGGATGCACAAGACCATTCAACAGGCACGAAGAGCACTAGGATGCCCTCCCCGAACCGACCTCGATCTATAGTCTCGGTCCGACTGTACGTGACGCCTCCGATCCCCATCCCCAGCGGCGTGGCCTGGGCCCCACTGGCCGATTTGCCCCCCGAGATGGGGATATGATATAGGCGGTTCCCTTCGGGTTTCGAGGGGTGCATCCCCAACGGGGGGGGTAATTTGGTGGGGGTATCGAAGGGGATGGGGATGGGGATCGGATAAACGATACTGAATTGGAAGCCAAGAACCCGTCGGGTAAGAGAGGTGTGCACGTTCTGGTTCCGAGTGGGGGGTGGGCCTCCTCCTCCTCCTCCTCCTCGTCCTCCTCCTCCTTCCACCCATTCAAGTTCTGGTGGTGGTGGTGGTGGTGGAAAACAGGCCCATCAGCAAAGTTTTTTGACACTGCGTCCATCGCGGCCCCGACGGTTCAGGATTGAATCCCGTCGGGTCCAACGGCGTTACCTTGTCCCTCCATGCTTCCGCGTCTCAGGACGTGAGCTTGAGCGCCTGCGCCGGCGTCGCCGGCGCGCCAACGCCGCACGAACATCTTTCACGACGCGAGGATGCCAAGGTCCTGGAGGGTGAAGGCCATGACTCGGCTCTGCGGCGGCTGCTCCAGACGATCCGGGCACACCTGGAACACTCTCGTTAAGGTTAGGCGCGGCTGCTGGAGAGCATCCCGAGTCTGCAAAGCCGCGGGGAACCAACGAGAACCTCCGAAGACTTCGGAGCTCGAGCCTGAGATCCGAACCCGAACCATGAGATCCGACGTCACGATCAAACAACTGCAGCATCGTACCAACAAAAACTGGCCAGAGCCCTGGGGCCCATCTTCCAGCGGCATCTCTCGCGCTGGAGCGATCCGCGAAGGTCTCGGAGCACGAAACAGGGAAAAGTCGCCCGTGGTGAAAAAAGGATTCGACGCCAGGATCTCAGGAGCTGGAGAACATGCCAAGGCAGGAAAGCTGGCGGTTGCCGACGAGAACGTCCGAAAACATTGAAAACATTGAAAACCTCGAGCCCGGATGTGCGGCTCCTAGAGGGTGAAGGCGGACTCACGAGCACGCCTCGCTTCGCCTGCTCCTCCCCCATCTCCTCCTCACTCACCCTCCCTGCCTCTCCTGGGATCGATCCAGCTCCTTCTCCTCACTCCTCCTCACTCCTCCTCCT
>CAUYUJ010008102.1:427218-470966 GCA_963575745.1 Prorocentrum cordatum | reverse complement strand
GGAGGAGGAGGAGGAGGAGGAGGAGAGGGAGGAGGGGGAGGAGAGGTAGGCAGGACGCCGGGAAGTTAGAGGGAGAGGCAGGGGGCGGAGGATGCTTGGAGAGAGGGAGGGCGGGGCCACGATGCGGGCCCTGCCGCTGGGGTTCCCGGTGGAGCTTTGCATGGGCCACGAAACATGCAATGAACGTGCCTCTTGGGGCCGTTGGGGGGCTCTCTTGGGCCCCTCTTGGGGCCCTCTTGGAGCCATCTTGGAGCCATCTTGCGGCCTCGGATGGCCATCGGAAGCGAAAAGGCGAGAAGGCAAACATCATTGGTTGTCCTTCGGCTTTTGCAGGGTTCTGGCTTCCTGGGGGTCTCCTTGGAGGTCTCGGAGGCCTCTTGGAACCGTCTTGGGGCGGTCTTGGAGCCTCTTGGAGCATTTTGGAAGCCTTCTTGAGGCATTCTGTGTTATCTTGAGCCATTTTGGAGTTCATCTTGGGCTCTCTGAGCCCCTCTTGGAGCCGTCTTGGGCCGTTTTGGAAGTTTTGACCGCTCGCGAAACCCCCCGTCCAGGTCCAGGGGAGGGGGCAGGAGGGAGGCGTGAACCCGACCCCGAAGGGGGAGAAGGGGGGTTGAAGAGGAAATTCCCTAAACCACCTTCGCCCAAAGTGTTGGTGGGATTGGCAGAGGAGGAGATGTGGAGAAGGAGAAACAACTGGACGACAGAGAGGAGCAAGAGAACTGATGAGGACGAGGAGAATGAGTAAGTGAAGGAGGAGGAGGGTGAGGAGGATGGGGAGGAGGAGGGGAGTATGGAAGAGGGTTGAAAGAAGATGCTGAATAGGCGGATGAGGAGCAATAAGACAGCCCCTACAGAGATCATGCCCAGTCGATTTGCCTGATCAAGGACGTAAGGGAGTATACAGAGAAAGCAAAGGGCTGGATCACCGTTGTAGTCCAAGAGAGAGAGGGAGGAGGAATCGGAGGACGAAGAAGGAGGAGGAGGAGGAGGAGGAGGAGGAGAAGGCGGCGGAAGAGAACATATATACTATGAGGAACAAGAGAACGATGACACGTAGGAGCAGGATCCATATGATGAGGGGGAGGACAATAATGAGGTGGAGGAGGAACGGGAGGAGGAGGTGGAGAAGGGAATGTGATGAAACATAGACAGGTGAGGAGGGGGAGGAAAAGGAGAAGGGCAGCCCTTCCAGGGACGATGGCCGAACGAGCTGCCCTGATCAAGGACGTGGGGGAGCATGCAGAGGAACAAAAGGTCGGAGAAACCGTTGTACCCCAAGAGGGGGAAGAAGGAGGAGGACTCGTAGTCGTCATCGGGGGAGGAGGAGGCGGAGGAGGAAGGCCAGGCGAAGGAGGAGGAAGGAAGAGGAACCAGTGGACGAAGAGGAGGAGGAGGAGGAGGAGGACGAGGAGGGGAAGAAGGATGATGATGAAGATGAGGAGAAGGAAGCGGCGGGGGAGGGGGAGGGGAGAGATGAGTGAGGAGAAGAAAAAAGGACGAACATAAGAGCCTCCTCGGATGTCTCTTGCGACTTGTTGCATGCCTCTTTGAACGTCTGTGATGCATCTTGGGTGCCTCGGGAGTCCTCTGGAAGCCTCTTGGCGGCCCCTTGGGGGTCTCGTGGGAGCCTCTTGGAGGCTTATTGAGGCCGTCTGGGCGCCTCTTGGGGCACGCTCTTGGGAGCCTTGGGAGCGCTCTTGGAGCCCTCTTGGGCAATCTTGGAGCCATCTTGAAGCCTCGGATGGCCATCGGAAGCGAACAGGCGAGAAGGCAAAAGCATTGATTTGCCTAAGGTTGTGGAAGGATTGTGGCCTCTTCGGGGCCTCCTGGGGGAGCTCTGTGGCCACATAGAGCCGTCTTGGATCGGCCTTGGGGCCTCTTGAAGCATCGTGGGGGGCCATCTTGAGGCATCTTGGGGTATCGTGAGCCATGTTGGAGGTCATCCTGGGCTCTCCCAGGCGCTCTTGGAGTCATCTTAAGCAGTACCCCCCCCCCAGGAGGTCAACATGTGGCCAAAACCTTGGTAACATCAATAATTGTAGCATTGCCGCCGCCGAGGCCTCTTGGAGCGTCTTGGGTGCCTGTGGGGGGCCTCTTGGGCCTTTGGGGGGGTCTCTTCGGAGCCTCTTGAGGGCATCCTGGGAGCCTCTTGGGGCCTCCTGGCTACCTCTCGGGGCCCTCTTGGGGCACCCTTGGGAGCCGTGGGAGCGCTCGTGGGGCCATCTCGGAGGAGATCGATCAAAGAAGGGGGGGTCTGAATTAGCGCCGCCCTCCACTCCCGAAAGGCCAAAATGGGGCCAACACCATAGTAAAACCAATGATTATGCCGTCCTCGCCGGGGCCGTTTTGGACGCTCCGACCGCTCGCGAAACGCCCCCGTCCAGGTCCAGGGGAGGGGGTAGGGGGAAGAAGGGGGTGGAAGAGGAAACACCCTAAACCACCTACGCCCAGAGGGCTGGTGGGATTGACGCGTCTCTTCTTGTTGAGCAGCTTGCTCTTCCTCGTCTACTTGCTTGCCTCGTCATCCTATGTTTATCCTCCCGCTCCCCCTCCCGTTCCTCTTCTCTTTCATCCTCCCCCTTCATTGGTTCCCGTGATGATGCCTCCCCCTCCTCGTGTGACCAAGCGTGTCGGAAGGGCGATGTTGGCGTTTCGCCAAGCACATCCACTCGGTCTACGACCCCGACGTTTCGCATCCCCAGATGTTATATGGACGAGGGCCAGTTTCAGATTTAGTCCCCGCCGTGGCGCCGCGCTCAATCGTGTCAAAAGATTTCAGCAGTGAGACGGGTTTGCGGGGGTCGTTCGCGGAGTCTGCTTGCCGTTTGAGTACCGCGCGCACTCGTTTCCAGAGACCCGAGCAGGTACACGGCTGGAGGGGGCCCGAGACCTGGTCTTTCCCATGACCAGCGCCTGGGGGTTTCGAGCTTTGGAAGCCTCGGCGGGCGGTGGAGAATGATATACCGGCGACCCGGATTGTGGGCGCCAAACTGGTCCATTCCCACAGTCAGTCGAGTCCCCCCAAAACGGATCTCCCAGGCGGCGGTCACGTCAAGCAGTGGCGAAGCGCTCTGGTTTGCCTATAGGCCCCCCCAACAAATGTTCTAAGAACCTTCTTTGCGGTTGGCGCAACGCGTTCTGAAAACACGTCTGACTGAGGCAATTGTTGCGTTAATCCATCAGCGTGATGTTCTGGGCGAGCTGTGTTTTGCTATTAGGACCTTGTGCAATCGGAACATCCAGTGGTCGGCTTTTAGGGGTGCACGCACGGTCGGTCGTTGCTCACATATGGAGGAGTTCTAGGCATCCCAGACGGGGTCCGAGTAGATGGGGTCGGAGGATCGCGCCGCATCGCCGATGTATCGGCGATGCGGCTCGCTGTGGAGCCTGACTTCCTCCACGCCGACGGCGCCGAAGCATAGCCGACGCCGCCGATGCATCGGCCACATCGGCGATGCATCGGCGACGCGGCGCGATCCTCCGACTCCATCGACTCGGACTCCATCTGGGAGGCCTCTACGGTCGGACCGAGGTATAAGATCGAGGTCGTCTCGGGGAGGGCACCTTGCTGTTCTTCGTGCTTGTTGGCTGTTCTTGTGGAACCCCGGGGGGATACCCTAGGATGTTATGTGTGTTTTGGCCGACTGTCCTGAGTCCGACCGTATCGAAGACGCCTACGGCGAATCGCCGCCGCCCCCTGCCATTTTGGAAGCGCCTGTGTGGCCGACAGATGGGCTAGATCTTGGCCAAGCTATCGGACCATGTGTTCCTCCAGCCGTCGTTGAAACCCGTGGGGCAACACGTGAGGAAGAGGAGAATGAGGAGAAGAAGGAAAATGGAGGAGGAGGAGGAAAACTGAAGTGCCAAGGAGGAAGAGTCGACCTCTTGGAAGCCTCTTGGGGCACTCTGGGAGCTTCCTGGGAGCGTCTTGGAAGCCTCGTGGGGGTCCTCTTCGGCCTCTTGGGGTCCTTTGGGGGCTTGTTCGGGGCCTCTTTGGCCGTCTTCGGGTGTTTCTGGGTCGTCGGGAGCCGTCTTGGAGGCCTCTCTGGACTGCCTTTGGGCCCTCTTGGGGTGCTTCAGGGCCGTCTTGGACGCCATCTTGACCGTCATGGTGGCCTCTTGGGCCTTCTTGGGCGTCCCTCTGCCTCTGGGCCGTCTTGGGAGCTTCTTGGGCCATCTTGGAGCCATCTTGGAAGCCTCTTGGGCGCTCTGGGGACGATCTTGGCGGCTGCTTGGGCCGTCGGAAGGCCGTTGGAAGGCCGAGAAGAAGCGAATGGCAACATCCTTCAAGCACCACAAAGGACAACAAGTGGCACGCGTGCCCTGGCTCTTGCACCAAGGAGCCGCGAGAGACAGGAGGCTTTCGCCTCCTTCCTCCAGGAGTTTACTTTTGTGGCCGTAGGGGGGAGGACGACGACGAACGAACGAACGACGACGACGAGCGAAAATAAAGAGGTCCGAACTCTAGAGCACAGCTGTGCAAGAGAATAAAGGCTTCGGCGGCCCAGGGGGGCTGCCCTGGGAGGCCCGTGGGCAGGAGGGGACCAGGGCCCAGGGAAGCAGGGGCAGGCCAGCGGGTGATTCTGGGAGGCTCGGGGGAGGGGGGGGTCCAGGGCCCGAGGTGGCCAGGGAGGGCGACGAACCACGAACGAACGAACCACGAAAATAAAGGCTTCGGCGGCCCAGGGGGGCTGCCCTGGGAGGCTCGGGGGAAGGAGGGGTCCAGGGCCCAGGGAAGCAGGGGCAGGCCAGCGGGTGATCCTGGGAGGCCCGGGGGAGGGGGGGGTCCAGGGCCCGAGAGGGCCAGGGAGGACGACGAACCACGAACGAACGAACCACGAAAATAAAGGCTTCGGCGGCCCAGGGGGGCTGCCCTGGGAGGCTCGGGGGAAGGAGGGGTCGAGGGCTGAGGCAAGCAGGGGCAGGCCAGCGGTGATCCTGAGAGGCCCGGGGGAGGGGGGGGTCCAGGGCCCGAGAGGGCCAGGGAGGACGACGAACCACGAACGAACGAACCACGAAAATAAAGGCTTCGGCGGCCCAGGGGGGCTGCCCTGGGAGGCCCGTGGGCAGGAGGGGTCGAGGGCCCAGGGAAGCAGGGGCAGGCCAGCGGGTGATTCTGGGAGGCTCGGGGGAGGGGGGGTCCAGGGCCCGAGGTGGCCAGGGAGGACGACGAACCACGAACGAACGAACCACGAAAATAAAGGCTTCGGCGGCCCAGGGGGGCTGCCCTGGGAGGCTCGGGGGAAGGAGGGGTCGAGGGCTGAGGCAAGCAGGGGCAGGCCAGCGGGTGATCCTGAGAGGCCCTGGGGGAGGGGGGGGTCCAGGGCCCGAGAGGGCCAGGGAGGACGACGAACCACGAACGAACGAACCACGAAAATAAAGGCTTCGGCGGCCCAGGGGGGCTGCCCTGGGAGGCCAGTGGGGAGGCCCCAGGGAAGCAGGGCAGGCCAGCGGGTGATTCTGGGAACCCCGAGGGGGGTGCAGGGCCCGAGGTGGCCAGGGGCAGGCCAGCGGGTGATTCTGGGAGGCTCGGGGGAGGGAGGGGTCCAGGGCCCGAGAGGGCCAGGGAGGACGACGAACCACGAACGAACGAACCACGAAAATAAAGAGGTCCGAGCTCTAGAGCACAGCTGTGCAAGAGAATTAATGATTCTGGCCTCCTCGGGCCCTCCTGGAGGACCTCTTGGAGGCCTCTTGGGCCGTCTGGGAGGCCTTTGGGGGGCCTCTTGGGCCCTCTTTGTTTCCGTCTCGGAGGCTCTGTGGGCTCTCTGGGGCCGTATTGGAAGCCCTCTTGCCCCATCCTGGACGACCATGGAGGCCATCTTGGAGGCCATCTTGGAGGCCATCGGGAGCCATCCTGGAGCCGTCCGGACCGAGAAACCTTTGCAGCCGAGTCTTCCGCAGGACCGGCGCGCGCGCTGGGCCGGAGCCCCAGAGGAAAGGTCTTGGTGAAAAGGATCAAAGCCAAGCCAGTGGGGTTCAGCACGCCAGGCACCCCCTGTGGCAATGCCACAGGGGGCGGCGGATCGAAGACGCCTGCATCGAATCGCCGCCGCCCCCCTGCCTTTTTGGAAGCACCTGTGTGGCCGACAGTTGGGCTAGAGCTTGGCCAAGCTATCGGACCATGTGTTCCCCCACCCGTCGTTGAAACCCTTCGGGCAACACGTGAAGAAAAGGAGAATGAGGAGAAGAAGGGAAATGGAGGAGGAGGAGGAGGAGGAAAAGAAGTGTCAAGGAGGCGGAGTAGACCTCTTGGGAGCCTCTTGGGACACTCTTGGGGTCTCGTGGGAGCTTCCCGGGAGCCTCTTGTTGGGCTCGAGGGGGTCTCCTTCGACCTCTTGGGGGTCTTTGGGGGCTTGTTCGGGGCCTCTTTGGCCGTCATCGGGCGTTCCTGGGCGGGGCCGAGGGTTCGAAATGTCCGTTCGGGTTTTCAATCTGGGCCTTCTCTTGGGGCCCTCTTGGGCGCCTGTTGGGCCGTCTTTGGGCTCTCTTGGGCCCTCATGGGGGCCTCTGGGGCCGTCTTGGGGCGATTTTGTTCGGGGCCTCATGGGCCGTCTATGTAGCGTCGGAAAGCAGAGAAAAGGCGAGAAGGTCAAAACCCTTCAGAAACCGCAGGATGATCAATAATTTGCGCCTCTTGGGGCCCTCGTGGGACGCCACTTGGGGACGTCTTCGGGGCCTCTTGGTCGGGCGAAGAGAACTATGCACATGCACCGATCCTGGCAAGGCCCATCCTTGAGCCAGGATCGGTGCATATGTCTTCCTGGCCAAGGTAGGAGGGCGTATGCACCGATCCTGGGCTCAGGATGGGCCTGGCCAGAATCGGTGTATGTGCATAGTTTTTTTTTTTCCTCTACTTGGGTCGTGTTGAGACCATCTTGGGCGTGTCGGGGCACTCTTGGGCCTCCACCGGGCGCTCCTCGGGCCCAAGTGTTGGCAGGCTGCGCCACCGAAGGCCGCGCGCGCTGCGCCCGGGGAATCCCAGGGGATCGCCGGAAATCCTGGGCGCTCCCCGGAAATGCCAGGGAATCCGCGGGAATCCCGGGGAATCCGAGGGAATCCCCAGAAATCATTGTGAATCGGGGGCGGCAAAGAGGGGGGTGATGACTAGGGGGGGGTGGATATCATGGCGGGGGCCATGATTTTTCCGCAGATTTCATGGCGCCTCTTCTTATTTCAATACGTCCCCGGCCCCCCCATGGGCCGCGCACATGCCGCCGGCCATGATTTGCACCCCCCCCTCTTGGACACCTCCCTCCTGACCGCTCCCGAGAAGCAGGTGGGCTCTACAATTCTGAATGTCTCAGGGCTGCATAAGCCTTGGGGCACTCCACTACGTGCTGCAGGCACGATGGCGGATTCGGACGCCTGGAGACGGGGGCCACTGCAAACGGGGGTCACCCAGAGCGCCAGATCTGCCAGGATCCTGCAGAACCGTAGGGCTGCACTGACCCGGGCTAGCGTGCAGGATCCTGCATCGGGGCTCAAGAGACGGGGGTCAATGCAAACGTGGGTCAGTCAGAGCGCCGGATCTGCCAGGATCCTGCAGAGCCGTAGAGTTGCACTGACCCGGGTTAGCTCAGCCACGCGCCGAGGGGGGTGTGGGGAGGGGGGAGGGCTTCTTAGAAGCACCCCTGCTTCATAGAATGCGCGGGCCTTATCTATAGATGCAAGGCCGGCACCTTCTGAGGAGCAGCCTCCTTCTAAGAAGCCATCCCCCCTCCCTCCACCCCCTTGTGCCCGCCGCCAATTAGCGTGCAGGATCCTGCAGGATCCCGTTGAGCTTGACCGACCCGAGCCTGCATGGGCCAGGGTCAAAGAAAGCCCGACCGTATATATCCCTTACAGTCAACCCGCATGGTGAGGATGAGCGAATTTCCAGGGCTACCCTTGCATCCTCCCCCTTCGGCCTATCCTTGGCCGCTTTCGCTATAAATCCGACGACGCCTTCACGTCGAAGGTGATCAGCCCACCGAGGTATACAGCCTCCCGTATCGCGCTAATGGGTCTGACATCAGGTCGTGTGATAATCATCCTTGTCGAGGTTTGCATGTGTATCGTTTTATCCCAATTTAGCTCCAATCCGTACTTTTTGCCCTCCTCGACGATGGCGTTCAGAATGAATTGCAAGTTGTCTTGGTACTGTGAGGCCAACAGAGTATCTCGGGTGCTGAGCGAATTTCCAAGGCTACTACCCTTGCATACTCATCCTTCGGCCTATCCTTGGCCGCTTTCTCTGGCCGCGCCCCGCTCGCAAAGTGTCGACATGGCCTTCCAGGGCCCTTGCATCCTGATCGCGCGCCCTTCTCATACGTGTTCGCTGTACTTCGCGGGGGCAACGACAGGGGGGATCGGCACAGGGGGGGATGCATCGACCCCCAATCGCCCATCGACCGCCGATCGGCGCCAACCTGCCCAAGAGCGCGCGGATTCACGATCTGGGGCCCATCGCCGATCTATCGGCGCGGTATTGCCGATTCCTGGTCGACGTCCCCCCTCCTGTGCCAGTCCCTCCACCTATCGCTGCCCCTCAAAACATCCCGCCCCGCAGTCGCCCTCGGGGCGCGGCCGTCGCCCCAGCGCCGCGCGCATGCGCCCGTAGAGCCCGTAGAGAGAGAGAGAGGGGAGGAGGAGGAGGAGGAGGAGGAGGAGGAGGAGGAGGAGGAGGAGGAGGAGGAGGAGGAGGTGGAGGAGGAGGAGGAGCTGGCGGCGGAGGAGGAGGAGGAGGAGAGGGAGGAGGAGAGGGAGGAGGGGGGCGCCGTCTTGGTCGTGCACCGCTCAGGCCCCGCTCATGACCCTGGCGGTCGCCACCGCGGGGCAGCTGGGCCTGAAGTTCGTGTTCGCCAACGTGGTGGAGGCGACGGGAGGAGGAGGAGGAGGAGGAGGAGGAGGAGGAGGAGGAGGAGGAGGAGGATATACCCATATTAGAAGGATACATACATATACACACCCATATTAGGAGGAGGAGGAGGAGGAAGAGGAGGAGGATACACCCATATTAAGAGGTGGAGGCGACGAAACGGGGATGACGTTTTGCGTTGCATATTTTGGGGACCTCGCCTGTCCCCAGAGCTTGTGTCGTTTCTTGTGCCCGACGCGGGCCCGATGCGGACTCGACGCGGATTCGGCGTGGGCTCGACGTGGATTCGACACAGATTCGACACGGATTCGACGAGTCCGACACGGATTCGTTGCGGATAGGGCCGCGACGGGACAGGCAAGGTCCCCAGAGGATGCAACATAAGATGTAGAGGGAGGAGGAGGAGGAGGGGGAGGAAGAAGAAGAAGAAGAAGCGGGAATAATAATCATATTAACAGGGAAGAGTAATAATAATAATAATAGTCAGACGAAGAAGAAGATGAGGAGGAGGAGGAGGGCGAGAAGCTCTTGAGCGCGTGCGGCTCTCTGGCTCCTTGATGGGGAGTTTCAGGGCGTCGGTCTGTTCGGATGTTTGTCGGGTTCGTGAAGTGGGCGTGTCTATGTGTGCGTGTGAGAGAGAGAGAGAGAGCGAGAGAGAAAAAAAGAGAGAGAGAGAGAGAAAGAGGCGACGGGCGAGGAGGTGTTCGAGCCGAGGGAGAGAGAGAGAGGTCCAGGCCTGAGGGGGGAGCAGGACGACAACAACGGCGGCGGCGGCGAGGGCGACGACGTGGAAGCATCTTGGGGTCTCTTCGGAAGGCTCGAAGGCTCTCGGGGGACAAGTTCGCGTGCCTTCGCGCATCTCCGTGCACATTTCTCATACGCTTGCCCACACCCACCACGTTCTGGTGGAGGCCGCCTCCTCCGCGAGGCCCAGACGGGGGGTGGCCCGGCGAGGCCCCGGCGCCCCCCCCCCCCGCGTTTCTTCGGCCCCTCCCGGGCCTCCCCCGGGGGACTTCGCGTCGCCGCGGCGGGGTCCGCTTCGAGGAGGGGTGCGTCTGCGGTGGAGGGCCAAGTCGGCCGTCTGCCTGAAGACCATCATCTCGAGCCTGTGCCAAATGCTTGGCATCGCTCGGACGTGTGCATGTTTCCTTCGGCGAGGACCATCGAGGAGCATCCTTGATCATTTGGCGAAAAAACCAGGCACGAAACCGGAAAAAAACACAGGAAATGGACGTCCGAGCGATGGCCAGAATGCCGCTCTCGCGTGCTAACCACAAGCGTCTATGGACCAACCGGGTGCCGTTGCGTAGATAGGCACAGTCCGGGTGGATGCGTCCATAGACAACGCGGCCGTTGCGTTCGGCGCAGTATCAGCTCGGAGAAAGGGCACATCCGTCTACGATATGTTCCTGCTCTAGAGCAGGTCCAAAATAGAATTTCCAACATATACGGTAGGTTCATGCGGCGATGGCGCGTTCCCGACGCCGGCGATGGCGTTCAAGGTTGAATTCTGAACGATAGGACGACGCGGAAGCACCGAGGGACACGGTAACGCCATTGGACCCGACGAAATTCAATTTTGAATGATCGGGGCTGCGATCGGTTCAACGTTGACGCGCGCCGACGCCGCACGAATTGACGTAGATTCTGGTGGGATATAGATCAGCATCGTTTCACGGATCCTTATCCTCATCTCCATCTTCCTCTCGACCCCCATCATACCACCATTCTGGTCGGGGATGTACCCCATCGAAGCCCAAAGGAAACAGCTTACATCCCCACCTAGGGGGGTACATCGGCCAGGGGGGCCCAGGCCACGCCCACGGGGACAGGGGTCGGTCAGGCGATGCTCAGCAGATTTTGACCTGATTCGGGCGGAGCGGTGGGGTCTCATCTGGCCCCTGCTGGGGCGGAGGCGACCTCCTCCCCTCGCATGTGCTCGTCAGTTTCCATGCTGTCGAGTGTTCTCGGATGTTTTCCGGGCCCGGAGTGGTTCCCATCAGCCCCGCGTCGCCACGGGCGCTCCCAGGGTGCCAAGATCGCCCCGAGCGGCCGCCCTTGGCCAGGGCTTGGGCCCAGCAGCCAAGCAGGGCCCTCTGGTCCGACCGATCTGGTTTGATGTATGGGTCCACGGCGCACCGCCGCTCCTGCGGGGTGCTTTGGCTTCATGGGGCCGCTCGGGGAAATCTCGTGGCCTCTTCTGTTGGTTTGCCGGTGGCCTGCTGGCGGCCGCTCGGGGGGCTCTCGGGCGCTCTTGGGGTCGTCTTGGGGCCATCCTGGCTTCTTCTTGGGGACCTCTTGGGCCCCGCTTGGAGCTATGCTGCTCCCAGAGGGGAAGTCTGGCGCGCGACTGATCCAGAGGAGTCATTTCGCATTCGGGAGGGATTCCCTGGAACCCTCAGGGCTTTGGCGGACTCCAGGGAATCCAGAGGAGTCTGGAGGAAGCCACTGGAGTTCAAGGGGACCCCAAAGACACCCAGGAGGAATCCACTGGAACCTGGAGGAATCCTGGGGAATCTGAAGGAGGAAGAGGAGGAGGAGAAGGAGGGGGAGGGGGGGGGAGGGGGAGGGGAGGGGGAGGGGGGAGGGGGAGGGGAGGAGGAGGAGGAGGAGGAGGAGAGGAGGAGGAGGAGGAGGAGGAGGAGGAGGAGGAGGAGGAGGAGGAGGAGGAGGAGGAGGAGGAGGAGGAGGAGGAGGAGGAGGAGGAGGGGAGGAGGAGGGGGAGGAGTCGAGCGCAGGCCAAAGGAGCCCGGAGGAACCCGAAGGACTCCCCCCGAGGAGCTGCCGACGTTCCTCGGGGGCCCCCAAACGGGGTGGTGACCACACCATGTGGTGAGTCGGTGGGGATTCGGGGTCACTGCACAGTTTTGGGACTCGGGTCGTTCTCCGAGGACGTCTCGGGCGAATGGGGCATCCGAGGTCCCAAGACCGTGCGTTGACGGACCGTGCGGTGAGGTCTTGGGGGATTTCGAGGTCACCGCACGGTCTGTCACCGCACCGTTTCGGGACTCCAAACGGACCTGAAGCACGGTCTTTCAGGGGGCGCTTTGTAAGCTTCCCAGCAGCTCCGGAATGTGCCTTTTTTGGACACGCTCGGGGACGTTCCCCGGACCTGAAGCAAGGGCCTGTGTTCAGTCGGGCCTGTTCCTTACAGGAGGAATCTCCAAAATAGTAAAACAATGTTCGTTTTTTGTTGGTTTGAGCATTTTGTTGGCTATGGTTGAGTATGTTTTGAATCATGGTTGATTTGTCATCCAAAATCCCCCTGTGGGAGGCCGTGCCCGACCTGGGACTTGCGGCGTTAACGCATGAGGAGCCTTCAGGGTCAACGGTACGGAGGGACAGGCATAGGGGGGGATGCATCGACCCCCAATCGCCCATTAATCGCCGACTGGGGTCTGATAGCCCCAACCTGCCCAGGAACGTGCGGATTCACTATCGGGGGCCTATCGCCGATCTCTCGGCGATGTATCGCCGATTCCATGTCGATGTTTCCCCCCCCTATGCCTATCCCCCCCGTATCGTTGCCCCTGAAGCCTTGAGACAGGGGTCAATGCACACGGGGGTCAGCCAGACCGCCCAATGTTGCAGGATCCTACAGGGCCAGGGTCGCATTGACCTGGGTCTGGGTGCAGGATCCTGCAGGATCTTGCAGGATCCTTCGCATTGACCCGGGTTTGGGTGCAGGATCTTGCAGGATCTTGCAGGATTCTGCAGGGGCTGACTGACCCGGGTCTGGATTGACCCGGGTCAGAAGATCCCCGCTTCCTCCTCCTGGGATCAGGAGATCATTATCACGATATCTGTTGAACCGTTGGAGGTTGATAGACCTCCTACCCTGACACGTCGATGAGCGAATTTGCCGTTTTCGGTTCGCCAGAGGGTGTCGCGGCCGTCATTTTTGCGGGTCCAGGTCCGTCAGGTTCGGTCCTAGGATCCGCCGTTTTCACGAAAGGCTGGTTTACCAAAGGGAGGTTTGTCCACCGCCGAGGTCCAGACGTCCAGGACGTCCCAGATTTCCAGACAGACGTCCAGGACGCTCCAGAAACGAGCGCCGCTAGATATCCTGGAGATCTTGGAATGCACCCTGCGCCAATCGCACCATGACGCCATGCTGGTCTTGAGCCGGGCCTGTCCCTATACAGGAGGAGTAACCAAAAACCAGTCAAAGACTAGTCTGGGGACTTTTTTTTTGTATTTTTGAGCATCATTTGAATATGGTTGGAGTACGTTTACAGTCGGGGCCCTGAAGAAGGAACCCTTTTCGTTGGGGAGGGGCTCCGTGCTCCTTAATTGTTTCGCAGCTTGCCTCAGGTTTTCCTATATTTTCGATGGGAAATCGAAGGTTAACTTATGGAACAAAAGGGGCCTCGTTCCTTATGTAAGGTTCCTTAGGCCAACGCCCCGACTGTAGTTGTTAGCCCAAAATCCCCCTGAAGGGGGGCACGCCCGACCTGTACGCAGGCTGTGGCGGCGAGCGCCGCGGGAGCAGGCGAGCGAAGAAGGTATGGGCGGCAGGCAGAGGCCCTCCGTCGGGGGCGCGGAGGGAGCGCTCGCCACCGGCACCCGGTGGGAGAGGACTGACGACGAGACGACGCAGAGACCGGATGGTGCCTCCGCGTCCCCTTGTAGGGGGACAGGCCCTAATGTGGGCCATACCCTCCGCCCCTCGCTCTTGTCGATGTCGAGTGCATCTCCTCCCTGCCGCGCCACTCGCCGGGCGCGTCCTCCCTGCCGCGCCTCCGCGTCCCCCTGCAGGGGGACATCGGGGATGGAAAGACCTCCTACCCTGACACGTCGATCAAGGAATTGGCCGTTTTCGGTTCGCGAGAGGGCGTCGCGGCCGTCATTTTTGCGGGTCCAGGGGTCCGTCGGTTTCCGTCCCAGGATCCGCCTTCATTAAGGGGAGGTTTACTAAAGGGAGGTTTGTCCACCGCCGAGGACAGGCCCGCCCTAATGTTGGCCCTGCCCTTCGCCCCTCGCTCTCTGGTCGAGTGCATCTCCTTCCAGCCGCGCCACCCGCCGGGCGCGTCGGCGTAGGGCGGGCAGTGCCTCCTCCCCTGTCTTGCGAAGACGCCCAAGGCGATCACGCCTCCGCCCCCCCGCCCTTCCCCCACCACTCCCTCCGCCACTCCCTCCTCCTCCTCCTCCTCCTCCTCCTCCTCCACCTCCTCCTGCTCCTGCTCCTGCTCCTGCTTCTCCTGCTCCTCCTCCTGCTTCTCCTGCTCCTCCTGCTCCTGCTCCTGCTCCTCCTCCTCCTCCTCCTCCTCCTCCTCCTCCTCCTCCTCTGGATGGATGTGAGAAGACAACTGGACTGAGCTGTGGCCCCCCAGGGCGTTGCGACCAGGGAGTGGCCTGGCTGCCGCCTGGCTCTGCCGAGCGCTCCGAGCCACGCCCGTTGCGGAGGCTGCACGGAGGCGTCGCTCCGCTCCCCGTCCCCCCTGCCCCCCGCGGCGGCGCAGGTGAAGCTCGTGGAGGCAGACCAGCTGATGAAGGCCCCCCTCCTCGAGGACTCGAGGATGCGAGGATGCGAGGATTCGAGGATGCGAGGATTCGAGGATTCGAGGATGCGAGGATTCGAGGATTCGAGGGTTCGAGGGTTCGAGGATCGAGCTCCGCGGCTTCTTCCTCGAGCTCGGCCCCCCACGGGGTCCCGCGGCGGGCTGCGCAGGACCTCCGGAGACCGACCCGGCACGGGGATCGGGCCTGGCCCGACCCCGAGCGGGGCCCTTGGCATCGCTCGGACGTGTGTATTTTTCCTTCGGCGAGGACCATCGAGGAGCATTCTTGATCATCTGTCGAAAAAACCACGCACAAAACCAACAAACACAGGGAATGGACGTCCGAGCGATGGCGAGGGCCGGGGAACGACTTCGGGAGCCTGGAGACGGGGGGTCGGGGGCGGCAAAGAGGGGGGTGATGACTAGGGGGGGGGATGTCATGGCGGGGGCCATGATATCTCCCCCGATAGCATGGCGCCTCTTCTTGTTTCATTACGTCCCTGGCCCCCCCGCTGGGCCGCGCACATGCCGCCGGTCATGATTTGCACCCCCCCCCTCTTGGACACCCCCCTCTTGGCCGCTCCCGAGGGGGTCAATACAAACAGGGTCAGCCAGAACGCCCGATCTTGCAGGATCCTGCAGGGCTTGCGTCGCGCTGACCCGGGTCTGAGCTGCTTACATTGGAGGGGGAGGTGGCGGATGAGTGAGAGGATGAGCTGGAGTCAGAGGAGGAGGAGGAGGAGGAGCAGCAGAAGGAGCGGGAGGAGCAACACGACCAAGGGAGGGCGGGGGAGGGGAAATGAGCAGAGCGATATTCGGAACGGATTCGTACTCTGATAAGTGGCCAGTGCTGGGGCGATAGCGCAAATCTGAACGATTGGAGCAAAGCGCCGATCCTGAAATGAGGCCTACGATTTAGGGAGCACCATTCTGAGACAGCGAAAACGTTCCGATTGGAGACACATCAAGTACATTTCAATGTTTGGAAACATGGTCGCGATAGCACTATGCCGAGAGAGGGGGTCATCTTCCCTACGGAGCTAGACAAGGGGAGAGCAGCATTCATGTCGGGAAATTGCGGAGGGGGAGGAGGAGGTCGAGGAGAAGGAGGAGGAGGAGGAGGAGGAAGAGGAGGAAGAGGTCGAGGATGTTTGGATCTTATACCAAGGAGGAAGAGGAGGAGGAGGAGGAGGAGGAGGAGGAGGAAGAGGAGGAAGAGGTCGAGGAGGAGGAGGAGGAGGAGGAGGTCGAGGATGTTTGGGTCTTATACAAAGAGTCCAACACCACACACGCATGCATGTGCAGGGGCCGGCTGGAATCTCTCCAGTCGGCGCCGGACCTCGCTCCCCCTTGGTTTTTGGTCTGTGGCCGCTCGGCTCAAGCAGCCTTCGGGCGACGGGAAAAAGCGCCTCCGAGGCGAATTCGGCGCGCCCTCGGGCGTGCCCTCCTCCTCCTCCTCCTCCTCTCCCCCTCCCCCTCCTCCTCCCCCCCCCCCTCCCCCTCCTCCTCCTCCTCTCCTCCTCCTCCTCTCTCCTCCTCCTCCTCCTCCTCCTCCTCCTCCTCCTCCTCCTCCTCCTCCTCCTCCTCCTCCTCCCCCTCCTCCCCCCCGCCTCCTCCTCCTCCTCCTCCTCCTCCTCCTCCTCCTCCTCCTCCTCCTCCTCCTCCTCCTCCGCTCGACTCGGTTCGATTCGACTTCTCAGCCAGGGCTCGTTTCGACTTCTCCGATTCGAGTCGATTCGACTTCGCTGGATTCCGATTCCGATTCGACTCGAGTTCGTATTCTGATGTGTGCTCCGATTTCTTCTTGGACGCATACTAGCCTGCCGTTTTCCGCCGATTCGACTTTTCCCGACTCGGCTGCCGATTTCCGCCGATCCGATTCATGGCGATCGCCGATCCGATTTATCGATTCGATTCTGGGTTCTCCTGTCAGCAGGCGCGGCGAGTGGCGGAGGGGGCGCGGGGAAAGGGATACAGCGCTCAGACCATACAGCCCTCGTGCGCGAGTGCCGGAGGTGTGCACAGCGAAGTGCGAGTCTGAGCGGATCGGGAGGAAGAGGTGGAGAAAGGAGGCAGGAGGAGGACGAAGTAGGCACGGTCGCACCATATCTATACGATATCCTACCCCTCCCCGCCCATCCCGTCCGATTGCGCTGATTTGTTGTATCTGATCCAGGGTCCGGGCCCCCCCCGCCCCTCATGCTGATGCCATCGGGCCCGCCCCCCCCGCCCAGTGGACCCCCCCTGTGGGCGAGGCGTGGTGGGGTCTTCCCCTGTGGGCGTGCGGTGGTGGGTATGGAGTCCGGCTCTCCCTCCCCCCCATCACGGAGGAGGAGGAGAATGGAGGACGACGACGACGACGACGACGACGACGATGTCAGCGTCGGCATCGGAATCGGCACATTCATCGCCATCCTAGGTATGAGATCGTCGTCGTCGTCGTTGACGTCGGCGCCGTCGTCGTCGTCGTAATCGTCGTCGTCGTAATCGTCGTCGTCGTAATCGTCGTCGTCGTCGTCGTCGTCGTCGTCGTCGTCGTCGTCCCCACCCCATCCCATCTAGGGAGGGGGGGGCCCGAGGGACCCTGAGACCCATCCCATCTGAGGGGGGGCCCGTGGGCCCGGAGCCCAGGATCATATATCCGCCGGCGGGTGTCATAGCGGACCCGGAACTCCAAAAGAACCACCCCATTATCATTGTGTCATGCCCATTTCCGAGTGGACGTACTCGTACCGTTAGGTCGGACGCGTCCCCCTACAGGCGGATTTTGGACGAAAAACCATACCTACCCCTAAAATGCCCCAAAAAGAGTCAAACATGGTTTTAAAATGATCGACCCCATCTTATGTTTTGACTATTTTCGGGCATTCCCCCTGTAGAAGGACAGGCCCGACTTAGAATCGTACCTCGCTCCCCACACGCCTGACCGCGCCTCCTGCGCCGCCTCCCGGTGCGCTCCGCGTGCCGGGGGAGGGTGTTTGGAGGGGGTCGGCTACCCTATACCCGTCTGTCGCTGAATATAAGCATGTTTGGATTCCCAGGTCCCAGCCTACCGCCCCTCTCCGGAGTGTCTGCGTGTGCGTGGGTGTTTGCGCGTGTGTGTTTGTGCGTGTGTGTGTATGTGTGTGTATGTTTCCGTGTGTGTGTGTGCGTGTGTGTTTGCGTGTGTGGTCCGTATGTGTGTGTATGTGTGTGTGTGTGTGTGTGTCTGTGTGTGTGTTTGTGTTTGTGTGTGTTTGTGTGTGTTTGTGTGTGTGTGTGCGTGTTTGTGTGTGTGTTTGTGTGTGTTCCGTGCGTGTGTGTGTTTGTGTATGTGTGTGTGTGTGTTTGTGTGTTTGTGTGGTTTTGTGTATGTGTTTGTGCTTGTGTGTCCGTAGCCACTGGCTCAAGCCGCTCTGGCTCGAACTGGCCTCAGCGGCTGGCCGGCCGTGGCCGGGGGCCGCCCCGCGGTCCTCGGCCTCCCCGCCCGCGGGGGCGCACGAGGGGCTCGCCCCCCTCCGCGCCCCCGCTCGCTCTGCCATGGAGTCGCGCTCGGCGCGGCGGCGGCGGCAACGGCGCGCCGCCGCCTGCCGCGCCGCGGCGGCGGCTGGCCCGGCCGGCCTGCCGCCGCCTGGCTGCCTCGGCGTGGCCGGCGGTGCCGCCGCCGCGGCCGCCGCCGTCGCGGCGGCCGCCGCGGCTGTTGCGGCGGCCGGCCGCGGCGAGACCGCCGCGGCCGCCGCCTGCCGCACCGCCGCCGCGGCCGGCCCGGCCGGCCTGCTGCCGCCGCGGCCCGGCGCGGCCCCCGGCCTTTGCGTGGCTGGCGGCGCCGCCGCCGCGGCCGCCGCTGCCGCTGCGGCCGCCGCGGCTGTGGCGGCGGCGGGCCGCGGCGAGACCGCCGTGGCCGCCGGCGCTGTGGCGCGCGCCGCCGCCCTTGCCCTGGGGCCGGCCGCGGCGGCCGCTGCCGCCATGGGTGCGGCGGCCGCCGCCGTGGCCGCTGCGGCCGCTGGCGCTGCCGTTCCCGCTGCTGTCGGTGTTGCGGCCGACGCTGCGGCCGCCGCCGCCGCGGCCGCTGACGCCGCGGGCGAGGCGGCGCTGTACACTGGATCCCCGCTGCGCGCCTTCATGTTCGAGAGCGAGCTGGGCGTTCAGGTGCTGCAGGACGGGTTCGACGTCGCGGACGCGGAGGTGGAGGGGGACGGGACCGAGGACCCTGAGAAGAACAAGCGGTCCCTGAGCGTGGAGCTGGCCGAAGGACGCCTGCGGCCGGGAGGTGTCGCCCTCGAAGGGCCTGCGCGGTCGTCTGAGCTGGGCAGGTCTTCTGCTTCGGATCCGTTCCAGCAGCGGCGCCTCGCCGAGGACAGTCCGGGGCTGCCCAGATCGTCCCGAACGGCTGCCAGGGGCCCAAGTTACGTTACGAGGCGTCCGAGGGGCCTGAGCGTTCCTGGCAAGTTGTCTTCTCACAGCTTCGGAAAGGACGAGCCTTCAGCTCGAGAACCAGAGACTGACACATCGAGCAACCACAGAGGTGAAGAGTCTTTGGACAGTCGAGGTACAGCTCCTCCTTCCTGTCAGAGTGTGGCGCGAGCTCAAGCTATCACATTGCCTGTCGCCGGGACTGTCGGCCACCACCTCACCTCCCATTGCTCCCCCCTGACAACAGTTCCTCGAGGGCGCTATATGTTGATGTTCAAGCGGTTGGGTCGAGCAACCACAGAGGTGAAGAGCCGTTGGATAGTCGAGGTACAGTTCCTTCTTCCTATCAGCGTGTGGCGCGAGCACAAGCTATCATATTGCCTGTCGCCGGGACTGTCGGCCACCACCTCACCTCCCATTGCTCCTCACCCGACAACAGTACCTCGAGGGCGCTATCTGTTGATGCTCAAGCGGTTGGGGCTCAACCTGTGGCGGCACGAGCTCAAGCTATCACATTGCCAGTCGCCGGGGCCGACGGCCACACGCACCCAGCAGGCGCCCATGAAGGCGACGCGGGTGAAGACGGGCAGTCATGTCGCCTCGGCCCCGTCGCGCAACTTAGGGGCTCGTTCCCTCACTCCGCCGTGCCCCCCTCTCTGGATGCGGCCGCCCCGAGCGAGGCTGCTCTCCGCAGCGGTTCGAGCGTGGAATACGTGTCCTCAGGTTACGGCGCGCACATCGATGCTGACGCCACTCCAGGCCACCCTGAGGAGCCTGACAGCGGCAGGCGCAGCATTGAAGGGTGGGGTAGCGCGGCCATCCCCACAATTCACACAGAACGTGCGACCTTCCGTCGCCACCCTGGAACGGACTGCGACGGGCGGTGGGACGCCCACGATGTTCAGCCCAGGGAACGGTGTGTAAAGGAAGAATGCACCAGGGAGCTGACCCCCGTGGGGGATGGTCGTGACAACGCTGGCAGAAGGCAACCCGACGCTGTGACCTTCCGCCGCCCCCCTGGACGCGAGGACCGTGGGCACGAAGCCCTCCTGTCTAACCCAACCGCCTCTTTCACCCCCACCAGTCCCATGCCCACTGCAGGACGTCCAATTTCCTTCTCTCCAGGCGCAGGGCTACGGGGGGAGAGGGCCCCGTTTCGGCACAAAACCTTCCCACGGATCCAGTCCAGCTTAGGTCAACTGACGATGAGCAGATGAACGTCCGCCGCGGTCTTCCCAGGGGCCAGGTTGACTCGGGTGGTGCGTTCAGGGAGCTGATACCCTCAGGGGACGCTCGCGAGGGCATAGGCAGCAGGAGCGGGCAGGTCGCTGCCCGCAGCCCCGGCGCGCTCCATCAAGGCTCACGCCAACCCACCGCCGAACCCCCCCCCACCTGGGCGTGCCCGCGCTGAGTGAGGCCGTCCACGCTGGCGAGCTAAGCGGTGGAGCCATGCCTTCCACCCGTGAAGCGCATCCCGACGCCGATGCAGCATTCGACCGCTCCCATGGACCCGAGAGCGGCAGGCATAATGCTGGAGAAGGGGGGGATGCAGACATCCCCGATATACACACAAAGCGTGCGACCTTCCGTCGCAACCCTGGAGCGGATGGCGGGAGGCTGGATGAGGCCCAAGGCGTTCGACCCAGGGACCAGTCGGATGTGGGAGTAAGGACCAGGGACCCTACCCCCACGGGGGTTGGACGGGGGCGCGGTGGCTATGTGCACCCTAGCGCTGCCGCCTCCAGTCGACCCACTGGAGACGAGAGCGCTAGGCGCGACACTGGTGGAGGGGGCGAGGCTCTCCCCCCCACGACACACACAGAACGTGCGACCTTCCGTCGCTACCCTGGACCGGACGACGGCGCGCAGAGAGAGGCGCACGGCGTTCACCCCAGGGATCGTTGGCAGAGGGAAGACATGACCTGTGACCCAGCCCCCACAGAGGCGGGACGGGAGAACGTCGTCAGTATACGCACTGATACCGCGGCCTCCCGGTGCCTCCCAGGAGCAGGCCGCGAGCCTTGCCTCACACCGGAGGGAGGGGAGGCCGGGCTGACGGCCGCGGCCGCTGCTGGGACCGCTGCCACCGTCGCCGATCATCTTGGCGCCCTACCTCATCACCCTCTTCATGGCGCCCTACATCATCACCCTCTTCATCCTGCCCACCATTTTCACCGAGGGCACTGTGAAGAGCGCTTGCGAGAAAAACGGGCGCCTGCTGTGGCAGCAGGTTGTGGCGCTGTTGGGAGAGATTGTGGCCGTGAGGCTGGAGCCCTACATCAACACGTACGTCACTGTGAACGGCGCGTACGAGAAGAGCAGTCGTCGGGGGACGGCATCGAGGACCCTGAGGAGAACAAGCGTTCCCTGAGCGTGGAGCTGGCCGAAGGCCGCCTGTGGCCGGGAGGTGTCGCTGTCGAAGGGCATGCGCGTTCGTCCGAGCTGGGCAGGTTTTCAGCCTCGGATCCGTTCCAGCAGCGGCGCCTCGCCGAGGACAGTCCGGGACTGCCCAGATCGTCCCGAACGGCCGCCAGGGGCCCAAGTTACGTTACGCGGCGTCCGAGGGGCCTGAGCGTTCCTGGCAAGTTGTCCTCTCGCAGCTTCAGAAAAGACGAGCCTTCAGTTCGAGAGCCAGAAACTGACACATCGAGCAACCACAGAGGTGAAGAGCCGTTGGAGAGTCGAGGTGCAGTTCCTTTTTCCTATCAGCGTGTGGCGCGAGTTCAAGCTATCACATTGCCTGTCGCCGGGACTGTCGGCCACCACCTGACCTCCCATTGTTCTTCCCCTGACAACAGTACCTCAAGGGCGCCATCTGTTGATGCTCAAGCGGTTGGGGTTCAACCTGTGGCGGCACGAGCTCAAGCTATCACATTGCCAGTCGCCGGGGCCGTCGGCCACCACCCCATCCTCCTCCATTGCTCCCCCCATGGCAACAGCATTGTGGCGACAGGTGGGGGTGCTGCTGGAGCGCCTTCCGACGCCGACGCGGCGCTCAATCGCTTCCAAGGATTTGAGAGCGGCAGGCACGATATTGGGGGAGGGGGTGATGCGTTCATCCCTACGATGCACGCAGAACGTGCGACCTTCCGTCGCTACCCTGGATCGGACGACGGCAGGCAGAGGGATGCCCACAGCGTTCGACCCAGGAGCCGCAGCGGCGTGGAAGACGGGCCTTCAGCCCTTGGAGCGACCTGTGACACAGCAGAGCGGGCCTTCAGCTCGGGACTCCAAGGCTCATCCAGCCACCTCAAAGGTGACGAGACTTCAGCTCGAGAGTCGGGGACGGCACCAAGGGCTCCCGAAAATGCCGACGGGCAGCTGGCCACGAGCGGCGACGGGAAGTGCCCCTCGCCCGCCGCCTCTCCTGGATTCGACAGGGCCGAGCACGCAGAAGGCGGGCCTTCAGTCCGAGGAGCTTCCAGCGAGGTCATAACCCATTGCTCCCCCCTGGCAACAGTATCGTGGCGACAGGTGGGAGCGCTGCTGAGGGAGCGCCCGCACTCGATGACCAGCCTCCTCCCGAGAAGAGTTCCGCGACGCCTCCCCGAGCGGATGGTGGAGGTCATCCCGAGCCTCCTCGCAGCATCGAAGGTCATGAGTTCACACCGGAGCGTACGTGCGTGCGGGCCACTGATGGGCACGTGCTTGCGATCGGCACCGACCCCCCAGCCAGCGCCTCCGAGGCCATCCCCGTGGCCGACGGTCGACACGGAGCCCACCACTTGCAAAGCCTGGGGTTGTCGACGCAGCTGGTTGGCGGCGAGACCCAACGACGCCCCGCTGTGACTCCGCCCGCCGCCGTCCCTGGGACTCGAAGACCCCTTGCCGGGTAACCGCGAACACGCCTTGCAGATGCAGGACATCGAGGCCATCCGCCAGCTTGTCGAGAGAAGTCCCTATGCGCCCATTCGCCCTCGTTCCCCTGTCAGCGAATCCGCCCGAACGGACAGCGAGCCGCAACCACTCACGCCCGAAGGCCGGTCCATGCGGAGGACGGCGACCCCCGTCCTGGCGAAAGAAACGGTATCTGGCAACCCGGGTAACCAAGAACACGCCTTGCAGAGGCAGGACATCGAGGCCATCCGCCAGCTTGTCGAGAGAAGTCCCTCTGCGCCCATTCGCCCTCGTTCCCCTGTCAGCGAATCCGCCCGAACGGACAGCGAGCCGCAGCCACTCACGCCCGCAGGCCGGACCACGCTGAGGAAGGCGACCCCCGCCCTGGCGAAAGAAACGGTGTCCGGCAACGTGCCTGGGCCAGGTACGACCTGCATCACTCTCACACTTGACGAAAGTCACGCTGCGACAGACGGGGGCGCGCTCGTGGGCGAGGGCGAGCGCGGGTCTGAGGGCGAGCGTCAACGGGAGGGGTCTGCCCCCGCCTACCACAGTACAGCAGTCCTCTCAGGCCCAGCTGCTGGAGGCTACTCGGCCTTTACTTGGCGACCAACCGCGCGGCCCGCGCCAACCCGCAAGTCCCCGCCAGACTTCCGTGCACCAGTTGCCGCCGCGCCCCGCGAAGCCATAAACGATTCCGGCGGCGGGCCCAACCTGTCGAATCAGTCGCAGAGCAGCGTACGTGAGCAGCACACTGAGCAGGAGCCGGAAGAGCCCGATGAGCAGGAGTTGCCGGCCGTTCACGGGGAGGGCGCGGAAGTAACGCCAGCGCAGAAAAGGGAACGCGGGCAAGAACAGGAACAGACAACCACCCACCGCCTCACTCCCCTGGCTGACACCACCTGCCCTGGCCCTTCCCTCCCAGGCAAGGGCGCGAGCTCGAGTGCCGAGGAGCACTGGCAGTGCGGCCGGCACGTTCTCCCAGCGCGTCTTCGTGACAGCGGGCGGACGCCCCGCCTAGCCTCTGTGACTGGCCACCCTCCAGTCTCCCCGATGCCCCTGGGCCGAAACCTGGCCAGCGACGCCGACCGCGCTGGCGGGTCGGGTGGACGGCAGACGGCATGCGGCGGCAGCAGCAGCCGCAGAAGCAGCAGCAGGCGCCGCGCCGAGGACCAGCCGCTGACCACCCCGCCCCTGGTTGGGGGTCCCGCCGCGCGTCACTGTCCAGAACCCTTAGACCCAGACACGGGACAGCAGCTATATAAAATTAAGATCGGCGACATCCAGTGGGACCTCCCCGGGGAGACCTGGCGAGGCGATAGAGCGGCTTCAGGCCTCCCTGGGAGCGAGGTTCACTGGCGCCTGGCACGCGTTCGCCCGGCAGCACGCCTTGCCTACCCGCAAGGGCTCGCTTGACCCGCGGCTTCACGACCAGCAAACGTGCGTCAACTTCCTGTCGTCCTTCCGCTACCGCTTCAAGTGTGACGTGCGGGCCATGGGCGACGCACTGGACCTCGGCGTTGACTGGACGCAGGTGCGGCTTCGGTACTTGGGTGAGTGACGGGCGGGCAGGGGGCGCCCGGCGGCGAAGGGCCACGCTGCTCGCCGCGCACCCCTGACGGTCCAGGTGCAGTGGGTGGTCGTCCCATAAGCTGCGGGCGCGCCCGCCCTTGCTTCCCCTCATTTCATTCTGGCCGCTCCTCCTTCCTTTCGGCGTGCGGTTTGAGCCCATGCTATCACATTGCCTGTCGCCGGGGCTGTCGGCCGCCACCTCTTGGCTCAACCTGTGGCGGCACGTGCTCAAGTTATCACATTGCCAGTCGCCGGGGCCGTCGGCCACCACCTCATTCTCCTTTGCTCCCCCCATGGCAACAGCATTGTGGCGGCAGGTGGGTGTGCTGCTGGAGCGCCTTCCGGCGCCGACGCGGCGCTCTGTCGCTTCCAAGGGATTGGGTGCGGCCGGCACGTTTCTGGAGGAGGTGGTGATGCGTTCATCCGTACGATACACACAAAACTTGCGACCTTCCGTCGCTACCCTGGATTGGATGGCGGCTGTCAGAGAGTTGCCCGCAGCGTTCGACCCAGGCGCCGTAGCGGCGTGGGAGAAAGGACTCCCCTCCCGCCTTGCTTTTCCCCCCCGCGCCCTTTCTCCTTCTCTCCTGTTCTCCCGCTTGCGGTTTTCTGCCGCCCCCCCTGGCGCGCGCACCTCCTGCCTTTGGATACAGGTGTTTGTGTCAGTTCATTATCCATTCGGCCGGCACTGGTTCGGGTGGGCCTGTGGCCCCAGGCCTTACTGTAGTTGTTTTCACCTGCTAGGCGCAGCCTGGCGCGCGGCTGTGGGCTCCGGCGGTTTCGCCTGTCCGTAAGCCGCGTCCCTCTCCCTGGACCCTTAAACATGATGGACCCACGAACCCGGAAAGGGATAAAGACATGTGCAGCATGGTCACGTTTTCACGATACCCAACTGGGCGACATCTCACGAAACATCCCACGAGACACCCCGCGAAACATCCCACGAGACACCTCACGAAACATTCCACGAGACACCTCACGAAACATTCCACGAGACACCCCGTGAAACATTCCACGAGACACCCCACGAACAGGCAACCACTCAACCAGACACGCCACGAAACATTCCACGGGGGTGCGACTGGGTGTGGTCGTGCTGGGGTGTGGTCGTGCTGGGGAGTGGTCGTGCTGGGGTGTGGTCGTGCTGGGGTGTGGTCGTGCTGGGGGGTGGTCGTGCTGGGGGGGTGGTCGTGGGGTGGTCGTGCTGGGGGGGTCGTGCTGGGGCGTGGTCGTGCTGGGGCGTGGTCGTGCTGGGGCGTGGTCGTGCTGGGGCGTGGTCGTGCTGGGGTGTGGTCGTGCTGTGGTGAGGTCGTGCTGGGGTGTGTGTCGTGCTGGGGGTCGTGGTCTGGTGCTGGGGTCGTGCTGGGGTCGTGCTCGTGCTGGGGTATGGTCGTGCTGGGTGGGGTCGTGCATTTCGCTCGAGACATCCTGCCAAAATTCCAGGAAATCGTACAAAAACAAAGGAATTAGTCGAGACATCATCGAAATTCCTTCGCGCGGGGCGCTTTTCCGCGTCGCGGTCGGCTCTGCAAAACAAGCGTTTCGCTCGAGACATCCTCGGCAAACTCTGCGGAGCAAGCGTTTCGCTCGAGACATCCTCAACACACGAAAAAGTGGCCCGCACCCTGTGATTTATCGATCGGGATTTCAAAAACAAGCGTTTCGCTCGAGACATCCTCAAATTTTAATCCGCCGGCCTCCTTCGACCTCGATATTTATCAGGGAAAAAATCCGCCGGCCTCCTTCAAGTTGGCACCGGGGGACATGTTTACATAGTAAAAGAGAACCCTGGGCCGGAGCCCTTTCCGGGAAAAAAAACTGCTCGGCCTTCCGCCGTCATCCTGGTTACAAGTGGCTCTGAGGGATGCGTCTTGGGTATATGACGGCCTCGTCCCTCGGGTGCTATCCGACTCGGTTCGGGTAGCGCTGAGACACTTTGGATGTGCACACGCCACGTGGTCGACCGCGCATCGTGCACTACGACGCCCTTCCACTCGTTGGATCTGGGCTGACGCATCTCAGTTGTGGAAGGTTTTCCTGTCATCATGCTCCACACCCTGGATGCGCGTTCTTGCGTCGCGACGCGGGTTCGCCGACAGTTTTGTCCGCTGGACTTATTTCCCCAGTCAGTTTGTGTTACCCGTCAGACTCCCTGGGTCGTTGTCCTCGGGAACTCTTAATTGCTGTACGGCCTTCCGCCGTGACCCTGGATCGGAGTGGCTCTGAGGGATGCGTCTTGGGTTTTCGATTATCTTGTCCCTCGGGTGCTATCCGGCTCGTTTGGTTAGCTCTGTGTCCCTTTGGCTGTGCTCTCGCCGCGCTCAGTGCTACCCAAACGAGTCTGGTAGCACCCGAGGGGGGACCATCGTATGACCAAGACACGCCCCTCGTTACCGCTTCGATAAACAAGCAGCTCGGCCTTCCGACGTCATCCTGGATCCTTGTGGCTCTGAGGGGCGCGTCTTGGGTACCTGGCGTTTTCGTCCCTTGGTGCTAGACGACTCGTTTTGGGCAGCGCTGAGACACCTTAGTTGTGCATACTCCTCGGGGTCTGCCGTGTATCGTGCACTCCGACGCCCTTCCGCTCGTCGGGTCTGGGCTGGCGCATCTCAGTTGTGGAAGGTACTCTTGCCATCATGCTCCACACCCTGGATGCGCTTTCTTGCGTCGCGACTCGGTTCGCCGTCAGCTTTCTCCGCCGGACCTTTGTCCCCAGTCAGTCTGTGGTTGGCAGGCTCCCTGGATCGGTGTCCTCGGGAACTTTCAATGCTGGACGGCCTTCCGCCGTGACCCTGGATCGGTGGCTTTGAGGGACGTGCCTGGGTATACGCGGTCTCGTCCCGCGTGTGCTCTCCGACTCGTTCTGGATTGCACTGAGACGCTGTGATGTGCACACGCCGCGTTTGGACCGTGTAGCGTGCACTAAGACGCCCTTCCACCCGCTGGGTCTGGGCTGGAGCATCTCGGTGTTGAAGTTTTTTTGGCAACGTGCTTCACACTTTGGATGCCGTTTTGGCGTCGCGGCTCGTTGCCGCCGTCGGGATCCCCGCTGGACTTACATCTCCAGGCGGTCTGTGCTACCCGTCAGGTTTGGATCGTCGTCCTCGGGAACGTTCCTCTCGTTCGCATTTGGACTTGGGAACGCCTCTCGCGCCATTTTGGCTGCGCTTGGTCTCCTCGGTGCCTACCTCAGGCCTGTTGGACGCACCGCTGCATGCCCGTTCTGGGGTTGTCTCTGGTTCCTGGATCGCATCGGCTCCGCCGCCCTGGACGCTGTCGTGTGCCGCCTGATCCGCGGCCCCGCGCGCGTCAGGTAATTTAGTCGCGTCCGCGGCCCGTTCGCGACCGCCCGCCGCTGGCGCTTCCGCCTGCGGCTGTTAAAAATAATAAGAATAAACAATATGTGTTTGTGCGTGTGTGTGTGTGTGTGTTTCCGTGTGTGTGTGTGTGTGCGTGTGTGTGTGTGTGCGTTTTGTGTGTGTGCGTTTTGTGTGTGCTTGTGTGTGTTTGTGTGTGTTGCGTGTGTGTGTGTGTGTGCGCGTTTGTGTGTGAGTTGTATGTGTGTTTGTGTGTTCTGTATGTCTGTGTGTGTTGGTGTATGTGTGTGTGTGTTTGTGTGTGTTTGTGTGTGTGTTTGTGTGTGTGTGTTTGTGTGTGTTTGTGTGTGTCGTGTGTGTTGTGTGTGTGTTGTGTGTGTGTTGTGTGTTGTGTGCTCTGTGTGTGTTCCGTGTTTTTGTGTGTGTGTGTTTGCGTGCGGGTGTGTGCGTGTGACTCGCCGGGTCCCCCGTGGTTGATCCGGGTCCCCCGTGGTTGATCCTCAATCTCAGGCCCCAAGGCATGGGTGAAATATGCCCGGCAGCGGGTGACACTTCAAAAGGCAAGTGGCCATCTTGTTCGGAGGTCCACGCGGATTTGTGTGATATTTGCGCTGGACCTCGATCTCGGCGCCTCCAACGCCGCCCCCGCCGCGTCCCGCGTGGCAGGGAGGGGGGCCCAGCGCAGATCCAAGCGATCTGCGCGGATCTCCGAAAGTTTATGTTTGTGCAGTTTCCGGTCCCTTTAGACGCAGGAAGGAGCGCTCGTTTGCCCAGGTGTGTCGTCTGAGCATTCGCCCGGGCACTCTTGGGGGCTTGTTTGGCAGGTCTGAATGCCAGGATCGGTGAGGTGAATAGCCTCGTTGGACCCCCTAATAGGCGTCTCTTGGGGTCTCCTTGGGATTTGTTTAGAGAGCGTTTGTTTCTTCCCCAGCGCAATTGCTCGTTACCCGCCCCCCCGCTCCCCCCTCCGGGTAGCGCTAACGCTCGTATTGGGCGGGGTGGCCTCGACCCCCCCTACATGCTAGGGTGATGGGCCTGTTTTCCACCACCACCACAACCACCATCAGTTGGAGGGGGGAAGGAGGTGGAGGAGGAGGAGGTGGAAGAGGAGGAGGAGGATGAGGAGCCCCTACCCCTCTAACTTATGGTGGAAAACAAGCCCATCATAGGGGGTGGACCCCCCGCAGGTATGGCGCTGTGCTCACAAGCATAGCGGGGTGCTGCAGGGCATTCTTTGGTGCTCGCAAAAGCGTCGCGGCGCTTGCAGTCTCGCCACCTGCTGCGGCGCCGAGCTCACAGGCATGGTGTGGTACCGAAAGGCATTTTTCCGTGCTCACGTGCGTGTTGTGGGGCTTGCAGGAGCCAAGGGCATAAAAAACGCCTCTATTCTAGTTTACGAGGCGCTCTGCGCTGAAACTCCTGTGGGCTGACAGGGTAAACCCTGCGTGATGTGCCGCGTCCTGGCGGCTCTAGGCTTTGGGGGTTCCCAGGAGGTTTACGTACCACGCACTTGTAACCCAGGGTAGGGTCGTTTTTTCCATCTCTCAACGGAGATTCTGATGCGGATAGATCAGGCGGACTCATTGCCGCGGCGGGCCCAGCAAAGAGGCGAGGAGGAGAAGGACCAAGAGCAGGAGGAGGAGGAGGAGGAGGAGGGAAAGGATGAGTCGGCCGTTTCCGGTCGGTGCCTCTTATGGTTTTGTTGGCGGCGACGGGGCGATAAGGAAAAGGAAGAGGGAGGAGGAAATTTAGCAGGAGGAGGAGGAGACGAATGACGAGTCCTGAGGGTCTCCGTGGTCTGTAGCGAGCCCCGCAAAGAGACCTCACAAGCTACGACTGTGCTCGCTGGCACGTTGGCGTCCTGGTGTGCACAGGCATTGTGGTGCACGGAGGCATTGTGGCGTGCACAGGCGCTGCGGTGCAAATGGTTATTGTGGTCTACACCCTTTTTGTGGTGCGCACAGCTCTGGTGCACGCAGGCAATGTGGTGTACACAGGCACAGTTGCGCACGCGGGGGCTTCAGTTTACACAAGCAGGGGGGTGAACGTAGGCGACGTGGTGCTGCGGTGCACGCGGCCGTTGTGGCGTACGGAGGCATTGTGGCGTACACAGGTGGCGCTGAGTTGCACGCAGGCATTGGGCATTGTCGTGTACACGGGGACTCTGGTGCACACGGGCGATTGATGCGCCGGTGGCGAGGACGCAACCTGGCGCGTGCACGCGCGGCCTCCGTTGCCGTTACACTTCCGCCCGTCCGCCCCCTCATTTCGAGTTTCTTGCATCCGAAAAGGCGGGAGCGCACAGCAAATGAGGGGCAACGACGGGGGGGGATAGGCCCAGGGGGGGACGCATCGACCTGGAATCGGCGATACATCCCCGATAGATCGGCGATAGGCTTCCGATCGTGAATCCGCACCTTCCTGGGCGGGGTGGGGCTATCGGGTCCCTAGCGGCGATCAATGGGCGATTTGGGATCGATGCATCCCACCCTATGCCTATCTCCCCCCCTACCGTTGCCCCTTGGGCACGGAACAAAGACGCTTAGCGTTCAAGCGTTTCTGGCCTCGGTCTGGGGCCTCCCGTGTCCCGGAGGGGGCCCGCCCTGTCCGATCTGTCGGCCGCCCGTTCGTCTCACCGTCAGGGGAAGGGGCCTCGAAAGAAAGTGCAACCCAAAGAGCTCTCAATCTGAGGCCTCGAAGTCGTCACCATCACCAATATCGGCGGTATGCCTCCACCGAGGGTGCATGATCCTGATCTCGGTCATGGTGGTAATATAAGTGCTTCCTGGGCGGCAGAGAGATTACCACCAACACCAAATTCTAGGACCATCTTGCCCCGGTGGAGGCAACCCCTTGTTTTGGTGTTGGTGTTCAGATCCAAGCCTCCAATCTCAAGTTGTGCTACCGCAGTTGTTGGGTTCCACCAAGCTCTAGGCCGTGTCTGCTGACTTGTGCACTCGAGTTTCGGTGGCTTCCGTTCGCGCAGCAGATCCACGCAAAGTCTGCATGCATGCATGCGTGCACACCTGCAGCTACTCGTGCAACGTGTGTGCAATCACGCGCTGCAGAGGCATCAAAGCTCGGTTAAAATGCGATCACACATCGCACTTGAATCGCTGTGAGTCCCCGACTCCAGGGTATTCAAAAGTTGAGACGCGATGCTGGCTTTCACGTTCAATCATCCATTGTTCCGCGGACCCCACCTGTAGCGCAAGACAACCTCTTGGGACATGTTGCTGATTCCCTCGGAGGTTAGGAAGGTTACGGGGCCCAGGGCTAATCCCGGGACCAGTCCTTCATCCTTGGCAGTTGTTTTATGTCTAACAGCCGTTTAGGGGCCCAGGGGGCCCGAAGACGGTAAAGACTCCTCCTCCCTCTCTTCCTCCTCCCTCCTCCTCCTCCTCCTCCTCCTCCCTCCTCCTCCTCCACCTCCTCCTCCTCTCCTTTTCCTCCTCAACCTCCATACGATGGCCCTGAGAAACATCTGCTCGCGGGTCTCTCTTTGGTTGCGTTGTGGCCTGGATCTCGAGGCGAATCCAGCCCACGGCGACGAGAACGCCTCAGGAGGCGCAAGTTCGAACCACCTCCGACCATCTTGGGTTGCGTTCTGGCCCGGATTTCGAAGCGGATTCCGCCGTGGCGACGAAAACGCCTCAGCAGGGACAGGTCACGCGTCCGACCATTTCGAACCTCGGTCCTCGGACCTCGATCCTCCGGGGCCCGTTTCCTGTGTGCTGATGCGTCGGGCCAATCCCGCCGCCGCCACGGCAGATGCACCCCGTCATCATTCTGCTGGCCGTGACCCTCTTCGGATTCATCTGGGGACCGACAGGCAGGCGCGGTCCTCCTCACTCCACCTCCTCGTCCTCCTTCTCCTGCTCCTGTTTCTCCTCCTCCCTCTTTCTCCTCCCACCTGTCTCTTCCTCCACCCTCTTCGTCTTGTCATCCTCGTCCTCCACGTTCTCCTCCTCCTCCTCCTCCTCATCCGCCTCCTGCTGACCCTCGCTGTTCTTCCTCCTCCTTCCTCCCCCCCTCTCTTCCTCCTCCATCCTCCTCCTCATCCTCATCATCATTATCGGCATCATCATCAGCATCAGCATCATCACCACCACCATCATCGTCATCATCATCATCATCATCATCATCATCATCATCATCATCGGCAAGATGAAACACTCGCACCTCAGCGACACCCTCCGGCATATACAACCACGACAGCATGATGAACTTAGTGACCTGACAGACCTCGTGCACATGCGGCGTCGCGCCTCTGTCGCTAGAGCGTGACGTTGCGCCGCAATGTTACCTGCATCATCATCCTCATCATCATCATCACCATCATCATCAGCATCATCATCACCAGCATCAACATAACCATCAACATCTCATCTGCAGCAGCATCAGCATCAGCATCATCATCATCATCATCATCATCATCATAATCACCATCATCATCATCATCAGCAGCATCATCAGCATCATCATTATCAGTTGCATCATCATCACCATCATCATCATCATCATCATCATCACCATCAACATCAACATCAACATCAACATCCTCCTCCTCCTCCTCGTCCTCCACCTCCTCCTCGACCTCCTCCTCCTTCTCCTCCTCCTGGTCCCCCTCGTGCCCGTGCGGGGCCTGGCGGATGGAGGAGGACGAGGGAAGACGAGGAGGAGGAGGGGGAGGAGGAGGAGGAGGAGGAGGAGGAGGAGGAGGAGGAGGAGGAGGAGGACGCGCCGAGGAGGACGCGCCGAGGAGGACGCGCCGAGGAGGACGCGCTGGCGAGAAAGAGGAGGAGGAGGACGAGGATGAGGGAGGGGGAGGATTCAAGCAGGAGGAGGGCGACAGAAAGGATTGGACGAGGAGTGGGAGGAAGAGGAGGAGGTCGAGGAGGACGTGGACGACGAGGAGGGGGCGAGGATGAGGAGGTGGGTCAGGAGCCCCCGAGGAGGAGGAGGGGGAGGAGAAGGGGAAGGAGGAGGGAAGGAGGAGGACGAGGGAGGAACACTAGGACACACTTGCCTGGAGGTAGTATTTCGTCCCGGTCACATGTGTGATGGCCCTAAGGCCGAAACAGGCCCCGAAAGTGGCCCCCCGGGGGCCAACACCGAGGATACATGTTGGTCGAAAATTCCCCTAAGCTCGCCCTCTCCTCCTCCTCTTGCTCCCCCTCCTCCCTCCTCCTCCTCCTCCTCCTCCTCCTCCTCCTCCTCCTCCTCCTCCTCCTCTTCCTACGTCTCCTCCTGCTCCTCCTCCTCCTCCGCATCTAAGTACGTGGTCGCGCCCGTGCTTCTGCAGGGAGGTCAGGAGTGGTCAGGGCCCGCTTGCAGGGCAGCGACCCCTTTCCAGGCGCCGCGGTGGTTGTGCGCGCGCCCTCGTGTGAACGACGTTCGTCGCTTGTGGGAGTGCCTTTCCTCCCTCTTCTTATCCCTCCTCGTCATTCGTGCGTGATGGTGAGTATTATGTTGTTGGTGATGATGATGGTGATGATGATGAGGGTGATGAGGACGATTGGAACGAGGATGAGGATGGAGATGGTGATGGTAAGAGAGTGGTGATGCTGATGATGGTGATCATGGCGATGACGATGAGATGATGATGTCAGTGATGGTGGTGGTTGTGATGATCATGATGTTGATGATGAGGATGCTGCTGATGTTACTGATGATCACGACGACGATGATACGGATGATGCTGATGTTGATGATGATGATGATGATGATGATGATGATGATGATGATGATGATGATGATGATGATGATGATGATTGTGCTGCTGATGCTGATGGTAGTGATGTTTGTAGTGATGATGATGATGATGATGATGATGATGCCGATGATACTGATGATGGCGATGATGACGATGTATTGGTGATGGTTATTGTGATTGTGGTTTCGCGCTCGTGATGTTGATGGTTGTGATGATGATGGTCATGATGATGGTGAATATTGATGTGTGTGGCTATGGTTGTGGCGAGGGTGATGGTAATGACGTTGGGGATATAGGTGAGGGTGGTCTTGTTGACGAGGATGTTGTTGATGATGGTGATGATGATGATGATGACTATGGGGATACGGATCATTACGGATCATAGTGATGATGGTGTTGATGATAATAATGATGTTGTGGTTGGTCTCTTCCTCACTCCACCTCCTCCTCCTCCTCATCATCATCATCATCATCATCAGCATCCTCGTCGTCTTCCTTCTCCTCCTCCTCCTCCTCCTTATCCTCCTCCGCAACCTCCCTCCTCCCTCCGAACACCTCCTCCCTGCCAGCCTTCCCCCGCCCAAGGCATGTTGCTGGCGGTGCCCCTCGTCGCGGGCGTCAAGGACGGGCGCCTTCCCGCCTCCCTTTCTGGTTGTTCCCCCCGCCCGGGCGCTAGGGGCGCGGTGCCTGCGCGGCCTCGTCTCCTTCCTCCCTCCTCCACATTCTCGCTTTCCTCCTCCTCTTCCTCCTTCTCCTCCTGTTCCTCCTCCTCCTCCTCTTCCTCCTCCTTCTCCTCCTGTTCCTCCTCTACTCCTCCCTCCTATTCCACCTCCTCTCTTCTCCTCCTCCTCCTCCTCCGCCTCCCCCTCCCTCCTCTCCCTCTCCTACTTCCTCCTCCTTTCTCCGCCTCCTACTCCTTTCTCCTCATCCTTCTCGTTCTCGTCCTCCTCTGCTTCAAAAGCTAATCCCTGTCTCTCCCTTCCCTCTCCTCCTCCTCCTCCTCTCTCCTCCACCTTCTCCTCAGCATCCTCTTCTTCTTCCTCCTCGTCCTCCTTTCCTCCTCTCGCCCTCCTCCTCCTCCTCTCCTCCTCATCATACACCTCCTCTCCTCCTCCTCCTCATCCTCCTGCCTTTCCCTCATTCCCTCCTCCCTCCTTCAACCTCCTCCTCCCTCCATCTCCCTCCTCCTACTCCTTCCTCCCTCGCTTCTTATATCGTCTCCCTCTCCCTCCTGTCTCAGCTATCCTCTCTCCCTCTCTACCTCTCTACCTCCTGCTCTCTTCCTCCTCCTCCTTTGTCTCCCCTCCTCACTGCACTCCTCCACCTCCTCCGCATCCTCCCTTCTCAGCCTCCTCACTCCTCCTAATTCCTCTCCCACCACCTCCTCCTCTCCTCGTTTGCTTCTTTATCTTCTTCCCCTCTTCTTCTTCTACTTTCCGCCGTGGTATCGACATTTATTCTCCTGATCCTCATCTCACCCCATCTCTTTCTCTCCTCTCCTCATCCTCCTCCTCCTCCTCCTCCGTCTTCTCCCTCTCCTCCTCCTCCTCCTCCTCCTCATCCTCCTCCTCCTCCTCCTTTCATCCTCCTCCTCCTCCTCCTCCTCCTCCTCCTCCTCCTTATCCTCCTTATCTTCCCCCTCCCCCTCCTTCTCATCCTCTTCTCCTCCTCCTCCTTTTCCGCTGCCTCCTCTTCGTATCTTTCTCATCGTCCTCCGTCTGCTTCTCCTCATTATCCGTGCTCCTTCCTCTCCTCTTCCTGCTCCTCCTCCTTCATCTTCTCTTCTCTCTCCTCAGCCTCCTCCTCCACCCCTCCCACCTCCTCCTCCATCCTCCTTATCTTCCCCCTCCCCCTCCTTCTCATCCTCTTCTCCTCCTCCTCCTTTTCCGCTGCCTCCTCTTCGTATCTTTCTCATCGTCCTCCGTCTGCTTCTCCTCATTATCCGTCTCCTCCTCCTCCTCTTCCTGCTCCTCCTCCTCCTCCTCCTCTTCCTCCTCCTCACCTCCCACTCCTCCTCATCCTCCTCCTCTCCTCCTCCTCCCCCATCCATATCTTTATCCTCCTCCTCCTCCGCCACCTCCTCCTTCCTCCTCCTCCTCCCCACCACCATCATCATCACCAGCATCATAATCGTCGTCAGCATACTAATCATAAGTTGAACCATCAGTAACAGCATCAGCATCCTCATCATGAGCATCAGCATCAGTATCAGCATCAGCATGAGCAGCAGCACCACCATCATCAGCATCAGCAGCATCATCAGCATCATCATCGTTATCATCAACAACAGCAGCAACAGCGTCATCCTTACCATCAGCAGCAGCCTCTTTATCATCGCACTCATCATCATCACCATCAGCATCATCCGCATCATCACCATCGTCATCATCAGCATCACCATCATCAGCATCGTCATCGACATCGTCATCACCGCTATCACCATCATGCTCATCATCATCCTAGCTTGTCTCCTCTTCCGCCGTCCCTCCACCTCATCATCATCGTCATCAGCATTGTCATCATCAGCATCATCAGCAACAATATCAGTATCAGCATAAGCATCATCATCCTCACCACCAGCATCACCAGCATTATCAGCACATCCCCTCCTTCTACTTTTCCTCCTCCTTCTCCTCGTTCTGTTCGTTCCTCTCTTATCTCTCCTCTCTCCTCTCTCCTCCTCCTCCTGCTCCTCCTCCTCTTCCTCCTCCTCAGCCTCCTCCACCTCCCCCCCCCTCTCCTCCTCCTCCTCCGCCTCCTCCTCCTCCTCCTCTTCCTCCTCCTCCTCCTCCTCCTCCTCCTCCTCCTCCTCCTCCTCCTCCTCCTCCCCCTCCATATCTTTATCCTCCTCCTCCTCCTCCTCCGCCACCTCCTCCTTCCTCCTCCTCCTCCCCACCACCATCATCATCACCAGCATCATAATCGTCGTCAGCATACTAATCATAAGTTGAACCATCATCAGTAACAGCATCAGCATCATCATCATGAGCATCAGCATCAGTATCAGCATCATCATGAGCAGCGGCACCACCATCATCAGCATCAGCAGCATCATCAGCATCATCATCGTTATCATCAACAACAGCAGCAACAGCGTCATCCTTACCATCAGCAGCAGCCTCTTTATCATCGCACTCATCATCATCACCATCAGCATCATCCGCATCATCACCATCGTCATCATCAGCATCACCATCATCAGCATCGTCATCGACATCGTCATCACCGCTATCACCATCATGCTCATCATCATCCTAGCTTGTCTCCTCTTCCGCCGTCCCTCCACCTCATCATCATCGTCATCAGCATTGTCAGCATCAGCATCATCAGCAACAATATCAGTATCAGCATAAGCATCATCATCCTCACCACCATCATCACCAGCATTATCAGCACATCCCCTCCTTCTACTTTTCCTCCTCCATCTCCTCGTTCTTTTCGTTCCTCTCTTATCTCTCCTCTCTCCTCTCTCCTTCTCATCCTCTTCCTCCTCTTCCTCCTCCTCCTCTTCCTTTTCTTCCTCTCTCCTCTCTCTTTCTCCCCCCATTCTCCTGTTGCTGTTCCTGTTCCTCCTCCTCTCTTTCCCGCTCTTGAAGGCTTCAAGCCTACGCTGTTGAGCGCCGCGCTGAGGTAGCCTTGCATGTCGGGTGTATTGAGCGTTCGGCTCAATCAGATTCATAATGATACTGGACATGAGTTTGCCGCCGATTTAGCTGGAGTGGGACAGGGCGTCTCGTTCAATTCAGCTGCGAATTTTTTCATCCCCGGAAGTATCAATGAAGTCTACCCTCCCGATGATGGTGGTCCTCTCGTTGAGGATCGCCCTCATGCAGATGTCCGTGATCGCGGCTCCCCGCATACGGAGAAGGTCCGGAGGCCGTTGGTAATGACCTCAGTGTTGGAGTTGGGCCTCCTGCTGATTCAGACGTTGTCGAAGGAGGTGCTGCTACTCCTGACGCGCTTTCGAGGCCGCCGCCTGCGCACGGCTCGCGCGCCCTGATGCAGCCCATGCCGCAGATGTGCGGGCAGACAGGCACGCAGTCGTCCATAATGTTCGTGGTAATTCCCCATAGTTTCCTATATTTTCTGGGTTTTTGTCTTCCCCCCCACTTCCCACATTTTCCTATTTTCTGGGAAATCGAGGATTAATTGTGTCTGTGGTCTTGAAGGCCGCGGGGTTGCTCGTGAAGATCCTCCTGCACGCAACGACTGCCGCGGAGCGTGGCGGTCTGGCAGTGGGCGGCGCCCGGCGTGCGCGCGCCGCGCAAGGGATCGCCACGCAGCGCTGTCGGGCCACTGAGGGGGGCATCGTCTCTCTCTCGGAGGTTGCGTGTTCCGGCATGGTGGTCGGTGGGGACGCCTGTGTCGGGAGCGGAAAAGAGGGGGGTGATGACTAGGGGGGGGTGGATTTCATGGCGCGGGCCATGATTTTTCCGCAGATTTCATGGCGCCTCTTCTTCTTATTCTATTACGTCCCAGGCCCCCCCGCTGGGCCGCGCACATGCCGCCGGTCATGATTTGCACCCCCCCCTCTTGGACACCCCCCTCTTGGCCGCTCCCGACTGTGCTCGGAGGTTGATCGACCTCCTGCCCTGACACGTCGATTAAGGAATTGGCCGTTTTCGGCTCGCGAGAGGGCGTCGCGTCCGTCATGTTTGCGGGTCCGGGTCCGTCGGTTTCGGTCCCAGGCCGTTTCCACTAAGGGGAGGTTTACGAAAGGGAGGCTTGTCCACCGCCGATGTGCCGCTGGGCGGTGCAGGGCCTTCCCCTTGACCTGCGTTGCTGGGAGGCCCGGTGCTGCTCGCTCGAGGTGGGGAGGAGTGCTGCAGAAGCAGGAGCAGTCGCAGTGTGATGGTGGGAAAAGGTCACGGCTCCGCCCCTGGGCTATTCGCCTCCTCCTCCTCCTCCTCCTCCTCCTCCTCCTCCTCCTCCTCCTCCTCCTCCTCATCATCATCATCATCATCATCATCATCATCATCATCATCATCATCATCATCCCCCTCCTCCTCCTCCTCCTCATCGTCCTCCTCCTCCTCTTCCATCTCCTCCTTCCTCCTCCTGCTCCTCCTCGTCCTTTCTCCTGGGCTATAGCTCCGCCCCTGGGCTATTCGCCTCTGTCGTTGCCGCCGGTCCATGGCGGTGGCGGAGGTGGTTCTGGTGCGCCGCCCGCCGGGTGGAGGGGCAGAGGTGGCCATGGGGGAGGCGGGCCCTGAGGGAACCGGCCCCTAAGGGTTTTCGCCGTCTTCAGGTGCTCGGGGCCTTCCACGGGCTGGGAGGCCGTCAGCAAATGGCTCAGGATGAAGAGCCCGTCCTGGAAGAGGGCCCCAGGTTCCAGGACCCGTTTCCCTCAGGACCCATGTCCCCGGTGCTGAGAGGGCAGCGGATCTTTTTCCGCCAGACTCGCCAACGTGAGGAGCGTATGCAGCCACGCACTCTGCCAGCTTCCTCGTCCTCCTCCTCCTCCTCCTCCTCCTTCTCCCCGTCCCCCCCTCCTCCTCCTTCTCCTCTTCCTCCTCTTCCTCACCTTCTCCTCCTCCTCCATTCCTTTTCCTTATAAACAACTTCTCCTTGTCGCACCCTGTGGCCAGTTTTTAGGGTGGGCCGGGCGTTTCGCCGCAGACTTCCTCACCATTTTCGACTGAAGCTTAAAACGTGGCAACCAACCGTTTCACAGATGGAGGGCGGGCCGTTTTCAGAATGTGGTTCTCGCCTTAGCGCCGCGTGCATTCGTTTCAAAAATCACAAGCGCTTCACATATTCAGGGCGGGTCGTTTTCAAAATGTAGTTCTCGCCTCAACGCCGCGTGCATTCGTTTAAAACATTAGCCTGGCGAAGGATCCAACCATCTGCAACCGTGCGAACCGCAATTGTGAATACTGTATTCAGTGGAGCTCCATGTGGGGCCGCGAAACGTGTGAGGGGTGTGCCGAAATCTGTGAGGCGGACGCATGCGGGCGGTGGCTGGGGCATTCGGTGGAGCTCCGTATGGGGCCACGATACGTGCGAATGGTGTGCCGAAATTGGTGTGGCGGACGCATGCGTTCGGCGGCATTGTGGCATTCGGTGGAGGTCGCTATGAGGCCACGAAGCGTGTGGGGCGTGCGCCCACATGGCTGTGGCGGACGCATGCGGGCGGTGGGGCCTTCGGTGGAGCTCCCTATGGGCCTATGGGGCCACGAAACGTGTCAGGGGTGTGCCGAAATGGGTGTGCGTGACGCATGCGGGCTGCGCAACTGGGACCTTCGGTGGAGTTTTCTATGGGACCACGAAACGTGTAAGGGGTGTCTCCCTTTGGGGACACGAAACGTGTGACCGGTGTGCCGACATGGGTGTGCGTGACGCATGCGGGCTGCGCCACTGGGACCTTCGGCGGAGCTCCCTATGAGGCCACGAATCGTGTGAGGGGTGTGCCAAAATGGGTGTGCGTGATGCATGCGGGCTGCGCCACTGGGACGTCCGGTGGAGCTCCCCATGGGGCCACGAATCGTGCGAGGGGTGTGCCAAAATGGGTGTGCGTGACGCATGCGGGCTGCGGCACTGGGACCTTCGAAAGAGCGCGCCCGCAGCGCCGGGAATAAGGAAAGGGGGGCACAGCTTCAAGCTACCTCCCCCCCCTCCCTTCCAAAAAGGGGGGGAGCTTCCGAAGCTACCCCACCCCCCCCCGTCCCTTCTGTAAGGTTTCTAAGCTAAGGGGGCCCTGGCTAAAGGGGGGAGGGGGCTCCGGAGCAGAAGGTGACCCCGTGCTTCCCTTTCAAAGGGGGGGGGCTTCGGAAGCTACCCCTCCCTCCTTCGTTTTTTGGTCTTGATGCAGGGGGGGGGGGGCTTCAAGCTACCACCGTCCACCCTCCTTTGCAAAGGGGGGGGGCTTCCGAAGCTACCCTCCCCTCCCTTCCGGGGTCATGGCAAAATGGCTGAATCCCTGCAGACAGGTGCGCGCCGCAGCGCTAGAGAACGCATTGGACAATAACGCCGACCCTGGTTCGCTTTCTAGTTTTCTTGGTTTCTCGGCCCCTGGTTCGTAGCCTCGTTTTCTCGAGCCCTGATTCCTTTTACCGTTTTCTCGTTTTCTTGGCCCCCGCTTCGTTATCTTGTTTTCTCGTGTGTTCGGCCCCTGGGTCGCGGTCTCGTTTGTTCTGACCTTGGTTTGTGTTCTCGTTTTCTCGGACCCTGCTTAGTTTTCTCGTTTTCTCGTTTTCTCGGCCCCTGGGTCGTGGTTTTGTTTTCCCGGGCGCTAGTTCGTATTCTCGTTTTCTCGCTGTCTCGGCCCCTGGGTGGTGGTTTCGTTTTCTCTGGCCCTGCTTGGTTTTCTCGTTTCTTCGTTTGCTCGGCTCCTGTGTCGTGGTATCGTTTTCTCGAGCCAAGCGTTTTCTGATTATCTCGGCTCTTGGGTCGTGGTCTCGTCAGGCCCTGGTTCGTTTTCTCGTTTTCTCGGTCCCTGGGTCGTTTTCTCGTTTTCTCGTTTCCTCGGCCCCTGGGTCGTGGTCTCGTGTTCTCGTCTCGGGGCCTGGTTCGTTTTCTCGTTTGTTGTTTCCGCGGCCCCTGGGTCGTGGTCTCGTTTTCTCTGACCCTGGTTGGCTTTCTCGTTTTCTTGTTTTCTCGGCCCCTGTTTCGTGGTCTCGTTTTCTCGTGTCCTGATTCCTTGTATCGCTTTCTCGGTTTCTCGGCCCCTGGGTCGTGGTCTCAATTTCTCTTACCCTGGTTCGTTTCCGCGTTTTCTGTGCCTTTGGGTCGTGGTCTCGTTTGCTCGAATTGTGTTTCCTTTTCTCGTTGTCTCGTGTTCTCGGCCCCTGAGTCATGGTCTCGTTTCCTCGGACCCTGGTTCGTTGTCTCATTTTCTCGTGTTCTCGGCTCCTGGGTGTTTGTGTCGTTTTCTCGGGCCCTGGTTCGTGGTCTCGTTGTCTCGTTTTCTCGGCCCCTGGGTCGTGGTCTCATTTTTCCGCGCACCCTGGTTTGTGTTATCGCTTTCTAGTGTTCTCGGCCCATGGGTCGTGGTCTCGTTTTCTCTGGTCTCGTTTTCTCTGACCCTGGTTCGTTTGTTGTTTTCTCGGCCCCTGGGTCGTGGTCCCGTTTTCTCGGACCCTGGTTCGTTTTCTTGTGTTCTCCGTTTCTCGCCCCCTGGATTGTGGTTGTGTGTTCTCTGACCTTGGTTCGTGTTCTCGTTTTCTCGGGCCCTTGGGTCGTGCTCTCGCTTTCTCGGACGCTGGTTTGTTTTATCGTTTTCTCATTTTCTCGGCCCCTGGGTCGTAGGCTCGTTTTCTCGGGCCCTGGTTCGTGGTCTCGTTTTCTCGTTTTCTCGGCCCCTGGGTCGTGGCCTCATTGTCCCACGCTCCCTGGTTAGTTGTATCCCTTTCTCGTGTTCTCGGCCCCTGGGTTTTTGTATCGTTTTCTCGGGCGCTGGTTCTTTGTCTTGTTTTATCGTTTTCTCGGCCCCTGGGTTGTTGTCTCGCTTTCTTGTTGTATCATCCCCTGGGCCGTGGTCTTGGTTTCTCTGACCCTGGCTGGTTCGTTTTCTTGTTTGCTTGTATTCTCTGCTCCTGTGTTGTGGTCAAGTTTTCTCGGTCCCTGGTTTGTTGTCTCGTTTTCGCGTTTTCTCTGGCCTTTGGTCGTGGTCTCGTTTTCTCGGGGCCCGTTTCATTCTCTCGTTTTCTCGTTTTCTCTGCCGCTGGGTGGTGGTCTGGTTTTCTCTTGCCCTGGTTCGTTTTCTCGGTTTCTCTGCCCCTGGGTCGTGGTTTTGTTTTCTAGGACCATGGTTAGTTTTCTCATGTTTTGGGTTTCTCGGCCCCTGGGTTGTGCTTTTGTGTTCTCTGACCCTGGTGTGTTTTCTCGTGTTCTCGGCTCCTGGGTTGTTGTATCGTTTTCTCGGGCGCTGGTTCTTTGTCTTGTTTTCTCGTTTTCGCTGCCCCTGGGTCGTTTTCGCGTTTTCTCACTTCCTCGGCCCCTGGGTCGTGGTCTCGTGTTCTGTGACCCTTGTTCGTTTTCCCTTTCTCTTGTTTTCTCGGCTCCTGGGTCGTGGTCCAGTTTTCTCGGCCCCAGGTTTGTTTTCTCGTTGTCGCGTTTTCTCGGCCCCTTGGTCGTAGTCTCGTTTCCGCGGGCCTCGTTTAGTTCTCTCGTTTTCTCGGCCCCTGGGTCGTGGTTTCGTTTTCTGGCCCTGGTTCGTTTTCTCGTTTTCTCTGCCCCTGGGTCGCGGTTTGGTTTTTTAGGACCATGGTTAGTTTTCTCATGTTCTCGTTTCGCGGCCCCTGGATGGTGCTTTTGTTTTCTCTGCCCCTGGTTCGTTTTCTCGTTGTCTCTGCCCCTGGGTCGTGGTCTTGTTTTCTCTGACCCTGGTTCGTGTTCTGGTTGTCTTGTTTTCTCGGCCCCCGGGTCGTGGTCCAGTGTTCTCGGACCCTGGTTAGTTGTCGCGTTTTCTTGTTTTCTCGGACCCTGGTCGTGGTCTCGTTTTCTCCGACGCTGGTTTGTTTTCTCGTTTCCTCGGCCCCTGGGTCGTACTCTCGTTTTCTCGGCCTCTGGTTCGTTTTCTCATTTTCTCTGCCCCTGGGTCGTGGTCTTGTTATCTCGGACCGATCCTCGCGTTTTCTCGGCCTGGAACGTGGTCTCGTTTGCTCGGCCCCTGGGTCGTGTTCTCGTGTTCTCCGCCCCTGGGTCGTTATTTCGTTTTCTCGGACCCTGCTTCATTGTCTCGTTTTCTCGTTTTCTCTGGTCCTGGGTTTTGTCTCGTTTTCTCGGCCCCTGGGTCGTGGGTTCGTTTTCTCGGGCACCGGTTTGTTTTCTCGTTGTCTCGTTTTGTCGGCCGCTGGGTCGTGGTCTCATTTTCTCTGACCCTGGTTCGTTTTTGCGTTTTCTCTGCCCCTGGGTCGTGGTCTCGTTTTCTCGGTCGTACCCTGGGTCGAGGTCTCGTTTTCTCGTTTTCTCGGCCCCTGGGCCGTGGTCTCGATTTCTCGGACCCTGCTTCGTTTCCTCGTTTTCTCAGCCCCTGGGTCGTGGTCTCTTTTTCTCTGACCCTGGGTCGTCGTCGTCGGTCGTCGGTCGTGCGTCATCCGTCGTCCTTCGCCGTCTTCGTATGACCTCGTCCTCGTCGTGACGACCACGACGAGGTCATACGAAGAGGGCGACAATGACGGCGACTGCGGCGACGACGACGACGAGGACGACGACGGCGTCGTACGAAGACGTCGAGCGACGGCGACCGCAACGACGACGGCGACGGAGGAGGATCGTCCGGCAGGGGGAGTTCGAGCTAGGGGGGCGGTAGCTAAGCCGCCCCTCCCCTTTGGGAAAGGGGGGGAGGGGAGGGGAGCTTCCGGCAGGGGGAGAAAAATGGAGGGAAAGCGGGGGAGGCTTCCGCCGGCAGAGGGGGGTCAAAGGAGGGGGGGGGGTAGCTAAGCTCCCCTCCCCTTTCTCAAGGCGGGGGGGGGTAGCTTCCTGGCTGCCGAAAGGGGAGGGGGGGGGGGGTAGCTTCCGGCAGAGGGGGTTCAAGGGGAGGGGGGGAATAGCTAAGCCCCCCCCTCCCTTTGGAAAGGGGGGGAAGGGGGGGTAGTTTCGGAGTGGCGAAA
>CAUYUJ010008102.1:419718-424718 GCA_963575745.1 Prorocentrum cordatum | reverse complement strand
TCTTCAAAACGAGGATCCAGCACCACAGGATGGCTGGGATTTCACCAGGTCTTCACAGATTGAGGGCGGGTCGTTTTTCAAAATATGGTTCTGGCCTAAGCGCCGCGCACATGCGTTCTAACAACTCACAAGAGCTTCATGGATTGAGGGCAGATCGTTTCAACATGTGGTTCTCGCTCGCCCTAGCACCGTGCACATTCATTTTACAACTTTCAAGCACTTCACGGATTCAGGGCGGGTGGTTTTCAACATTTGGTTCTCGCCTTTGTGCCGCGCACATTTCTTTGAAATAATTACAAGGGCTTCTCGGATTCCCATGATGAACGTACCAGAATTGGCGTTCTGGAAGGATTCAGGATTATGCTGGCGCAACAGTTATGTTGATTCGCGGTGTTGGGATCCCAAAACCGGCGTTCTGGCAGGGTTCCAGATCGTCAGGACGAAGCAGTCAGGTTGATCCGTGGTTGGGGAATCCCGCAAACAATGATTTGGCATGCTTCAAGGTCTTCAGACGGTTGTCTTCCAACGAGGCATTTAGTTCCCCCAATGGGATTGAGCCGCTGTAGGGGCCTATGAAGAGGAAGCTTGGAGGGAGGGTTAATTCCAACGTCGTTGTTGACTCTTGGGTTTACACTGGTCCTCCTCGTCGTCCTCCTCCTCGTTATCTTCCCTCCTCCTCCCCGACAACCCCCTGCGCCGCAGGTCGCGCTGCTCTCGGACCAGGTGCCCGCCTGCTACCGCGACCCCGTGCTCGTGTTCCTGGAGGCCCTGCCCCTGCGTGCCTGCGCTCGGCGCTGTGGGAGGCTGATTTCGGCTCCAGGGCCCACTGCGATTGCTGTCAATTCGGTGAACCCGTAAAGACCACTCGGGGGAGTTCTCCCCCCCCCCCTCTCCACTCAGGCGATCGCAAACATGGATCAAGGGGGCGTGGATTAGCGACGGGTCCCGTTTCCGTGGGAAATCGCGGATGCCCGCCGCCGAACGAGGCGGCACCGGCCGCGTTTTGCGAAGGGCACCTCCCCCGATCCATGGATTTGGCGACCGCGCGCCAAATCCATGGATCGCTAATCCATGTTTGTCAGGAGGAAAAGAAACACACAGACACAATTAATCCTCGATTCCCCAGAAAATATGGGAAAGTATGGGAAGTGCTTGGGAAGACAGAAACCCAGAAAATATAGGAAAATATTGGGAATATTTTTATTTGTGTGTATTTATTTGTGTGTGTCCTGGGGCCCCTTCAGTTTGCGCGCCCTCTCTCCACGCGACGGCACCGAAGGTACGCGGGGGGCCGGTTCCCCCACGGGCATGCCGTGGTGTTCCACGGGCACGTTGGCAGTGCATGCTTTGGTGCGCACGCGCACGCCGTGGTGCTCACAGGCCCGGCCTTCCCCCCCGTCTCCCCCGCAACAGGCGTCACGGTGGAGGTCTAAACACGCGCCCTCCTTCTCTCGGGCCGGACGAAAGGGGGGGATTGGGAAAGTGGGGGGGTACGAAATCTGCTGCATGCAGCTGGTTTCGGCCCCACCGAGGGGCCCATTCCTCGATACATAGCTCCATCCGGCGCCGGGAGGCGCCGGGAAAATCAGCTACGTGAGCTGATTCTCACCCCCCCCCTTTGCTATCTGCTATGCCCCCCTTTCGCCCGACCCGATAGAGGCCCGACGACGAGCCCCTGGAGGCCGAGGGCGAGGAAGCGCGCTGGCATCCCAGAAAGCGGATCGTCCGAGATCGGGGCTTGGGGACACAGCTCGGGGCCTCTGGCCGTTCGGGTGCTCTTGGCACCCCCCGAGCGCTCGCGGCGAGGCGCGGCTGTTGGGAAGCGTCCCGAGGCGAAAGAACCTCAAGGAACCAACGATCGGCATCACCAAGTGCGTCGCTGCAGACATCCTCAGAGAGAGAAGAAGAGATGTTCAGTGAGCGTCCGAATTCGACGTACCTTCAAGAGCTCTACTCTCGTCTGAGACATCCTCACACATGGAGGCGTCACCAGAGAAGTCTGACAGCAGGTTCTTTGACGTCATCTCCCCACCAGGCTCGTGGGTCCCTCCAGTTGCTCGCGACATCGGGTCTCAGGGTTCAGTCGGGCCTGTCCCTCTCCAGGAGGAGTCTTGAAAAATAGTTAAACAATAGCCTGGGGACGATTTTTGGAGCATGCTTGGGCGTTTGTGGGGATGCTGTTTGACTATATATTTTTTAGTTTCGTCCAAAAAGCCGCCTGTAGGGGGGACACGCCCGACCTGATCTCGGGGGCGGCGGAGGCACTCCACGTGCGGCCTGCTGCGTCCGGCGGGCCACGCACAGACCCGGGCTGCTCTGGGGGCCGTTCTGGGGCGCCCCCGGGGGCCGTCGACCACGCAGGCGCTGGGTGGGGTTCGGGCCGGACGACCAGGGGGGGATTTCGGGGGCGGAATAGAAAGGGGTGATGACTAGGGGGGGGGGGATATCATGGCGGGGGCCATGATATTTCCTCAGATGTCATGGCACCTCTTCTTATTTCATTACGTCCCTGGCCCCCCCCGCTGGGCCGCGCACATGCCGCCGGTCATGATTTGCACCCCCCCCTCTTGGACACCCCCCTCTTGGCCGCTCCCGAGAATTGGGGAAGGGGGTGTCACGAGAGCTGCTGCCTGCAGCTGGTTCCGGCCCCACCGAGGGGCCCAGTCCTCGATGCATAGCCGCCTCCGGCGCCGGGAGAAGCGGCCACGTGAGCTGATTCTCAGCCCCCCCCCCGCTGGTATCCCCCCCTTTCGCCCGGCCCGAAGGGTGTCGGGAGGGCCGTGGCCCTCGGGTTGGGGCGTGTGGGACAGAGGCCTGGGCATTTTTGGGGCACTAGGACCAAGGCAGAGGGGCGTCTCCCTCGGCCACGCGCAGAGGGGGGGTAGTGGGAGGAGGGAAGGCTTCTTAGCAGGAGGCTGCTTCTTAGACGTCCCCCTATCCCCTTGCGCGCGCCACCAAGATTCCAACGGGAAGAGATTCGAGCAGTGGCGAAGCGTCCTGGCTCGCCTATAGCCCCACCAAGCAATGTTCCAAGAACCGTTTGTGGTTTCCACGAAATGTTCTTAGAACATTTCTGGTTGAGGCTGTCTTGTTGTATCACATCGGCTTCATGTTCTAAGAACAGTGTTTTTGTTCTTAGAGCATATTTGGGTTCTAAGAACATTTCGTGGTAGGACTATAGGAATGCTGGGACGATCGGTCCCTGCTCAAGAGATGACCTCGATGTTAGTGTTGGCGGCCTGAAGGAGTTGCCTTTGAACTCACGTCATCCTGACCCCTGGCGCGCGAGGAAGTGAGGCTATCTTTTGCGACTCCTGTGCGGCTTCGGCGAATCTGACGGACTCTGGCAGAATCTGGCGCAGAGCCCCAAGCCGGCGCCTGCGCTCCGGAATCGGCCCAGGGGAGGGGGCGAGAGCGATTTTCTTGCACCGTGTCCAGGAAAGGCGCACTCTTCAGCTCTGCATGCAGCAGCGCCCGATGGACCGCAGAGCGGTTGGAGTCCTACTAACACTATGAAGGCACAGCCTCACTGAGGTCCCCGTAGTCGCATCAGGGATCACAAGTCCGGGCGCGTTGGTTCGAGACATTTGCAGAAAAGACCCCCTATCCCCAATGTGTTCTGGGCCCTCCTGGCTCAGGTCTTCCTCCCCCCCAAAGGGTTGGGGGTCCTCTTATTGCTAATCATCCAGCGTCATGGCTGTATTGATGCTGCTGTCGACCGCTGAGCCTCCAGTTTTCTTGCGTTTTTTTTTTTTTTGTTCTCAACCCTGGAGGGGGGCGGGGCGCTCTGCGAGTCGGGGGCGGCGGGAGCGCCCGGCGCCGATCCGAGATCATCGAGGATCAAAGGTCGCCTAACCCTAACATTAAGTCGGGCCTGTCCCCCTACAGGGGGAATATTCAAAAATAGTCAAAAAATAGGATAGGGACTATTTTTTGTATTTTTGGGCATCGTGTGAGCATTTTTGGAGTATGTTTTATTTTGTCGTCCAAAACCCCCCTGTAGGGGAACAGGCCCGACCTAACCCTAACAACACGATGAGGACGTGGCCTCACAAAGGTCCCCGTTCCATGAGGGATCATAGTTCTGGGCAGTCTGGTCTGATACAGCTGCAGAAGAAGGCTCCCTTATCCCGAATGATTCTGGCACTCCAAACTCAGATCCCCTCCCGAAGGATTAGGTGCCCCTTCATTGCTAATCCAAAGATGGAGTCAGGGGGATCAGGGTTTGTTTACTGTGGGCAGCTGCGCGGCGGACTCGCGAACGGGCCGACGCACAAGGCGCGGAGACGAGGGACGTAACCTCCACGGCATAGGTTGGCAGATCACATCTATCAAGTAGAAGTGGACGCCGTCGTAGTTGACCAGGTCGTCGCAATCAAGGCCGACGTCACAAGTTCGCTCAGCTCGTTCTTAATGATCTCGCATTCGATGAGTTGCTGCTTCCACCCCATCCAAGAGACAATAATCCGGGCCGCAGTATTCTCCACAGCATATGTGAGCTCCAGCATCGTGCTCTGCTTCTCCAGTAGGCTCCGAGCCCTCGTCGAAGGTGTCGACGCTTTCTCAGATCTCCGAAGATACACCTGTACCATGAGCAGCACCCACCTTGCACGTGCACACCTGCTGAAAGCGCAAGACATTGTCCACGTTCTTAGGGAGATGTTCCACCAACCTCGCCCTCAACCTCGAAATCTTCTTGCTGAAGTGCTTCAGGAACGGCCTTGCTTTCACCATCACGCGATGCAATAAAATCAAGCTCCAACTGAAGAACTTCACAATCATGCCGATGATGTTTCTTCTCCTTTTTGAGCCGCCCCAGGCTCCGTTTCTCCTTGCGGTCATCGGGCGACCACTCCTTGCGGGGCGGCCTCACACGTCCCTTGGTGGGGCGTGGTATTTGCGGCAGCGGCCTCTTCCTCATCCTCATCTTCCTCCTCCTAACTCGAGGCAGAAGACCTCGGGTAAGTCAGACCCATGGGCGCCTCCCCTCCACGCTCTTG
>CAUYUJ010008102.1:409718-414718 GCA_963575745.1 Prorocentrum cordatum | reverse complement strand
AAGCACTGGAAAGGGCAATGGGAGATCGCACGGACAGTTACGTGGTTTGTTCTCGGACTCGAAAATTTTTCGTCTTGGACCGTCAGATAGGTGCTATCAAGGATGGGGAATTCCAGTGGCACGAGTCTCTCAAGGAGATCCCCGACGAAGCGCTCCGCAAGACGCTCAAAGACACCATCGACGAGGCACTTTCTCTCTGAGATGCTTACGTGAGGGGTCTCGTTTGTGCACTCAATGTGCAGGGCAAGTGGGCCGACGAGACTCAAATGCAAGCCAACCTAGATTTGCTCGAGCTGAAGTGCTGGGGCTTAATTTGTATCTTAGAGGCGGATTTCAAGGGCTGCCTTCAAAACGATGGGCTACTACGCCCTGTTTTCAATGGCCACGCTTACTACCGCCACCACTCTGGCCCCGGGTGTAGGGCCATGGGCGTGCTTGTGCACAAATCTCTGAGAAAACGTGTGAAAGACATTGTCTGCGATTGGAGATCTATCCGTGTTGATCTTCGTCCCGACTGTCTCGATGGATGCCAACATCATGCCAGATCCTTTCTCTTCTCTCATCTTGCCCACGATTTTTTCCATGATTCTCTAAACTGTGCCATCCAACTCGGTCGATCCCGCCCCGTGGGGTCTACTCTTTCTTGGTTGGGGGACATGAATGCCGATCAAGGTAACGGAGATCAGAAATTCCGATCGTTCTGTGAAGCTTGTTCATGCCTCGATCTCCGTTGGTGCCCTCTCAGGTTCCAAGAGACCTCCATGCAATTCACTAGGAAGCCTGATGGTGAGCAGGCGCTCTCTCAAGCCAACAGCACGATCGATCACATAGCTCTCGCCAGGAGTGATCTCACTGTTGATTGTTTCGCCCGCTGGGCGGGCGTCCCAGGGGACCATGCCCTTGTTGGCTGTGATGTGCTGTCCTTTCACCAGCAGGTGCGTAAGAGAAGACCTCTCTTGTGGACTCCTACAAACATTTTGGAGGTTAGGAAGATCGCCCAAGGTCTGTTTCCCGAATCAGCGGAACTTATTCGTTTAAATGACGAAGAACAGCCCGATTCATGTGCGGTCAGGTATCATGACCCAAGGGACCTCACCCTCTCCTTTGATTTCTGGGAGAACATGTTGGGCCAGGTTTATGAAGCGACTCAGGCTCTCCCAAGGAGCTTTAGGAGATTTGCCGAAGAGCCATTTTGGGTCAAGAGTCTCAGGACACGGTTCAACTCCGAACTTAATGAAGCCACGAGGGTCTCCTTGGGTCAGCTTCTATTGAAAGCTCTCAAGATAACTAAACTTCAACGCGATTTGGCTCAGGTTGCGCTCAACGCCTCCCAAGGAAAACGGGTCTGGGCCTCACGCAAGACTCTCCTACCCATATTGGGTTTCTGTGTAGATCAAGTCAAGATTTTTGAAGTGGACCGCTGTATCACACTGGTGGCTGAAGAATACAGCGAGAGGTGGGGGCTCTCAGAATCGGAGCGGCAAGAGGACATCGCCTGGCTTCGCTCTTTGGGTTTCTTCAACTTCTACAACGACTCCATCATTCCCTCCCTGCTGGAAGACGCGCTGGACAACATCAAGGCACCCCGTAAGATCGACGCAGAGTTCGCCTGTACGGCGGTAGTTAAAGCCTCGGGATGGTCCCAAAGGCTCATGGGGTGTATACAGGCCTGCTTAGGCGATCCCGAATTTTGGAACGATGTCACATTCGGGGGCCACTTGGGTAACAAGATCAAGGGTTTTGGAACCCCTTCTCAAACCAGAGTTGTCATTCCTCAGCCAGCAATTGCCAAGATTGGGCACGCATATGTGGCAAGGGCCATTCTGCCAGTTCTGGATTCATACACTGATTCTAAAGGTCTCAAAGGTCTCATTTTTGGGCTCAGCAAAGGTGGTCAATTACAGGAACTTCACACCAGTGTCTATCACATTTTAGAATACGGCCGAGATCATTTTAACAAAGGTATGGTTGGGATTACTGACATCAAAGCCCACCACGATCAGATTCGTTATGGATTAGTCCTGCGGAGTCTATTGGGACGGGGGGTCCCTCTTTTCTTAGCAGTGGGCTGCATCAGATTGCATAGGAACCCTCGAGTCTCCATCTCCCTTTTGGACTCAAACACTGGGATTATCCAGAGAGACCGTGGGTTGATGCAGGGAGCTGGGACGGCATGCATACTGGCGCGCGTTTCCGTTGAAGATTGTTTCGCCTCCACCCTGGAGAAAATTACCCATTCTTCTTTGGGAATCTCTATCCGTTGCGAGCAGTTGGGCTTCGATTTCAGGATTGCACTTCTCAGCTGGTCAGATAATATCTTCGTGGTGGCGTCCTCGGAACAAGACCTTGCAACTCTGACTGCACTGGTAGAGTCGGAGCTCTGGAATGAACATCGGCTCAAACTCAAAGACGATCGGGAGATCCTTCCGGCCTACCCCTATTTCTTTCAAGGATACAATTGGTCCGATCCCTTTGGGAAAACTTGGTCTGTTGTACCGGAGGCTAAGGTGCTGGGTCCAATTCTCTCTGCCACTGGATCCTGTCACGAAGATGTCAAGCAGGGTATTTCACAGATCAACAAAGCCTTTTGGGCTAACAGCAGGTTCTTGATCAACGAGCAGATCCCCATGTCTAAACGTCTCTCAAAACTTAACTGTATGGCGGGGGGGATTATCCGCTCCAGAGGTGCTGCGTGGGTCCCTTGTAAGACGACGGCGGATTTGATTACCAAGGCTCAAAATCAATGTATCAGGATCATGTTGAAACTCAAAAGGCTCCCGGGGGAATCTCCCGAACAGTTTAGTTTACGCAGAAATCGCAAAACCAAGGGATACAAAGATGTTTCATGGGCTATTTTCCATTTAGATTCAGCTATTAGTTGGGTTTCACACATGCAAAGACATCCAGAAGATTTTTCGTCGAGGCTGTTTCAATATTGCAAGCATTGGGTTATTCAGAATCGCTCCTTTGACAACTTTGGGGGCAGCCGTACCCACACACGCTCGCATAGGGGATATGTTTTCAGGTATGACAAGGATGCCTGGACCACCTTATTCTCTCCTCAGGGCTCCCGGGACAAAAAGTTTCGTTTGGGTCTTGCTCAAGAAATGCTTGATTGGGTTCGGCAACCGCTTCACCTTCGCCTTCAGTAGCCATCGGCTTTGTCTGGCGTGACCCAGACTCACTTTTGCTACCGTACTGCGCCCAGCGGGGCTACCTTTATTTTCACCACGGACACCTGTTACTCTCAGGATCTGGATTTGGTTGGGAATCAGATTCAGCCGACAATCCCCCTTTTCTTTGGATTCGATCGCCACGCCTTAGATCGTTGGGCTCGGAAGCGTCTGGATAAGATGGAGCCGAAGTCCGTGCTTACCACGAATGAGAAGAAAGTCAAGCTGCAGAAGAAGCTCGAACAGAAAAAGGAGGACCAAGCAAGGACGGTCGAGATCAAGAATCAGGGCCTCAAGGCCAAAGCATCGTCAGGTGCTGAACCTCGCGAATCCAGGGTGCTCCCTACCCCGCCTCCAGCACCTGTGCACAGGGGGGACTCTTTGTCTCGGAGCCGATCACCGATTGCCAGGAAGATGCAGTTCTCAGGTGGGTTCAAGAAACAATTGCAGGGTGGTGAGTCGGGGTCCAAGCCAGAGCCGGACGAGGCCTTGCCAGAGACGCAGGACTACCGAGAGGAAGCACCTGTCAGACCCTCCCCACCGTCTTCGGGGGGCTCAGACTCCAGGAGCTCTACCTCTGGATCTGAGGCGGAGGTCGACTCGCCTGACCGAAGGTCGCAGCCTGCTCCCAAAAGCTGGGAACAGGACAAGAAGCCCTGGATCAGCAAGTTGGGCCCACCAGTGCTGAAGTCTCAGTTGGAATACGACCACTCAGGCTGCCCAATTTTCGCTCCGAAGGGCGGCACAGACCACACGAGCTCAAGGCGTTACATTATGGCTTTCGTCCCCCAGCTTACAGGTTTGAATACCTTCAAGGCCAAGGTCGGGGAACACTTCCAAATCATCACAGTTCGTGAGCTGACGCCTTTCATCATTGACAATCAAGGTCCCTTGGTTTCAGACAGTATTCCAGTCTTGGGAGAGCACGGTTACCTCACTACCAGGGACGTCACGAAGATTCTTTGGCACTTTGGGCTCAACACATTTCGTTTCAAGGACATTCATTTGTTCAATGCGCGGTTTTACACCAAGGAGGCCTTCATTGGCCCAGAGGTCTGCCCAAAGAAGGAGAGGCTCCATGACAAATCGCAGATCTTTGCTGGCAGCTGCATTGTGGCCCTCCTCTTCATTAAGGATATGTTTGAAGATGTGGGAGATCTTATCACGGTGGAGTCTGGGAATAACGGAGCCAATGTAAGGTGCCATCTGCTATGCAAACCTCGTTTCCTGATGTGATCGAGGCAGCTCCGAAGATACGGCTCAAATGTTTCAGTCCTTTAGGCCCTCAGCTCATTTCTTGGTTCAATCTGGGAACAATCTGGGATTACAAGGGCTTTCAGTGGGCCCCAGGTCCTTTCTCTGGGGCTGAGATTACATTCTGTTCTCCTCAATTCGTCTGTCAAGGCCAAAGTAGTGGGGTCGATTCTTGCTCTTTGCCCACAGCCTCGATGTGACAAGTCTCAACTTGGGAATGCTTTGCGCTTAGTTTGGTCCTTCACTTCAGTTCAAAACGGGCTTGGATGGGATTGTTAATTTCATCACTTTTGCCAGGATGATGACTTTCGGTTCAATCTGGGAATTCTTGGGATTACAAGTGCTTCATTCCTTTAGGCCTTCAGGTCATTTCTCATGAGCTGGGATTGCATCATGTTCTTCTCAATTCGGTTGATGGGGCCAAGTGGGGTTGATTCTCGCTCTTTGCCCACGGCCTCGAAGTGACTAGTTTCTACTCGGGGTCGTTTGGCGCTTAGTTTGCTTCTTCACCTCAGTTCAAATGGGTTTGGCCTGGGATTGTTAATCTCACTTCGTTGGCCAGGACGATGACTG
>CAUYUJ010008102.1:372311-409618 GCA_963575745.1 Prorocentrum cordatum | reverse complement strand
GAGGAGGAGGAGGAGGAGGAGGCCGTCCAAGATTGGCGGTGGCGGCCCTCCTCGGCGCTGCCCGGGCGGCGCTGGCGCCCACACTCGGTCCTCGGCCGCAGGGGCGGGCGGGCGGTCCTCGCGTCTGCGCTCCTGCGGCGGGTATTGGCCCTTCGTGCCGTGCCCCGGAAAAAGGGAGAGAGGAGCTGCTGGGCCGCGGCTCGCTGCGCGCACCTCGCGAGGTGGCGTGGCCGGTGCCGGCGGCGGCGGCCTCGGGGGTGCCCTCTCGCGCGCGGCCGTCGGGGTGCGGCCAGGCCGCCCTTGCAGGATGCCGCGTCGGGTTCTGCCATTTTGCTGGAGGGATCTCTCGAGTTGGAACCGTCTCTGGGGGTCTCAGGTGGCCCAGCACCAGTTCCGGCCAGCAGGTGCCCCGATGGCCCCAGGGACCCGCATACGCTCTGGGTCTCAGCAGGACCCGCAAAGATCGACGAATAGTGTGCCCCAAGATATCTTATACCAAGATTTCTTATTGTGTGTGTGTCTACTGCATCGGGGGCACATTGCAGCCTCTGGGGGGGTCGTTGGGCCGTCCCGTGTTGGTCTTTGGGTGCGTTGCCGCCGTCTCTGGGCTGTCGGTGGTCGCACTGGGCCTTTCTGGTGGCGAGAAGGGCGCTGGGAAGCGAGTCCAGGGGGCACGGGGATGGTTCGTGCAACTGGAGCTTCCAAGCTCCCAAAACCGTGCGGTGACGTGTTTCGGGATTTCGAGGTCACTGTACGGTCAGTCACCGCACCGTCCGGGGGTCCCCAGCGGCCCCTCCTCCGCCCGGCCTGTGTGAGCTCCTTGGGCACGCGGGGGGCCTCGGGGGGCAGGCCCTGCAGCGTGGCAGTCGCACTCAGCATTCGGGGCGCGTCCTCCCGCACTCCTCCTCCCCCCTCCTCCCTCTTCCTCCTCCCTCCTCCTCCTGAACATCCACAGCCACGACCTCTCTGCCGCTGACCGAGCTGCCATCAAGCACGCTTGCTTATCCGCGAACAACGACGCGCTGGCCGACCCCGACCACACGCTGTTCTTTATGCTCGGGGACTTCAATATCTTTGAGCATCCAGCGCGCAGTCTTACTCGGCCTACGTATTGACATTCAGGCGAATGAAACATATCAATAACAGCCTACTTGTTGGAAACAGCTTTTCCGCAGGCTCCTCGATATTACTACCACTTCGACTGTTCATCGCTGTGCAGCGAACTCATCTGAATCTTGCATTGACAGTTTTTTCACGTCTTTCGCCGCCCACAACATTCCGCTGATCAAGACCGCCATGGTTATTGATGATTCTCTTCTGGAACGCTTTGACAGCCCAGCGAGCGACCACAAGCTTATACAGGTACGAATCCGACATCGTGCACAACGCCCACACTCTGAGATCCCTGCTTTTCTTTTCCAATCCAAGTTCTATGCGAGCGCCATCGAGCACCTGTCCCTGAACACAGAGTACGACAACCTCGCCCCGATCGGCAAGTGGAAAGCTTTCAAGGAGAACATAGTTGATGCTGCATCCCAAGCTCGTGACGCACTCACGCGTCTCCATCCTGACCATCTGAAGGCCGACCACAACGACATCTCCAAGGAGGTGAACTCCATGACCATGCGCAGTATTGCCAGAGCGGTTTGGTACCAAGACGCCAAATTCGCCCGCATCCTCATCGACAAATCGACATATGGCGCGGCGTACCTCCAGATGAACGCCACCCCAGCATCCCCGCACCACTACTCTGTCATCGCTTAGAAGGACCCTGCGCTCTTCGCGACTGACGCCGCCACCTACCATGCCGCGGCCTCTGATGAGCGACGCGCTCAAGCTGCTGCCGCCGCTCGCCAAGCTTTTCGATAACAACAGCAGCTTCGAGGCGACAGGTGGCGGAAACGAGTCAACACTGAGCGTAGGAAAAGGGGAGTTTTGGACGCGCTTCTCCAAGCGCCTGGTGCTTGCTGGTATCCGAGTGTCCCGCGGCGCGTTCAACGCGCTGCTCAAGGACCCAATGGACACGCACTCCGCCATTCAAGCTCGCTGGATGCCGATCTTCACCGCACCAACGCCATGAACTCCTGCCTTGACTCGGTCTTCCCCCGCATGCCGACCTTCGTCACCGCGGTTCCCGACGAGCGCGACCTCTTTCTGGCAGCGAAGAACGCTTCTGATTCTGCACCTGGACCTGACGGCCTACCTTATCGTGTCTGGCTCGCCACTCCCAACAGTTTCTCCATCCTGGCCGAGCTCGCCACTCATCTGTTCAACGGCTTCGCTATCCCGCACGCGCTCAACCGCGCTATGATGGCAATGTTTCCGAAAGGACGAACCTGCTGGGCAATCAGAGTGCACTTGAGAGCCTGGACAGTTGCGCCCCCTCGCCATGAATAACACTAACGTGAAGATCAGCGCTTCCGCCGCGAAGAGAGAGCTCAAGCCGCCGATGGAAAACACAAAAAAAACATCTCGCCCATCCAGCGAGGCGCTGAACCTTGGTGACAGCTCTTGGACAACATTGCCGAGGTGGACACGCACAGTCGCAGGTGCAGCACCCTCGCTGATGCCCAAGATCCTTAACCGTGCTTTCTGAGCATGGACATAGAGGCCGCCTTCCCGAGCCTCTCGCCTACCTGGATGTGGAACGTCCTACAGAGATGGGGTATACACGGCCGCACATTCACCCTAATTCAGGATGTCACCACGTGCCGATCGCTCTACTCGAAATTGGGGGCACGCGCCGACCGCTTCTCTTCGCCTCTAGTGGAGTAGCGCAAGGATGCCCTCTCAGTGGCACCATCTGGGCATTGATTTTCGACCCTCCACTGGTCGGCACCAGCGACTTCTTCAAGACAGTCCAAAGGGGTATTGCCACCGCGTGTGCGGATGATCTTGGATGCGTTCTTGCCTGTCTACGCGACATTGAAGGACTGCGACCTCATCTCTTTGCTATTGCTAAATATGCTGGCCTTCACCTTCGACCACGCAAATGAGTCATGTCCCCCGTCTGGGCCATCGCATCTTCCGGCGTGGTCGGCAGCATCAAAAACATTCTCGCCAAAATGCACGCTGACTGGGCCCTCTTCAAGATCGAACCTTTCGCCAAGTATCTCGGCGTCTACATGGGACCTGGAGCTGGCAAACGCGCGCAATGGTCTGGTCCTGCCGCCAAGCGGCTTCACCGTGTCCGGATCCTCGGCGGATCTCACGCACCGACCCAGCAGCACATCAAGTCATGCAATTCCGCTGCGCTGGCGACGCTATCCCATGTCGGCCAACTCTTCCCTGGACCTGAACTGATTCTCAGCCGCGAGGCCCATGTCCCCCGCAAGATTATCCGCTCGCCGTTGGACTTATTGGGTCTGAAGAATTGGGCTGGCGCTGACATCCCCTCGGGCGCAGAAGTACTGCTGAGTGCGACGCTGTGGAGAGCTGCTGCCGCCCCCGTCAAGTGCTGGCCCCCGCTGACAGACGTGCTCAGCGAGTCCGCCATGGAGAACCTCCCCGTCGTCGCTACGGCGAAGGGGCGCTGGTCTGCCGAGTGTCGGGCCGCGCCCTTCTCGATTGCCCAGCGCCCCCGAGCGGCGAAGGAGGGCGCTCTTTCCCTGCAGGCAAGGGTTCCATATTCATGGCGCTAAAAAGAACGAAGAACGCAGGCTCCGCGCGACGGCAACTTCAGGGTGCTCATCGCAATGCTGCGGCCACGGCGCTCTCGCCGCCACGTCGCCCCGTTCTTGCGCCTGTGATGGGTGTGCCCCGACGCAGTTCACCTCGATCGAAGTGCCTGACCAACCTTCAAACTCATCTTTGCAAGGGCAACTTCGACGCCGCCATCGCGAACAGGCTGACCTCCTGATTCCCGTGCGTCCCCCTGGCCGCCGACGGGCGTGACCCCGCGGCTGGAGATGAACGCCAACTACTCAGCCCTACTACCCGTGCGCTGCTGAGCTCTACGTTTTTGTCCCCGTGTCAGCCGGCATCGACTCCCGCTGCATTTTCATCTGCCCCCACACCTGATGAGAACCATGATTGCCATGTCGCTGCTGCCCGTGAACTACACGTTCTTGCCTAAATGCTCGCGCGCTGGACTGCGGATTGGCTGCCCGACCTGTGCATCGACAATTGGGGCCACGCGCGACGTCGTGACATCGATTGGATTGACTGGTGCGCACAATCGGTGCTTCGTCATCTTCGCCGTTGGAGTTTCCGCATCCTATATACTGCTGCATCGGAAGAAGATTTCCGTCGCCGTGCCCGCAACATACGCCGACAGGCCTGGCGCGACTCAGACGCCAACCGCTATGGTAGAGCAATATACATGACGAGGATGCCGCGGCCAGGTGACATACAAGCAGCGTTCAACCTAGCCGCCGCAGAAATTGTTTTCGCCGCCCGTGGATACACGTGGCTGACTTCGTCTCTGACCCCTCCGACAACGCCTACATCGAGGATGTCAACGAACAGCTACATCCTGAAGCTGGCTCTTTCACTGACTTGACCGCATTGTATCAGCTCCCGAACAGTGTCAAGACCTGTTGGCGGCGCACACGGGCAGTGGTCGCCCGCGTGCCACCGTCGCGATTCTGGCCTGCATTGAAGACTCTGGCGGGCGCCTGGTCAACTTCATGCCGTCTCCATGCGCGCCCTGATCGCCGCCCGTGCATATGCGCGTGCAACGCAAACTACGCTACGGATCGCATCTCGCGCTTGCTCATCTGCCCCAGGACGTGGCGCGCAGTAGCTTTTCCCAAGGGCTGCCTTTCGAACTGCGTTTGTCCGCCTCCGGATGCACGAGAGTCGCCGCAGCGCCGACCCCGACGACGAGAACCACGTCTCCCACGCGATGGTCCGCCTGGCCGTTGCCTACCGCATGCGCCACACATGCAAAGACTTCCAGGCCTCCTACAGCGACGTATACGCGACAACCACCTGAGTGAAGCGCGTGCCGCCGCGCGCCAGGCCATCCGACTCGGCGCGTCGCCGCGCGGAGGCAGTCGCGCGGGCCCGCCGCCAGCCGCTGGTCAGCCTTTCTCCCCCCCCGACCGCCCGCCGCCCCGCTCGCCCTCGCGTGCTCCTCTCTTTTGGCCGTCCGACCGTTCTTCTCCTCCGCCTCGAAACGTAAACTACACAGACTGCGCGCTGCCTGCGTCGCCCCGTGCGCCGCCTGACGCAGCCTGTGCTTGCCGCTAGACGTTGACTCGCCCCTCTCCAGGGTTCGTTCGCTCCCTCTTCCTCCTCCTCCTCCTCCTCCTCCTCCTCCTCCTTCTCCTCCTTCCTCTCGGCGCACGTTGTGTTCATCCAGGAGCGCAAGATAAAGGGCGAGGACGCTCTGGCCGTGCCGTCAGAATGGCGCATCAACAATGATTGGAAGTCTCTCTGGATTCCTGGCACGATTGGACCTGGAGGGGGGCCGTCTGCTGGTGTGGCGATTTTGGCCAGGGCCTGGTTAGGCCTACGCGCCCCCTCCGATGGCATTTCCATCTTCCTACACAGGGCCATTGTTGGTAGTCCGCCCGCCAGGAAGTCAGTCGGTCCTGGTGTCGTCGGTCCACCTCAGATACTCTCCGGGGCTCGGCGATTTCAATTTGGACATTAGGGCACATCGGTGCGTCTTTGTCTGCATGTGGGCTTCCATTCGTGCTAGGAGGTGACTTTTACCTGGGGCCCGAAGTCTTGCATGAGTGCGAGTTTGCGCGCAACTTGCGGGCCCAGCTGGTAGAGGCGGGCGCGCCCGCGTGTTTTGGGGCGACTTCTCCATGATTTCGGGGGGCCTCGCGAAGGCCGTGCAGTCCGTCACGGTGGGCTCCCAGTCGTCCTCGTTCGTGCCTCACGTTCCGGTCGGGGCGATTTTTTTGCGGGGCTCGCCCAGCTCCATGTCTTGCAATTTCGGAGCCCCCCCGATCGTTGTGGATGCCCCGGCCGGTCCGATGCCCGAGCCGCCGTCGTACGAGCGGTGTCAGACTCTGGTCGACAAGGCCCTTGTTAGGGCCCAGCTGGGGGCAACCGATGTCCTCGACGATGTTTTTCGGTGGCCTACAAGCATTGGGCCAACGCTGCTGAACGTGAGTTGTGTAAAGTCATGGGGGTTACTCTACCGCTCTATGGAGCTAGGGGGAAGGGAGTCACGCTTTGGTGACGCCCCGTTTTGGGGCGTGACCGAGGTGCGCCTCGCTGCCCAGTGCTTCGTAGCATGCGGTGGCTTAACTCCAATTTTCAAGCTTGTCTCAGGCTCCGTGCAGGCGGCGAGTCGGAGCGGCTGGAGGCCGAACCATCATCTTCCAGTTGTGCGGGTGGGCCTAGGAGGACTGGGCCAGAGGAGGTGGGGAGGTCTCTCGTCTGCCGTGGATGCTGTTGCTCTGGCCTTAAGTGTTCCTCCGCCTGCCGTCGCCTCCAACCAGGGCGACTGCGGTGGGCTTTTCACTGACGTGGCCGCGTCGATGCGAGCTTGGCGCGATGACCCCAGGCTTCTGACGTTCCCATATTGTCCTTGGGGCAGCGGATCCAGGACGACCTCGGGAAGTGCGTTAGAACCTTGTCGGGGCAAGCTCGCAAAGACTGGCCGGCCGGGCTGCTCGACGGCATCAACCAAGGGGCCCGTAGGGCCCATCAGATCTCCAAGGATCCCGCGCCTTGGAGGCCTACCAGCGCTTTGATCAGATTTGGGTCCTTGGTCTCCGACCCCCAGGAGCTGCCCCGTTCGGAGCGTGACAAGTTCGGGGCCCTCTGGAGGGCCCGTGAAACTCCTGGGCGCCTGTGGTACTCTAGGCTGGTTCCGCTCCCCTTGATTTCCCCCGATGAGATTCGGAGGATCTCGCGTTCTTTTTCCAGGGGGTCTGCTGTCGGGCTGGATGGCTTCCACATGCGGCACTACCAGTACCTGTCCGACGCCTCGCTGCAGTGCTTGGCGCAGATTTTCTGCGTGGCTGAGTCCGCGGCGCCCCTGCCCAAGCAGCTCCGTGCTTTCATAGTGGCTACGGTTCCCAGATCGGTCGCTGGATTCCGCCCGATTGGGGTCTTTACGAGCCCCTACCGCCTCTGGGGGCGTTGCAGGAGACCCTGGGCTGAGGCCTGGGGGCTGGATCGCGATCGGCCTTGCTGGGCCGCTGGGGAACTTCGAAGCGCCGCGGACACTGTGTGGAGACAGGCAGTGAAATCGGAGACCAGCGCGGCCTCGCAGCTCCACTCAGGGGGATTATTCTGGGACATGCTGAAATATTACAGGCAGATCCCTCTAGCGCTGCTCGAGCAGCGGTGCCACAGGCTTAACCTCCATTCTGTTCTGGCGGGGTATGTCTCTGCGCTTGCCGCTCGGCCAGGTTCATGGTCCTGCGCGGTGTGGTCGCTTCCGCTCTTTACGCCGAGTTCGGCGTGTTGGCTGGGTGCTCGATGGCGACTTCGATGATCAATGTGTTCGGGATCGACACCGTGCCCCTGGGGACCGAAAGCCACTCTCGATATCTACATCGGTGACTCGGGATTGAATTGCGAGGGCACCATCAGCCGCATTGTCTCCAGCCTTCGTGTTTCTGCGGAGGCCTTGCGAGTTGTCATCGCTGATCTGATGCAGGCTTAGATTTCCATGGGCAAGGTTGCTTGTGTTTCGAGCTCCAGGGCGGTCCCGCTCCCCGTCCCCAGGGCGAGTTTGGGGCCTCTGTTGGGCCGCGGCGCGAAACCGCGGTCAACCTGGGGGCCGATGTTACAGCTGGCCTGCCTCGCAGGGTGCGCGGTAGAACTGCCTGGGCGAAGGCTCGCATCTCAGCGGCGGCGCGCAGGACGCGCCGCCTCGCTAAGCAGCTAGGCCGCCGGGCGACTGAGGTTTTTTATCCAAGGCCCCCGTCGCGGGCCTGCAGCGCGGCTCCGAAGCCCACGGGATGTCGGATGCGGAGTTGACCAAAGTTCGCCGCGTGCGCGCCTCGACGATGAAGCCTTCGAGTGGAAACCGGAGTTAGCCCATTCTGGCCCGCATTGAACACGATCCTGCTTGGTTTGGCAGTGTGCCCCCTCCCCATCGCTCGGTATTGCAAGGAGCTTTGGCTTCTCCAGACTCGGGCTATCCCGTGGGCTTCATCTTGGGGGCAAGTCAAACTTGCATGGGGTGCTACGTGGCGCTCGCCCCCGAAGTCTTGGAGATCGGTCCGAGGTCCTTGTGGAGCTATGTATTTATCGCTGCAACGACTTAGCTGGACAATGATGGACCCCTTCGCTATGGTGGGCGAATATGGTAAACTGGTCCGCCTCATGTTCACCCCTCCTGCTCTAGTGAAGCGCTCCCTCAAAGCATCGGTGTTGAAAGGGTTGGGGACCGAAGTGGGCTCCGAGTATTGCGACGGGCGTCGGCTATGTGTCGACATGCTCTTTCGGGCCCTTGCCTCCGAAAAGTATATGTTCGTGCTGTTGTGTGTAGGGCGATTTGGCCTTTGGCTCGCGCTCGCGAGAAAAGGTATCTGGTGGGGGACCTTTGCCCTTTGTGTGGCCAGGCTGGAGATGCGATGCTCCATGGACTGGCGCTGCCCCGCTTGTGAGAAGGAGCGAGCCGATCACATTGGAAACGAACTCTCGGACAAGATTCGGTCGGAGCTATTGGGCCCGTTCCCTGGTTTCGAATTCCTCTGCGAGGCGGGCCTTGTCCAGCGCCCTGGCAGTGGCGTTCCTCAGCCGCTCTCTCAGGAACAAGCTACGGATGCCGTCCAGTTCTGTATCTACCCAGAGGCTTTCGCCGATGAGCAGCTCCCTCCGCCTGGCCCAGGGGTTCGGGAGCTCTCGGGGAGGTTGTGCGGCGTCGGGTCCTGTTTGGTTCAGCGAGAGTGGTCGAGCCTTGGCTAAGATGTGCGGGCCGCTAAGGTGATTTTATCCTCAAGCGAGTGTTGCTACTGAATTTGCTGCCCCTGCTAGTGCTGCCTCAGTGTTATCTGGAGCTGCTCACTTTTATTCCGATTGCCAGGTAGTGGTCAACGATTTCGGCAGAAATCACCAGGACCGCCTCCACCCTGACAGGCCCAACGCTGGAGTTGTTATGCAGGCGGACGCTTTCGGTCTGGGCTTTCTCCGCGGCGTCTCCAAGGTTCGGGCCCGCAGGGGGGACGACGAGGCCCTTCCGTGGGCCGAGCGTCTCCACATCATCGGAAACAATGCAGCTGACGGCGCCGCCAACGAAGGCGCTTTAACGCATCCCAGGCTGTCTGAGACGGAAACAGCTGGGAACGATTTGGCGCACCTGATGGAGAGATGGCCTCGGGCGAATCTCGAAGGGGTTGCCCGTGCCGAGCCCCCGCCCCCGCAGGTCAAATATCCGAGGCCACCGCATGTTTGGAGTTGGGTCGGACGCTACTGGCAGTGTTGCCACTGCCTCCGGGGGCCCCGCTCCTCGGCGAATCCAGCTCCAGGAATTTGCGACCGCCTTTTAAGAATTGATCCCGCCAAGTTGCGGGAGCTCGAGCATCGTTGCCTCGAGGTAGATTTCAGCGACGGAAGTTTTGCGTGTGTCTGCCAGGTCTGTGCTGCGTTCACGGCTGGAGGTCAGAGGAGGCGGCTTGCCAAGCGATGCCTTGGCAGCCCGCCTGCTTTGAGCGAAGTTTGGGCGAGATTGGGCAACAGGTCTCCACCGTGATCACAAGAAGGTCGGGGCCACTTCCGATCTCGAAAAGGGGTTTTGTGACTGTGGATGTCAAAAAAAACTCCCTCGTCCTTCCTCCTCCTCCTCCTCCTTCTCGTCGTCCTCCTCCTCCTCCTCCTCCTCCTCCTCTTCCTGCTGCTCCTCCCTCCTCCTCCTTCCTCCTCCTCCCCCCTCCTCCCTCCTCTCCCCTCCGTCCCTCCGTCCCTCCCTCCCTCCCTCCTCCCTCCCTCCTCCTCCTCCTTCCTCCTCCTCTCTCCTCCTCCTCATCCTCCTCCTCCTCCCTCCTCCTCCTCCTCCTCCTCCTCCTCCCCCTCCTCCTCCCTCCTCCCTCCTCCTCCTCCCTCCTCCCTCCTCCCCTCCTCCCTCCCTCCCCTCCCTCCCCTTCCTCCTCCCTCCTCCTCCTCCTCCTCCCTCATCCTCCTTCCTCCCATCTCCTCCTCTTCCTGCCTGCTCCCTCCTCCTCCTCCTCCTCCTCCTCCTCCTCCGCCTCCTCCTCTCTCCACCCTTCTCCTGGCAGCCAGGAGCGAGCGGAGCCGGCCCGTCGAGCGGGCCCAGCCCGCCCAGTCTCAGTTCTGTAAGTCGGGCGTGCCCCTTCTACTGGAGGGGTATTCAAACATACGGCGGCGGCATTGGCTACGGAACGCCTTCCTGGGGACCAGACCCTGGCGCATTCCTTATTGTTTTAAGGCGAGGTGGGTGGCCCACGTTTGGCCGCCCATCGGTCGCGAGACCCTGTATTCCTCAGCGGAGGCATCCTGATCTAAAACCTCCACCGCAGTCCCCAAAAAAGTCTTGGGACGATTTTTCTATGATTTCCTGACTAGTTTTGCATATGGAATGGCCTGCGACCAGTGCCGCCGATCCGAGGCGCTCCGGATGCTGGTGGTTGACACGGCGACGACGGCGACGATGGCGAATGAAAAACTGGTTCTTGAATTCAAAACACCAGTTTTTGAATTCAAAAACCATTTTTTTGCATTCAACAGCCAGTATTAAGTTTGCATTTTGTTGGCGTAGGTTTGTCAATTTTTCTTTTCTCGTCCACAATCCCCCTGCAGGAAGACATGCCTGACCTGATCTTAGTTTTCGGATGCGCCCTCGAGGCTCCCTGCGGGGCAGACCCCTGCGGGGTGCACGACAGGAGAAGACACGACGCTGGAGTTTTGGGATCGGGGTTCCAAAATTCGAAGGAGAAGACTCGTCATAAACATAAACCTTTGGCGTTCCGCGCGGTTTTCTTGGAGCCGCGCTTGGCCCCCCCCTGGCGGCGCCTCCAGCGCCGCCCCTGGGGCGCTCCGCGCGCCAGGGAGAAGGGGTCCAACGCAAATCCAAGAAATCCTCGCGGAGCGCCAACAGTTCATGTTTATGCCGTTTTTCTTTTTTCTACGAGCTTAACGAGTTGCTGTCGCCTAGGGGGGGGCCGACGAACTCGACGTCGACGGGTCCCTCATGTCATAGGCGCGCCCTATCATCCTGCAGTTCTTCGACACGGCGTGCCCACAGTGGCCCATTGTCGTGTCCGTCATCGCCAGCATTGTCGCCGTTTCCATCATCGCAGCTAGTCGTCATCGCTGTCACAGTGGGCGACGTCACAGTCATCTCTGTTCGAGCGGTCGTAGGATTTATCGCCGTTGGAATTTTCCGAAGGGTAAGCTCTCTTTGTCTGGCGCGGGAGTGTGGGCGGGGGGGGGCGGGTCATGAGCTGCTTCCGTGCCGTGGTGACGCCCATAGCCGCCACCGCCGGGGCGCTCCTGATATCTGCTTGGCTGCTGTACGTGTCGGTGCCTGCCCACCTCTTCCTGGGCATTCTGGCCACCGAGCTCATCTCGTGCACAGTGGGTGACGTCCTCAGCTGCGGAGTTTAGGGAAGGGAGCGAGGAGAGGGAGGAGGACGAGGACGAGGACGAGGAGGAGGAGGAGGAGGAGGAGGAGGAGGAGGAGAAGGAGGAGGAGGAGGAGGAGTGGAGGAGGAGGAGAGGAAGGGAGGAGGAGGAGGAGGAGGAGGAGGAGGAGGAGGAGGAAGGAGGAAGAGGGGAGGAGGAGGATGAGGAGGAGGAGGAGGAGGAGGAGGGAGGAGGAGGAGGACGAGGCCGAGGACGAGGAGGAGGAGGAGGAGGAGGAGGAGGAAGAGGAGGAGGAGGGGAGGGGGAGGTGGAGAGGAGGAGGAGGAGGAGGAGGAGGAGGAGGAGGAGGAGGTGGAGGAGGAGGAGGGGAGGGGAGGAGGAGGAGAGGGGGAGGAAGAGGAGGAGTAGGAGGAGGAGGAGGAGGAGGAGGAGGAGGAGGAGGAATACTACTACTAATAATAATAAAAATAATGATAATAATACTACTAATAATAATACTACTAATAATAATAATAATCATAATAATAATAATAATAATAATAATAATAATAATAATAGTAATACTACTACTAATAATAATAATAACAACACTAATAATAATAAAACTAAAAAATAAGAAGAAGAGGAGGAGGAGGAGGAGGAGGAGGAAGGGGAGGAGGAAGAGGGAGAGAGAGAGAGAGAGAGAGAGAGAAAGAGAGAGGGGAGCCCCTCCCCGTGTTGGTCCTTGAGCTCCAGGGGCGGAAGGGGGCGGCAGCACGGGCGAGCTCAAGCCCCCGCTCTCCCCCCCCGCGCTCCGTCCGACCAGACCGCTACGGTGGAGACCCATGCCAAGGAAACACCCTGTTGCCTCCTTGGTGCCCTGGGTGTCTTGGTTTTCGATTGATTTGGCATGGCAAGCGCGACAATCCCACACCAAACATCCATGGACTTCCTGGGGTCTCAGGGTGGGTTTTCTAGTGGTAGGTTTCTTGTGGTCGGCCTCCACTGTATAGGAGGACCCTCGTAATCTTCTCAGCCTCAGTTGCAACCTTACCTTAGGCTACCTACGGGCCAAACTGTTACGAAGATACGTCTGCCCATGACCAGGAATCGGCACAGGACCTGGCTTGCCCCGGTCCACGAGCTGAGACGAGCCATAATGCCCACAACCGATGCAGAACCAGACCTGAAGCCCCGAATGGTATTGCAACTGGTGCGATTCGTGAGCCCACCCCCCAGCCAGATGTAGACGAGCCCCTTTTGTGGGAGAGAAAAGACAAGTACCCCAAACGTTGGTTCATCGGTGACATGGTGCGCTGCTCCACTCGGGCAGCCCATCCTTCGAGGTGGTGCTGAAGATCTGGTGTACGATCGGCCGTCTTCACTGGGAACGTGCCAGCGGGAAGCTGCCAGGGTGTTTGCACGGGGCGACGACGAGGACGACGCAGGAGGAGGGAACACGGAGGAAGGATAATGGATGACGGCGAGGAAGACGAGAAACGAAACGACCTGTTCACCGCCTGTCTGCGTGCGAAGTGCACTTGAGGATTGTGGAAGACCAGGCGGTGGCGGAACGGACAAGAACTCACCGTCCCCACGGTTTTTTTTTCCGATCATCAGCACCAACTCGTTTTCCTTCCAAGAGCCGATGCCGAGTTAGAGTCGCTTTTCTTTCGACAGGGTGCAAACGGTTACGCATGACAACATCAAATGGAGACCCCTCAGTTGAAATGTCAGCCACAGCGTCTGCTGCCGCATTACCTAAACTTATACATTCGGGATGCTGCTTCTTGTGCACTGTTATCCCATCCAAGTAGGAATTCATGAACATGACTACATCACACGGAGGATCGCGCTTCTGAGTAAACTCCGATCCGAGGTTTTCCCAGAAGTTCGCGTCTGGGCCCTCAGGGGCCAACCACTTCTTATCATAGAAGCCAGAAGCAACACCACGATTATCACTTACTCAAGTGAGAAAGTCTCACGTGGTATGACACGCGAACAGCAGAGCATGTAACTAACCCCTGGCTACAGTCTGCTTCGTGTCAGCCAGAGGCCTGTGCATGGTGCCTATCACAGACAGGGGCTCCTCATCGTTACGCGTGCAGTGAGTGCCAGGGGAACTCAACTTTAACGTTGGCAGCCCCAACCCTACGGAGCCTGTGGTCCATGATGTCTTTACCCCCGCCAGCTTCGCTGAACATACAAATGGGCCTGCTCTGAATCCGCACTCCCGCGGAACCCTTCTCAACATTCAGCAGAATGCAACCTCCACATTTCCAGCCGGGCTCCAAGCGGGGCGGCGGAATCTCTGTCCGGTTGGACGGGAGGAGCCCCCTCAGCCCAAATCGCTCCTTTGCCTCGTGTGGCCGCCGAGTCCTTGCTAGCATCGCAGCTCCAGGCTCAGTGGACATCGTCTCGGGCTCCTTGCGGCATGTCGCACAAAGGTTGACCACCTTCGTCGGTGCCCACTCATGCCGTCGTTGCCTTTGGCAAGTTCCTCCCGTCGCAGTCGCCACTATCAGCTCCGACAGCCCGTGCCCATGAGGCACATCTCGCAACTGGCGTGCGAGCTGACCATGAGTGTATATGTCTGCCCTTTTCTCGAGGCATCATCTACAGTAATGCTTACTCGCTTGCTTCCGCTACATCTGACGATCATGGCGAAATTCTGCAATTAAATCTCTCGCAGTGTCCACCGCAGCACGGGGTGAGAAGGCTTCACGCGGGAAGTTCCACTTCACGATCTCCGGTGAAGCTGATTCTGCCGTTTTCGGCGTCCAGCCAGTCTCCAGCAGACACGAAATCACCACTGACAAAGGTCCCCTGATGTGTCGCCACCTCCGTGATGGTTCAATGCTCATGAGGTTTTCCATTGTCGCTTGCCAAACCTTCTTAATGGCTGGCTGCGTGGAGCTACCCTCGTGCGCTCACATCCTGATTTATAGTTGAAGGCATCCAACTGGCATCTTGGCCATTGGATCGGTCTCGGGACATTTGAGCGCCAACAAAGTTGTCATTCACCTTCCTGCACTAGGGGCTGCAGAAATGACCCCTAGCCTCGTTCTGAAAGTCTGAAGCTTATTACAACACGTTCCATGCAGCTGGTGTCCGTGTGGTCCTGCCGCATCTGACCCTTGCTTTTCAGACCTCACTATCATCTTGTATTTTCTGGATGCTCCCCCAACTTTCTTGGATTTTCTGGATCTTGCGAAGCATAACGCTAGACCTGACAATTATTTTAGTCCGAACTGGTCGCCCATGTCTACGTCCACCCGCCAATCCACTTCGAGGTACGCAATCTGAGGTCTCGCTTCCAATGGGAAGCCTGCTCTGCGGACGCACCGAGCAACATGGCTAGCGTCCTCCGTATGTGAAAAACAACTGCACTCTTGACCGCTATCTGCAGCCTTCGTTCCTTGAGCTTCTCGCACGTCTCAATCAACATCCGTGGAAGCCTTCTGCGTACCATCGATCTCGATCCATTGAACATCTGGCGGATGTCGTCGATCCAGGCCCTGTAAGAGAATTGTGGACGTGCTGTCGTTATGGACTGAAGCACAACGAATGCCATCGCTCTGGCAGCCCTGGTCCCAGACGTGAGCGCTTGCACCACTGATTGCTTAGGAAAGAAAGGCTGCGAAAGAGACCCCGACTGTCGCAGTGTCCTCGGAGCTGCGCACAGCAGCATCTCAGGGTGCGGTTTCTGCGCAGGGAATCCCAGCCGCAAAGAGCATGATTTCAATCTACACCGAGCGATCGTGCCACGGAATCCCCTTATTTGCACGAGTTCATTTCCCAAGGGCTCGTCTAGTTTGGCTGCCAGTTCTTCATCCAGTACCCTTGCACATACTCCTCTCAATGCTGCATCTCCTTCTGCTTTTGCATCGCACCGTGGACGCGGCTCATTCAGCAACGTGGGGGTCCCAGGCCTGCGACAAGACGCGGCTGAGCAGAGGCACCAGCCCAGTCACTCCATCACCGTGGTCGCGCGGCTTGGGTATCCTTTGTCCGATAACGAGCTGCGTCTGAGCAGGCGAACATGGGCAGCGCCAAATCGGACTGCCGCTCATAATTTGTGGGAGTGGCGCGATCCACCCCCTGCCCAATGCTGCTTCTCATCTTCTTCGTCGCTCTCCTGATTTCGTCAGGCTCCAAAGGTGACGTAAGATCCAAACTCGCCGCTTGGCGCGCCTCATGGACGGAACGAGTCAGATCCTGGTGCTCGTGTATCGTTCTATTTAGGCACCTTCTCATCAATGATGTCCTTCGGTGATGTCAAAATCTCACGGTCACTACGAAGCAATTCCTGAGGCGTCTGTCGTTATTCTTGGATCGACCGATGCAGTGACCGAACTGCCTCAGGCTACTCCAACCAAGTTCTGAGCTTTTCCACTGATTCATTCAGGGCTTTGGCTTGGGCGCGCTTCCCCGCCATGATTGTCAAAGCTGATAACTTCTTGATTGCACTAGCTGGTGGACTGGAAATGGTTCTCAGCGCTCTCACCACACTGGAAGCAGGCCGGCGATGCCCTCTCAGGCATGGTGTTGGCCAACGTCCCGCGCGCATCCATCAAGAGCTTGATCTGATTCGACCCGTTGATACGTTCATGATGCCGCAGCACTCCAGCCATGATGGTGCCACGCTGCGTCCACGCGTCAGCGATCGAGTCCTGAAGCGGTTGCACCTCGCCCAGCGCCGCCCCCTGCCGCCCTGCTGAGTTATGGAACCTGGCCGCCGCGGCCTTCCGCGGTCAAGCTGGGGGTTTGACATGAGTGATGCGTGCAAATGGCCTCCTCGAGCGTGGTGATCCACGCAGCACCCTGGGCGCTGATGGTGCCACGATTTTTTGAGACAGAACGACTACCGATCGACTCCTGGAAGTACACAGGCACATGACCCGCATCCGACGCCCAGTTCGGTGGCAAAGCATGGGAGCCTGGCATACCTCTCAATCCCGCCTTCAGCGTCGACTCGCGTCCAGAGTCCATGAGATAGCGCCGCTTTCGCGTCGATTTAGCGTCGATCTCGCGTCGATTTTGGCGTCGATTAGCGTCCATTTAGCGCCGATTCGCACGAGCCGGCAAGATGGTATGGGAGGCTCCCATGAGCTGTCCCCTGAGACTCGGGACACGCGAAAGGGGGGGATTGGAAAAGGGGGGGTTACGAAATTTGCTGCATGCAGCTGGTTTCGGCCCCACTGAGGGGCCCATTCCTCGATACATAGTCGCCTCCGGCGCCGGGAGGCGCCGGGAAAATCAGCTACGCGAGCTGATTCTCAAACCCCCCCTTTGCTACCCCCCCCCTTTCGCCCGACCCGAGAGACCCAGCAGCCGCCCAGCACTGCTCCCACGCCTGATCGGAAACCTCGGGACCGGGGCGCTCGTCCCGGGGGCCCGTCCTGGCAGGCGAAGGAAGAGGAGGAGGAAGAGGAGGACGAGGAAGAGTAATAGTAAGAGTAAGAAGAAGACGATTACGAAAACAGTACTAATACTATTATTAAGAAGACGAGTGATAATAATAATACAGTACTAATATTATTCTTATTACGAGGAAGACGAATACGAATCCAGTACTCATAATATTATTGAGAAGACGAGTGATAATAATAAGCAGATGATGATGATGATGCTGATGATGATGATGATGAGGAGGAGGAGGATGAGGATGAGGATGAGGATGAGGATGAGGATGATGATGATGCTGATGATGATGATGCTGATGATGCTGCTGCTGATGATGACGGTGATGATGAGGATGAGGATGAGGATGAGGATGATGATGATGATGAATATGATGATGATGATGATGATGATGATGATGATGATGATGATCATGATCATGATGATGAGGATGATGATGATGATGATGATGATGATGATGCTGATGCTGATGCTGATGATGATGATGATGATGATGAGATGATGATGATGATGATGATGATGATGATGATGATGATGATGATGATGATGATGAGAGGAGCGGAGGAAGGAGGAGGAGAGGGAGGAGGAGGGAGGAGGGGGAAGGTGGAGGGGTGGAAGAGGAGGGGGGGGAGGAAGAAAGTAGGAGGGGGGGAGGGGGAGGGGGAAGAGAGGAGGGGGAGGGGAGGAAGAGAGGAGGGAGGGGAGGGGGGCCGTCCCGGCCTGCTCAAGAGAGGCGGGGGGGGGGCCCGGCCCTCGCCAGGAGGCACTGGGGAAAATCATTCCCTGGGCGACCCAGTCGTGCTCAGGCCGGGAGGAGGAGGAGGAGGAGGAGGAGGAGGAGGAGGAGGAGGAGGAGGAGGAGGAGGAGGAGTATGAGTATGATTATGAGTATGAGTATGATTATGAGTATGAGTACGAATATGAGTATGAGTATGAATATGACCATAAGACGAAGTCTTGACAAATGAAGCCACCCGCTGACCATCTCCAGGTAGATGAGGGAATGGTAGAAGACGTACACGGCCAAAACCGTAGAGATTGACACAAGTTCAGCTGAGGTGAAATCGGCTCGATGCGGCCCTTCATTCAATGATGTGTTCAAGCACCACTGGTCATCGGGCAACCCCCAAAAGGGGATCGCGTCCTCCACAGACAGCCCCACAATATCAATACAAAAGACCGTACCCGCGTACGAAAATGAATTGACCTCTTGATCTCGCCCAAGCCTCTGTGCAAACAAATGGGTCGACAATACACCTATAAGGCCAGAGAAAGTGACAGTGGACACGGCGGGATGGGGAGTGTCCCACGAGCTCCCAATGCATACCAAGAGCCACCACTCCAGCACAACGCTTGAAATACGCCCAGGTAGCAGGCGGGTGGGTCAATGCCAGCGGCTCCCCCCATCAACCCTGCAACCTGGGGTTGATGCCCTCCACGACGGTCGTGACAGCAGCACCCGCTCGCCTGAAATACGCCCAGACCGCAGGCGGGTGGGTCAATGCCAGCGGCTCCCCCCATTGCCCTGCAGCCTGGGACGGACCACGAAGTCGATGCACAGGAAAGCTTGAAAATTGAAATACACAAGGGCCCAGTATGCACCCGTGCAGCACGAAAGCGACGTGGACGAAGTAAAGCACAAAGTCACACGTGGCCAGCACCGATGAGGAAGCTGCTGAGGAAAAACTGCCTGCATTAATTTCTCTGGGTCTTAGCCAACCCATCGATAAAAGCAAGACCCACACCAGTGAATGCTGCAAAATCTCAAGGTTGCCACAAGCACGCCGCGATGAGACGCCGAGAGTGGCTGCATGACCGGTTGGAGCCAAAAGGGGAGCCGCCCGGTCGCGCGCCGCTTGTGCTTGAGGAGGAGGAGGAGGAGGAGGAGGAGGAGGAGGAGGAGGAGGAGGGAGGAGGAGGGGGAGGGAGAGGGGGGAGGGGAGGGGAGGGATGAGGATGAGGGATGAGGAGGAGGAGGAGGAGGAGGAGGAGGGAGGAGGAGGAGGAGGAGGAGGAGGAGGGAGGAGGAGGAGGAGAGAGGAGTGGGGAGGGGGAGGGGGGAGGAGGAGAGGAGGAGGAGGAGGAGGAGGAGGAGGAGGAGGAGGAGGAGGGCCTCCTTGAATGGGCCTCGAAGCCCTGCTCCGTTGCAAGACTGACGGGCTCCTCTTCCCCGTGCTCGCCAGGACCCCTCCCCCCGGGGCTCTGCCGACGGACCAGGTCCGGGAGCTCTACACATTGTTCTTTGGAAAATGCTTTGATTTTTTGGGGGGCCAAGATCCTTTCATTTCTAATTGTTCTATCCTGGGCCTCGTCCTGGCCACCAGGGGGCCAGGAACAGTCAGAAACGAGCACGATCAGAAGTGAGTTAGAAATGAACGACGTGTAGGCTTCCTAGATGGGGTCGGAGTAGATGGGGTCGGAGGATGGCGCCGCATCGTCGATGCATCGACGATGCGGCCCGATGTGGGGCCAGGAGGCATTTTATGAGCGCCTCCTCTCTCCTTTCCCTCTCGCTCCTCGTTTTCGGCCCGCCTTGCCTCACCTCGAGGCTGCGGATGTGGCTGAATAAGAGTATTGCTCACGTGCCTTCTGGACACACGGCGTCTTCTTCTTCTTCTTCTTCTCCCCCAGAGATGCCAGCATGCAGCACAGCTCGGCCCGCCGCGTGTGATGGGGCTGCTCCTGCTCTGCCTGCCGCTGCGCCCTCGGGCCGCCGGCGAGGGCTGGGCCCAGGCTTCTGGCCAGCGTGGCGGGCCCGGGTGCCTGGGGCAGCGCGTCGAGGCTGCAGTCGGGTCTGTCCCCCTAGAGTCGGGGGCGGAAAAGAGGGGGTTGATGACTAGGGGGGGGTGGATATCATGGCGGGGGCCATGAGATCTCCCCAGATTTCATGGCGCCTCTTCTCATGTCATTACGTCCCTGGCCCCCCCGCTGGGCCGCGCACATGCCGCCGGTCATGATTTGCACCCCCCCCCTCTTGGACACCCCCCTCTTGGCCGCTCCCGATAGAGGAGGAGTATCCAGAAATAGGGCAACAAATAGTCTGGGCGAGGTTCTCCTACGATCTTTAGACTCTGTGCTTGATCATTGTTAGGCTATTTTTTGGATTCTTCGTCCAGAAGCCGCCTGTAGGGGGGCACGCCCGACCTCTAACTCTGGGCGTGGACAGGGTTCCAGTCTGGAGCTGGGCTCCAACAGGCCGGATCTCGACTGAGAGCCCGATGTGAGGCTTCGGAGGGACCTGGAGTACATTGATGGCCGACCAAATAGTCGGAGGTCGATCGACCTCCTATCCTGACAGGTCGAACAGCGAATTGGCCGTTTTCGGTTTGCGAGAGGGCGTCGCGGCCGTCATTTTTGCGGGTCCAGGTCCGTTGGTTTCGGTCCTAGGCCGTTTTCACTAGAAGGGTGGAGTACTAAAGGGAGGTTTGTCCACCGCCGATATAAGAGCTCGGGCGGACTGGCTGCAAACAAGACAGTTGATGCGCGATCCCTTCTCCCCCGCTGAGCAGGTGGTCCCGACTGGTGCCTGCACCACTTGTCCGTCAACGGCCGGCAGGAATCATGAATTATTCAATCTGGAGGTTGGCATGTTAAAGCCACCTGCAACTACCCACGGGAGGCGAAATGAAGTCAGGAGAGCTCCTGCATGATGGAACCGAGACAGGTTTCGTACACGCATGCCGATGGAAGGAAACGCGTAAGAAAGCGGTGAGGGCTAACACGAAGCCTTTAAGTTTGATGATTGTGGGCATGCAGCCGTCCCAGCAGGTTTGACCCTTTGCCCGAAAGGCTTTCACATCCTCTGGTTTAGCGAATCGGCTGCACTGGAGATGACCTCTGGCGAGTACCCACTCGCCTCCTTCGGTCGAAACGTGGGCACTGGCCTTACTGGCAATCTTCTGAGCAGGTCGGGCTGTGTTGCCAAGGAGATGTGGCTTGAGCTTGCGAGCGCGAGTGTCCCATGGCAAGTCTCCTGCTGCAGCGTGCGCCTCAGCAAAGGCGAAACCATGATGTGATGGTTGCGATGCGTCGGATCGCCAGCACCTGCCCCGCACGGCGGTCGCATGGCAAAAACTGCGCGTTCAACGCAGGCGCCGCGCAAAGGACGCACCGAAACGCGCCGCGCACGGTCGCGCGCGCCGCAGGGACTCTGAAAGTGCCTTCGGGGCGGCTCAGGGGTGACCAAAGACTGGCAGAGTTTGTGTGCCAGCGCATGTTGAAGCCGCCGCTCCTGCCCTCGGAAGTCGGCCCTGGAGTTGCCGCCCTCAACTCGGACTCTGGCAGACGCCACCGCCACTCGATGGCCGCTGCGCCGCGGCGCCTCTGCCCCGGCCCGTCGCCCCGCGGCATGCTGCCGCCCCGTCCCCTTGGCGCCGACGGCCTGCTGCTGGGCCCCGCACTTCGCCTGCGCCAGCCTGGCCGCCGGCGCGTTCGATGATGCAATTCTTGGCCGACCCGGTCCGGGCGGACAATGTGATGACCTGGGGCTTGTTTTTCCAAGAGTGTGAGAGATTTTGAAACTCGTTTTGGTGACCAAGATTTTTATAACGTGGAGTGGGTTGTGCCGCGCTCGTCTGTGAAATCCTCTGGCCTGGCCTGCTCCCGCTGCGCCCTCCTCCGCCGCCGCCGCCTCCGCCCGCACCGAAGACTCTTGCTTCTGGGACCAAGGAGTTTTTTTGGGGGGACCCGAGCAATTTTCTTCCTTACGGAAGGAGTGCTGCCATAACGGCGGTTCACTTTTTTCCCGTACTAATGTGCCGTTTTGTGCACGCAGTCTCTTGCTGGCTTTCTTGCCGAGAATTTTTCCTGGGACCCCAAAATTCGCTGGTCCCGGCCACCAAACCAAACAACTCCTTGGCCCTGGTGCCGCCGCCGCCGCGGCGGGCCTCCGCTGCCGGCGCCCGCGCCTCGGGCTTGGCCTCGCCTCGCCGTCCGCGCCTCGGGCCGGCCTCGCCTCGCCGTCCGCGCCTCGCCCGGGCGGGCCCCGTGGGGCCTTCCCCGGGCCGCGCGCTGCTGGGGGCCGGGTCTGCCGAGGCCGCCGCGCCTGCTGCTGCCCTCCGTCGGCTGTCGTCGTGGATGCGCACGTTCTCGGCAGCCCTGGCCTGGGCAGCTCCCCGGAGCGCCGCCGACCCCGTGAGCCACTTCTCGACCTCGGTGTTGCAGCCCAGCCCAGCGCCTTCTCACTCGAATCGGTGAGCTCCTCGTGGGCCTGCGTGGGACGGTGCTTCTCCTGCTGTCCATCTTGTACCCAGCGTCCGCGAGGTTCGTGAACGTGGCCTCGTCCCACGGCAGGTTGAAGTTGGGACTGTGACCTTTGCGCTCGCCATCTGGCTTGGCACCGTCGGTCGCTGCCGCCGCCGCTGCTGCGCCAGAAGCACTTTCGATGCGCGTCAGAGCCTCCCTCCATGGCTGTGTGCTTCACCAGAACCGCTTGTGCCAAGACCTCAGCAGCCGCCGCCTCCTCTTGTTCGGCAGCCGCGAGCGGCTGCCTGGGCTTCAACATGTTCGCAACTGCAGGCCAGCCACAATTGGGGAGCTGTGGTCCTTACCCCCCTGGGGGGCCCATCGATTTCTACCCCCCCTCGAGAGATCGTCGATGCGATGGGTTCCCCCAGGGGGGGAAGGACCACAGCTCCCCCAGTTATGGCTGGTCGGAACTGCCTGACTGCGCTCGCAATCCACAGCTTACCACGCCCCCGCCGCCAGCCGAACCGCCTCCACCGCGCCTCCGGTCGCGGCCTCGCCCCGACTCGGGGTCCCCTTCTTCGGCGCGAGCTGCTGCTGCTGCTGCTGCTGCTGCAGGATGTTGCGCGGCTGCTCGTCGGTGGTGCTCTTGGACGGCCTCTTCAAGCGCTTCCACCTTGGTGAGCACCTTCGGCCTGGCTGGGTCGGGGCTCTTCTTCTCCGTGTCCCTGGCTTCTGCTTCTCACCGTCCCCGCTCGCCTTCCGTATGACGACCTTATCATTATTGTGGCAATTGGGGCAACCGTAATGGTTAGCGATCAGGCATGTGATCCACTCACTGCGAGAGCAATGACGGCACTTGGACCATCGGCCCTGAATGCGATCGACGATTCCAGACGTCTGTGCAACTCCAGATTCAGTCACCGCACTGCCGCGTCCAATGCTGCGTGTGGAGCAGCTCCCAGTGGGCCTCAAGCGCCTCGTGCAGGCACTGGAGTTGGCCATGCTCTAGACCAAGTTGCTTGAGGGATGAGGAGGGAGAAGGAGGAGGAGGAGGTAGAGGAGAAGCAGGAGGAGGAGAAGGAGGATGAGGAGGAGGAGGAGGAGGAGGAGGAGGAGGAGGAGGAGGAGGGGAAGGAGGAGGGAGGAGGAGGAGGAGAGAGGAGAGAGGAGCACGCGTGGGGTCTCATTCCCCCGAGACCCGACGCTGCGGAGACGGTGCAGCCTGGCGAACACAGCACGACCCGAGCCCCAGACCCCTCACCTTCCCGCGGCGTGCTCCGAGGCGGGTCGACCCGCGAGGGCCCCGAGGGGGCCCGCAGCACGGCGACCACGCCCCGTGTGCAGAGACTGCAGCAGCCCGGACCGCCGAGGCCTCCTCCTGCTCGCCTGCCTCTGGCGCCGGGGGCGCACGGAGCTGCCCGCGGTGAGCATCCTCGCGGCCACCGCGCTCTCCTCCGCCTGCGGCGGCGCAGTGCTCCTGGTGCACGAGGTGGGCGTCCAGGAGGCGCCCGCCGCCGGCGTGGCCTCTTCCTTCCCCCCGTTTCTCCTCGTTCTCCTCCTCCTCCCCTCCTCCTCCTCCTCTCCTCCCCCTCCTCCTCCTTCTCCTCCCCCATCCTCTTCCTCCTCCTCCCCCATCCTCCTCCTCCTCCTCCTCCTCCTCCTTCTCTAATCTCTGCGTCCCCTTCTCTGAGCCTCCCTGCCTCGGCCCCCTACTTTCTCTTCTTTGGCCACCCGACCACATTCGCACGGCCCACGGAGCGGCTCGGGCGGAGGCTGTGAGCGCCCGACTGAAGAAGAGGCCCCCCCGTCTCCAGACAGCCTTCACCCCGTCTCTGCGTTCTTTAGCCTTTAACGATTCTATGCCTGCTCTCATCGCACGACGGCTCGTCTCCTGGTTTCCTGATCTCCCTCCCCTACCCCCCGAAGAGCTCGTCGAACGATGGCAGCTGCTGAGGAGTTTTCTCGGGTCACGTCCCCCGAACCACCAGTGGCCGCACGTCAAGAGCCTTGCTGGTGCCTGGATCACGAGTCACCATGTCAAGATCCTCACATCAGCATCCGGTAGGCTCGGGTGTGCAGAGCAGGACTCGATTGCACACAATTTTTCTTGCCTGCGGCTGTGGGCGGCGGCCGACCCCACACTGATCCCGCTTCTTCCTCTCTCTCCTCTCCTTTGTCTGGGACTGGGTGGGGCGGATGGGGAGTCCTCTAGTGGGTCGGCATCGCCCGCGCTCACCGAGCGCTCATCATGACTTCTCACATGTACCACAAGCTTCGGCCTTTACAGTCGGGGCGCTGAAGAAGGAACCCTTTTCGTTGGGGAGGGGCTCGGTGTTCCTTCATTGTTTCACAGCTTGCCTCAGGTTTTCCTTGTGCTTTCGATGGGAAGTCGAAGTTTAACCCATGGGAAAAAGGGGTCTCGTTCCTTATTTAGGGTTCCTTAGGTCCACACCCCGACTGTACTCCGCCAGGGAGAGTGCGCCTCCGCGCAACTCACTTCCCAGGCCCGCGGCGCAAACGCGTGCCGCCCTTCATGTCTAACACACGACACGTCCCCCCCATGGCGACGCGTGCTCCTCCTCCTCCTCCTCCTCCTCCTCCTCCTCCTCCTCCTCCTCCCCCTCCTCAGGGACGCTCGCTCCTCCTCTCCCTCCTCGTCCTCCTCCTCCTCCTCCTCCCCTCCTCGTCGTCCTCCTCCTACCCCTCTCGTCTCGTCCCTCCTCCTCCTCCTCCTCCTCCTCCTCCTCTTCCTCTGCTTCCTCCTCCTCCTCCTCCTCCCTCCTCTTCCTCTGCTTCCTCCTCCTCCCTCCTCCTCCTCCTCCTCCTCCTCCTCATCCTCCTCCTCCCTCCTCCTCCCCTCCTCCCCCCTCCTCCTCCCTCCTCCTCCTCCTCCTCCTCCTCCTCCGCCCTCGCTGCCCTGGACGCCGCCGCCCCCAGGCGGATCGGGGCCCTCCTCCACGCGGACGACCCAGCCCTGCTGGCATCTTCCTGGGGGGGGGCCGGACGGTCCCTCCAGGTCCTAGCCGATTGGGCGTGCAGGTGGAAAGCGTCCCCGCACACCAAAGCCTCCAAGCACGCTGTTGTGGTGCATGGCTCCCAGGCTGCGCGAGCGGCTGCCGCCAGCGCCCCCCCTCTTCTGCTGCCGCTGCGCGGCCTCCCGCCGGTGCAGGTCGACCTAGCCCCCAAGCGCAGATGGCTTGGCCTTCAGTGGCCTGGTGATCTCCGCCTGCTTGGAGCACTGGAGGCGCGGCTTGCTGTGGCCTCTGCGCAGTGTGCGTCCCTGGCGGGGCACGTGGCGGCAGGTGCTCTCCCTCTGGCCGCTGCGGCGTACATCTTCGACATGGAGATTGACGCCTCCCTGCGTTTCGGGCGCTGGCTCCTGGCCACAGCCGAGGGTGCCCTTGAGCGCTTGGACTCTGCTTACGAAGGGTGGGCCAGGGCGCTCCTGGGGAGCCATCCCTGGCGTGATGGCGCTGTAGCAGTCTCAGAGCTAGGTTGGTCGCTCTCCGGTGGAGCACGGGCCATCCTTGACATCGCCTCCCGCAGAGCTGGTCTGTGGCTCCTTCCGGACGGAGACCTCTACAAGGGGACGTTTGTGCACGGCCATGTATCTCCAGGGCGCACCTGGGCGATTGTCTCGCTGGCGCTGTTGGAAGAGTGGGGTCTGCCGGAGTGGCCCGCCTGGGTCGGCGCTGCAAGGGGGGGGTCCGCCCTCCCGGCGTACAAAGCACACATCCGAGACACCCTCAAGGCCAGATGCAGCGCAGCCCTACGCCTACGACTGCACACGCGGGTCCGAGTGCCCGCCCCGCTTTCGCTCGGCCCAGTGCCCCGGGATGACCTTTCCACAGCGCTCTCTCTGCGCCTGCCCAGCACGGCCCTCTTCGGCCAGCGCTCCCTCAGTCGGCTCCGGTGCCAGCTCCTTGTCTTGAGCCACTCAGCAGGAGTCCGCTCGAGGGCCCGACGGCAGGTCTGTGTCTGCTGTCAGGGGCAGATTCTCAGCCCCATGCTGCATGTCCTGGGGAGCTGCAGCAATGGCGTGGCGAGAGCGGCATTCTGGGCAGCGCGCGGCTCCCCGCCTCCGCCGTCCAGGGAAGCAGCGGTCCGCGAGATCCTCTCGGTCCGCCCAGGGGAGGCCGGATTCGCGGAGGCAGCCACCCTCGCCAGAGACATTGACCTCGCTGTGTCGAGGTTCGGGGGCCCAGTGGCGGACTAAAAGCTCGCCTTTCCTCCGCTCGGCCCGTCCTCCTTGCCTGCGTCCCACCTCCTCTCCCTCCCTCCGGAGCCGGAGGGTCGGGCAGAGCCAGGCTGGGCACGCTGAGGTTCAGGTGGATTGGCCCCTCCCCCCTCCTCTCCCTGGGAATGGCTCTCCCCCCCTTCCTTCCGACGCCGCGCCACGCATCTGCGCCATGCACTGGCAGGGCCTCGGTCGGAAGGTCATGCAAGAGCTCCAATCGGAGAGGCCCTCCGGCTCTCCTCCGATTGGCCAATTCCCCCTCCACGGCCAGGCTTTTCTCCGACCCCCCACTTCCGAAGACGGGACGGTGCTGGGGAGGGCGGGGCCTGTAGCCCAGCTCCACCCACTCCTCCCCCTTCAGAATGCGGAGGCGGACTCAAGCTTGGTCGGCGTGGGGTCGCGCACGACGGCCCTCCCGGGCCCCAGGCGCCCCCCACGAAAAGGCGGCCACGCATGAGGCCTCCGACCGCCTCCTCTGGAGGACCAGTCCAGTCCTCCTCCTCCTCCTCCTCCTCCATCCTCATCCTCATCTCCTCCTCCCCCTCCTCCTCCCCCTCCCCCTCCTCGTCTCCCCTTTTCCTCCTCTCCTCCTCCTCCTCCTCCTCCTCCTCCTCTCCCCCTCCCCCCCCTCCTCCTCCTCTCCTCCCCCTCCTCCCCTCCCCTCCCCCTCCTCCTCTCTCCTCCTCCTCCTCCTCCTCCTCCTCCTCCTCCTCCTCCTCCTCCTCCTCCTCCTCCTCCTCCTCCCCCCCTCCTCCTCTTCCTCCCGGGCGAATGGATGGGGTGATCCCCACCCCCTCCAGGCCTATGGCCTCATCTTCTTCGGCAGCTCGCCTTTGCTCTCGATGCACGGGTGCCGACCTCTGCTCGTCGAGATGCGCATGCTCGTCTTTCTGTTGCTCTTGCTTTCCTTCTTTCGTTTTTTTCGGCGCGCTCGGGCGTGTAGGAGTGTCCTTGTTCTCCTCCCCATCCACCGCTTCCTCGACTCGTTCTAGCCCGCAGGGCGGGAGTCACAGCGGCCCCCCAGGTAGTCACAGCGGTCCCCCGGGGGGGAGCTGGTACCCAGATGCTGCAATCAGTGGGTGTTAGAGAAATTGCCTCGACGAGGGTCAGTACCAATCGTTGCAACGTATCGTTTGGGCGGGAGCGTATTTGCGCCCCTTAGGGGAATTCGGCGGTCTTGGAGGCCAGTTAAGAGTATTGGGTTCCAATGGGGCACGGCGTGCGTGAGAGGTGTGCCCGAGTGAGGCTCAAAGGGGCCGTCTCGGGGGCCAGCTGAGCGCCCGACATTCACGATGTGCGTGAGGGGTGTGCCGAATTGAGGGCCACACGAAGATAACAAAACACCCAACCGTACGTTTACGTCCCCCAGGGATCTCCCAAGAGCCTCGCGGCCCAACTCACTTGTTGTTGGGCGCTTCTCGGGAGCCCGAGAGCGCAGACCGCGCGCACCTGCACGTGCTCGTGAAGAGTGCGGGGGGGGGGGGGCAGGAAATCGTGTCTCTTCGTGGCCCTCGGAGGGCAGATCTTTCGTAGTTTCGCGTGTCCCAGCCATGAAGCAAACGACAACTCGTATCTCCTCCTCATCCTCCTCTTCCTCCTCCTCCTCTTCAGCCGCCGCTTCTGCTCAAGCCACCTTTTCAGCGGCCAAGCAGGCATCCCGCGCAGAGCAGTTCCGCCCGCAGAGAGCGCCTTCCATGACATGCCAGCCTGGCTGGCCTCCATATGTTTCATGACGATCTGGATCGGCATGCAGTTCCTCCGAGGGGGAGTATACATAATCTCGCTGTTGGCGCTGCCTCGCTGCGTCGTGTCCAGCCTCACCTACAGCGCCGTGGACGTGAAGATGCCTCCAGCTACGCGGTGGCGGTTGCTCGGCGCCAGCTCACAAGTCGACCAGCTCAAGTCTTTCAAGCAAGAAGTCTACAAGATAGGCTATGGCCGCGGACCGCTCCTCAATTGTCATGCAGGTTCGGAGTACTGGGTGAGCCAGCGGTTCGGCCCGCCTGCCGTCGTCGATCTTGAGAGCCAGCCCAAGCAGGTACAAGGACGCGCTGGTGCTCTCAGCTACCAGCGGGGCGAGCTGGAACTCGCCTTCTTCGTGGCCTACTCCCCGCCTCGTTCAGGGCTAGCGGCCAAGTCCCTCCAGTGGGTCAACACGGTCAATGAGATGCTCAAGGGGATCAACAGTACGCCTTATGCTTCACCGACGTACTGCGCAGCTTCGATAGGCACGGACCTCGCAGTTTGTTCGGTATGGAGCTGACGTACTCATTGCAGCTCATGCAGCTGACGTGCTCATTGCAGAGACCCGAAACTACCCGGACGGACAGGTGAAGCAGCTGCCTCCTGCCATTGCGTTCTGGAAGATTACGGATATTGCCTCACCAAGACCTCCTGGCAGGCTGGCCCTACACATGTTGGTGCAGCTGGACAAGCTACGAGACCTGACTACCTCGAGATTCCTCATGGGCTGTCGCTGAATCCTCAGGCAGGCGGTATTTGGTGGAAGGCAGGGACTACTGCACTGCCGTTCAAGGACATCGGGACCAAGGACCACGAGCCACTCATCGCCAAGGCCGACATTGCCATGTCCAACCTCATCTCAGACATTCTTCGGTCGTGCTGGGATTGCGACAACATCAGAGAGACCCTACAGACGGGGGATATTCGCAACGCGTTCATCTCAGCCCACGCGACCGCCCTGGGGGGCAACATAGATACCATCCGCGAGCTCAACGAGCAGGGCACCTCCTGCGCCCAAAGGAAGCTTCTGATCGACATGCTCAAGACCACCGCCAAGCCCTGCTTTGAGAGAAAACCAAACAAGTCTGGTTCCTTCAAGCAACTCATGGCAGAGCAGCTCGAGCTCCTGAAGAAAAAGTGCGGAACTACGCATGCAGTACACTGGCGCAGAATTCGAACGTGACATCGGAGAGCAGCTGGATACACACACGAGACCATTCCAGAAGCAGAAGCCGCTTCACGACGCAGTGCGCAAGAGAGCTACAGAGGCACAGTTTCCTGAGGCATGGCATAATAGACATCGCGTAGAAATACATCCACTCAGCAGGTGCATGGCAGGCGCCAAGCTCGGCAAGAGGAACCGCAACTACTGCAGCAGGGCAACCCGTCCGAGACCGAGCCTCGCCGTGAGGACTACGCAAGGCGCACCCAGTAGCGCTCGCCGAGGATTTCAGGCCCAACATTACGACTTCGATGAAGAGGAAAAGCAGCTCCTGGCCCCCTGCAAGGACCGCGACGTCGGCATCCAGCAGCATTTCCAGGAAGAGTATTGCGAGGAGACAGAGAAATTGGGCATCCTTTCGCGCGGAGTCAAGATGCGGCTCAACCACTGCGAAAAACGAGCACCAGTTCCCGAACGGTATACGCCAGCTAACATCTCCCAGATCATCCTGCAGTCTACAGTTGCCTCAAAGAGCAAGCCGCTGGCCCATGGCCTCGGTTGCGACGAGGGCTGAAGGAGGCGCCGCGGACCATTCTACGTCTCGAAGGGCTTCTCCCTCATGCTTTCCGGGTCGGCTTAGCTCCATTGCATGCTCATCGCAGCCCAGGCTTCACGCTCGATATGACGAACGCCAAGCCCTCAGTTCAAGAATTGCGTATGCTGCGCATGACTTGGCCACTCAGGCGCAGCGTGCACGGTCAACTACAAGGCCGCAGTCCTCTCCAAGCTCTCCAAGCTCCCCACAGTACTCTTCTTGCAAGTTCTCGCCAACGCGCAGCAGCTGGAGCGGTTGGCGGCAGCGGCGTTCAGCACGTACCTCTTGCCCAGTCAGAACAACGCCAAGGACCTCGAGACCAATCGCGTACTCTACGCGGAGAAGGGCAGGGCGCAGGGCAAAGGACATGCTTTCTGGCCACCAGAGGGGCCACCCTTCATGACACTGTCATGACACTCTGCTTAGAGGTCGTGGGAGGCAAATCGAGAGTGCCACTCACGGAGCACGGCCAGTTCCTGGACCAGATCAACCCAGCGACGGTACCTCGCAAAGTCTAATACATCAAACTCAGCAAGAGCTTCGTGTCCTGCCCAGCGTGGCCCACGCTGCTCATCGCGCAGGGCCCCGAGACGGACGCAGAGAACGTGGAGATGCCGACGGTGGAGCTGCTGCAGCGGCTCAGCTCCAGGATGCCGTTCTCCACGCACCGCGCCATGGTCGGCTTCAAGCTCGGCGCGCGCGACGCCGTGAGCTGAGTGAAGGCGCCCGCGCTGCGCGGGCGACGGCGGGGGCTAGAGCGCGAGGCGCGCGCCAGACTCCGCCCCCCGAGGCCGCTCTGCTTCTTATGTTCTTTCCTCCTCCTCTTCCTCCTCCTCCCATTCCTCCTCCTCCTCCTCCTCTTCCTCCTCTTCCTCCTCTTCCTCCTCCTCCTCCTCCTCCTCCTCCCCCTCTTCCTCCCCCGTGGCCATCGTCGATCGCAAGGTCACCCGCTGGCGCGATTTCTGGAGCAGCGGCGCCAGTTTCGACGGTCAGAGGCTTTTCCATGCTCTCGACGACGTTCGAGCCGAGGCTGCGCGTCGGGCCCTCTCGCCGCTGTCGGGGGTCATGCTCCAGGAGGCGGCTCGCTCCACTGGGCCGCGTGCAGGCCGAGGGGCAGACCGCTTGTCGCCGTTAGATGTTGGACGATTGTCTCCTGAAGGTTTGGACGAGTTAGCTCATCTCCTCAACGATGCTGAGGCTTGTCGAACTTGGCCGTGGCAGTTGCTATTGACCATCGGCCGAATGCTTGAGAACGACTCAGGAGTCGAGAGAACCGTGGGTTCAAGCCTGGTCAGCTGATTCACAACCTGTCTGGGACGCTGCGCTTTCAGGCAACGCTGCACTTCGGAAAGGGTTCGGCAGAGCCTTCAGCGACGAGGTGCACAGCTTGCTCGGCATCGATTTCTCCAATTGTTTGGTCGACATTCCGAGTTTTTGCGACAGCATATGTTGGATCAGATTGGCCATCAAGGCCCTTGAATTGGGCGCTCCACCAGCAGCGTTGCACCTGGGACTTGAACTTTGCCTGGCTGTTCGCACCGTGGCCTCCCGAGATGGATTCTCGGGGGCATTCCAACCGACGAGGGGCATGATCCAGGGGTTGCGCACTGGGATGAGGTTCGCCCGCTGCATGACCTACTTCGTCCTCGGCCAGATGTCCAAGAGACACCCGCTGGTCGACGTGCGGCTGTGGATCGACGATCACTCGCAGTTTTTTAGCGGGTTCGAGACAGACCATCCGCAAAGTCATGGTCAAAGTGCTGTACCAGGCTTCGCAGTTGCTCGATGCGGATGGTCTGTTGCGGCTAAAGACGTTGTTTGGCGTTCGAAGTTTCAGGATGTGTCGCCCCCGTTCTGCAGACGGTTTACCTGGGCATTGGTGCGGGGGCGGGGCGTTAAGCCTGTGTTACAGCTCGTAAGCGCGTGGTCGAAGCTGGCTCCATGTCCTCCAAGATCGTTCGCCTCGCGCGGGCCTCAAGGAGGTACCGTCCTGCAGTTCGCCTTGAACAATGTGGGGCGCAGCCAGCTGGACACTGCGGCCACGAAGTGTTCGGCGCGTTCGGTTGCAACATGATGAGTATGAGGCGGAAACTCGGGCAGGTTGCGAGTTCGGCTCGCCGCGGCCGGTGCTTCACCGCCGTGCTGGACTTGCGATGCCCCGGCATGGGCCCTGGCTACAGGCTCCCTGTCAACGCGATCAGGCTCTGGCTCTCTGCGTGGCAGTTGGGGCCGAGGCTGCGCGCGGGCCTCTCGCGAGCATGGCCAGCAGCTGTAGCCGAGCTCACTGCTCTTCCAGCACAGATGCGTTCACGTCGCGTTCGGGGGCCTTTATCTGCGCTGGTGGCGTAGTTGTTGCAGTATCGGTGGGGCCCAGTTTCACCATCGGGGTGGGGGGCGAGGCCGGGTGGCGAGCTCGACCGAGAGGCCTCCATCTTCGACCAGCTGGGCCCTGCCGACGAGATTTCACCGCTAGTTGACGAGTTCGAGAAGACGATTCGTGCACACCAGTGGGCTGGTGCTTCCAGCCATTTCTGCGGCGTGGGCCTCCTGGAGGGGGCCGACAACATGTCCTTCCGCCACTTCTTGCGCGTGCTCGAGGGGGCGAGGAAGGACCACCAGCTTGCAGAGACGATGGCGTGCGTGGCTGCTGGTGGCGCCTGACCACGGCAGCGCATCATGGACGAGGTTGGAGGCATCGACTGAGCGACGTGCGCGTGATGTGGGGAGGAGGCTGAGACTCCTCTGCGTCGCTCGTGGCTCTGCCGTTGCAGTGTCGGGTCTCGTGCGTATGAGCAGTCAGACAATATGACGGCCGAGGCGGTGGCCCAACACGAGTCACACGCCTGTTTTTGGCTCCGCGGGATCATCCCAGGGAGTTGGACCGAAGTGCCCCCACCTCCCCCAGAGCCCGCCTGGTTCCTCAGTGGTTTCAATGAATTAGGCCCGCGCGCCCTCGGTATAGGTTCCCAAGAGAGCCCCACCTTTCTCGTTGGGGACGCTAGTGGGGGTGAGGACTCCTGGTGCCCCCGTCTTCGCAGGGTAGGTGCGGGCATCGTTTCGGTCTCCAGCTTTGAGTCTTCCAGAGTTGGTGTTTCGATCCGTGGTCCCCTCCATGGCCCCGAACAGACGGTGCCTAGGGGCGAATTACTGGCAGTAGTTCTAGCAGTCCGGTATAGTAGAGGCTTTTACGATTTTTGTGACCGACAACGAACCGGTGAGTGCAGGTTGGTGCGGCAGGCGCTTCTTTGACAAGAGAGGGGGGAACCAGGACCTTCGGCACGAACTTGGCCAGTTGGCCGACGTTCGAGATTTTTCTGAAGAAGTTGTGCTCCAGGTGCCGCCACATCTGTCTGCTGCCCATGCCGTCTCGGGTCCCCAGCCGCTTTGGCTGATTCTCGGGAACACGGCAGCGGACGAATTGGCAGGCATCGCTGCTAAGGAAAACAGAGTCCCAGCAGCGGTTAAGACACACATTGCTCAGGTCGAACACAAAGCGTGTCTGGTCCGAAAACAGACTTCTCATATCGACGTTAGATGCCATGGTTGCTGAAACACGGTCCCCAGTTGTCGAAAAAAACGCGCCTGCCCCCCCTCTCCTGCGGCCCTGTCCACTTTCGCGTCTAGTCACCAGCTCTCGGATGACGGGGGAAGTTGTCTGCGTTGTCGTGGCAGTGCTGCAAAATATGCCCTCACCAAGTGGACGGCCACGCCTTGTATGGAGCTGATTCCCCAACACATTTTGGAGTTCTTCGGTTGCCGAGGGGTCAATCTATTCACATAGGGGGTAGTCTCACGCACATTAGTCACAATATGCTTTATCACAAGAGTCTCAAGCTTTGGTTCTGCAGGGGGTGTGGATACTATGGGAGTGTTCAGCTCAGAGGTCTGGGCAACGTTTGTTTGGCCTCCCCCACACCGACGCAAATCGAATGTATTAGCAATATCTACGCGCTGAATTCCATCGCTTGGCTCATCCCGCTGGCCCACATTGCATCACTGTTGGTCTCTTGGCGTACTCGTGGTGCGCGAAGGAGGATGAGGCCGAGGAGGAGGAGGACCAGTGTAAACCCAAGATGCATCAACGATGTTGCAATACACCCTCCATCCAAGTTGCCTCTGTATAGGTCCTTACATGGATTCATGTCCACTGCGGGAAGTGCGCCGTTGGAAGACAACCGTCTGAAAGTCTTCAACCATGCCAAAACACAAGTCCTGCGACTTCAACGCCGCGGACCAATGTTACTTTTGCATCCGGACGATCCTCCAGCCCGCCAGAACGCCTTTCCCGGGACATTAGCACCGCGAATCAACGTGACTGATGCGTCCAGACAATCCCACTCATGCCACAACATCGTGTAGGGGACGGTGGTCATCGAAATCCTTGAAACTGTTGTAAGCTTAGATATCAGCCAGCGCTGACTCCAAATAGCCAAATCGAGTATACGGCGCAAATCAAGGAGTCAGAGGAATCACGCATGCGTGGAATCCGCAACTCAGCAAGCAAGCGTACAAGCAAGCGCGCAAGCAAGCACGCAAGCGTGCAAGCGTGCAAGCGCGCAAGCAATCAAGCGGGCATAGGCATAGGCGCAGCCATAGGCATAGGCGTAGGCATAGGAATTCGGGGGGGGGGGCATCGGAATTAGGGAGGGGGGGGGTCAACGGACCAATCAGTAAGCCGATTTGGACAACAATGCGAATGTGTGCGGCGCTCATGCAGGAGAGCGCCACCTTAAAAAATGGCCCGCCCTCCATTTGTGAAGCATTTGCGAATTTTTAAGACGAGTGTTTGCGGTGCCCAGGCTAGAGCCGCATGTTGTGAACCGTGCGCCCTCTATCCGTGATGTTCTTGCGAACTTTTAGAACGAATTCGCGCGGCGCTATGGCGAGAGCTACATTTTGAAAACGACCCGCCCTCCATTCATGAGGCTCCTGCAACATGTAAGCCGAATGCGCGCGGCGCGGAAGCGAGAGCCACATTTTGCGAGAGTCACATATTGAAAACGGCCCGCCCTCCATTTGTGAAACTGTTGGTTATTCCGAGTTTCAGGACCATCAGCTGTGAGGGACTCTCGGGCGAAACGCCCGGTCCGCCCTACCAACGCGCCTCGGGGTGCGACAGGGAGGAGTCATGACGGGATGGAAGGGGGGGAGGAGGAGGAAGAGGAGGAGGAGGAGGAGGAGGAGGAGGAGGAGGAGGAGGAGGAGGAAAAGGAGGAAGAGGAGGAGGGGAGGAGGATGCCTCTCGAGGGCTCTCGATGGCCAAAGTGGGTCGTAGACAAGACGAATCGTTTGGAGGAGTCTTGGGGTCTCCTCGGAGGCCTGTTTAGGGCCTCTCGGGGACATTTTGGGGCCTCCTGAGGCTTTGGGGGGGCCTCTTGGGAGAGTATTTCGCGCTTGTGGGGTCCTCTTGAAGGCCTGTTGGCGGTTTCGGGGGCCATCTTTCGGGAAAGGGCTCCAAAGTGCGTCAGCTCCAGGTTCCCCCTCTTGGGGCTCTCTTCATGGGCCTGTGGAGCCCTCTTGGACAAACTTGGGGCCTCTTGGGCCGTTGCGGGGGCTGTCCTGGGACACTCTGGGGCTGCCTTGGGGCGGTCTTGTTGGGGGCTTCTCGGGCCTCTGTGGGCCTTCGCGAGGCCGGAAAGGCGGTGACGCCCATTTTGTGGTTGTAAGGCCCAAGGGGGATCAATAGTTTTAGCTCTCTTGGGGTCCTTCGGAAGCTCCGCTGGGGCGTTCTTGAGAGGCTTCGTGGGCCGTTGCGAAATCGTCCTGGACATCCTGGAGCGCCCTTCGGCCGTGTCAGACCCCTCGAGCTCTCCTGCGCTCAGCCGCCTCGGTGCGCCCGTCTGGAAGCGCAACGCCCGCCGTGCTCCAGACGCCCGTGCCAACGCGCTGCGCGCTGGCTCGGCCCGCGTCGGCCCGCGTTTGGGCGAACGCATCGCGTCGTCCCCGCGCTCTCGGCCTGCGTGGGGAGCTCCGTGTCGGTGCGCGGCGTGCCGCGTGCTGCGCATCGGGGCGGCCGAGCTCCTGCGGGCCTCGCTGGAGGCCCCGGGAGCGCCCTGACGAGCTCCATCGGCGATGCCCAGAATGATCAAAAGCCATCTCGGGGCCAGGGGCGGCCGGGCGGCGCCCAGGGTACGCTTCGCCTGCGGACCCCCTGGCAGGCCTCATGTCGACTCCCCCGATTCGGTTCGATTCCGATGGGCTCCGATTCCAATTCGATTCGACTTCGGATTCCGACTTGGATTCCAATGTCTCCATGGAGGCCTACTAGCCTTCCGGTGTGCCCGCCGATTCGACTTCTCCCCGCTCGGCTGCCTATTTCCGCCGACACGATGCATTACATGAATCGTATCGGATCGATCGAAATTGATCCTTTCACGATCGAAACGAATCATTCAGCGATCGAATGGATCGAACGACTCATTCCTTTCCGCGATCGAAGCGATTCGTTTCGATCGCTGGTCCGACTCGTCGATTCGATTCCTGGCTCGTCTGCCCGCGGGGCGGCGCCCCGCACGCGCGAGTCAGAGCAGCTGTTCACATGTTGCCGGGGGTCTTGGCACGCCTGTGGCCCGTTGGGCAGGCGACTCTTCCGCCACCTCCTCGGTTTCCACCTCCTCCTCTTCCTCCTCCCTCCTCCTCCTCCTCCACCTCCTCCTCCTCCCCCTCCTCCTCCTCTTCGCCGCCGTCGTTTCCTTCATCGCCTCGCTCTCCCAGGGCGTAGCTTCCTTCCCTCGGGCCCGCTCGTGCGTCTCGGGTGGGGCTCTGAGGGGCTCGTTGCAGTGCTGCTGACGTCTCGCGTGCCAGGTAGCCTGCCTTGACGGCCGTGAGCTGCCGTATCTTTCATACACTGCGGGCGGAAATCCAGGTCCAGCCCCTTCAGGCGCGTCACTCTGCCCTTCAGGCGCGTCACTCTGCTTTGATAAGCGTGCCAGGCCCGCCAAGATCGTGCCAGCGTGGCCCCCTCTGCACCTTCGTGCGCGATCCCTTCCATACAGCAGCAAGGTGATCACCAAGTGTCTGCCCGCAGATTCTTGGGCTTTGAGCCGAAGCAGCCAATGTCGGATGGCCGTGCTCCCCCTGTCTTCAAGGTGGTGGGAGCCTCGGAGTCGCTTCTCGCTGGACTGCGACAAGGAGTGGTTGCCCGACTCGTCCCCCATTCGGAAACTGGAGCGTATACATTACCAGTGGCGGGCGGTTTTTCAATCCCATGACTTTTTGATGGTCGGGGACGGCGTCGGGGTGGTGTGGTGTATACTTTTTCCCCCGATGTCTTGCGAAAACAACGGAAACTATAGACACCAGGATCCCGTATACACCAGAATCCGCGTTCCCGTGCGAATTTCAGCGCAGGGTCGGGAAACGCGTCAGTGTATAGAGTTCGTTTCCCTACCCATGGCACGTGGACTCCTACAGTCGAGCATCCCATTCAGAAACCTCGCCCCGAGAAGCCGTGCCAGCGTTTCCTGGCCAACCGGCGGGAACGCTGGCACAGCTTCTGGAGCACGACCGCCCCTCCAGCG
>CAUYUJ010008102.1:348494-369711 GCA_963575745.1 Prorocentrum cordatum | reverse complement strand
GGAGGAGGAGGAGGAGGAGGAGGAGGAGGAGGGGGAGGAAGGAGGAAGGAGAAGGAGGATGATGCACGAGCCTCAAGCGGCGCGTGTGACCCGCCGCTCGCGCTCGCCGCGCGCCCCACGCGCGACGGGCTCGCGCTCTCAGCGAGCGCCCGCACGCCACGGCCCCTCGGGCTCGGCGTGCCGCCAGCGCGACGGCCTCACGGGCCACTCAGGCCGTCGGCCCGTCGCGCCAGGACAGGAAGGGGGAGCTGGCCATCACCCCTCACTCCTGAGCGGGCTGATGGCCACCGCGACCTTGCCCGAGATCGCTGGGGCGAGCCGCCTCTCCAGGCGCGCCACGGCCAGCAGCCCCTTGGCCGACGCGTGGCCGCACGGCGGCGCGAAGCTGGAGGCCCTGGCCGCCCCCAAGGCTCCGCAGGCGGCGCACGCGACCAGCGGCATGTCGCGGCGCAGCTCGACATCACGCTCGGGCTCGATGCGCACGAGCACGTGCGTGCTGAGCCCCCTGGCGGCCAGCTCAGCGTTGTGCTGGAGCGCCGCTGGCACGATGGTGCCTGGGCACTCGCCTGCGCGCTCCACCCAGCGGCAGCGGCTGCACCACCGCTTGCCAGGCTCCCCGCGCCAGGCACAGGAGAGCCTGGCGGCCGGCTGCGCCAGCAGCGCCTTCGGCGCGGGGCGCTGTGGCTTCGCCACGCGGTGGGTGGTGTCCCTGCCGTCCAGCGCGCCGCCCACCGCCGACACCCAGAGCGCGACGCCCTCGACCAGCTTGTCGGCCATGACGAGCCTCCTGCGATCCTGATGGCGGATCCGTCCTGCCGCCGCCGCCGACTTGGCGGCCTTGTCCGCCATGCCGTTGCCCAGCCAGTCGCGGTACGAGATCTTCCCGTGGGCGAGCATCGCCCTCTGCGTCTGGTGGGCGGGGACCTTCCTGACCTTCAGCCCGCCGTCGCCCAGGCCGCCGAAGTCCTCCAGCTTGGCCCAAACCTCCCTCCAGAGGTGGGCCCACGCCGCGCCGTGCGCGGTGGTGCGCCTCGGGCCCAGCTCCAGCAGGCCGCGGTGCACGAAGCCGCTGTCCACGACGACGGTGACGGGCGGCACCGCGAGCCTGAGGACCATCAGGAGCGCCATGAGCTCGCCGCCGTTGATGTCGACGTGGGGCTCGCACAGCATCCCCGACGCCCCGCACAGGAAGGCGTCGGCGTCGGCCTCGAGCGCGATGACGGCCCAGGCGACGCTCGCGTGCTGCTCGAAGTCGCCCTCGTACTGCGAGCCGTCCAGGTAGAGCTCGCCAGAGGGGAAGAAGCCGTCGCTCTCGCCCAGCCAGCAGACGTGCGGCGACGGGACTGGCTTGACGATGCCAGTCGGCGCCGCCCACAGCACGCGCTCCAGCAGGCAGCGCACTTCGAGCATGTCCGACCTCGCCGCCAGCTCGCGCATCTTGTCGGGCAGCTTCAGCTCTGGCGGCCAACCTGCGCAGCTGCCACAGTGCCTGTGGAGCAGGGTGCCGACCTCGCCGCACAGCAAGCACGAGTCGTCCGAGGCCATGCCCTTCTCGGACTTGCGGCTCTGGCACCACTGGCCGTCGGTGACGACGGATGCGAGATACCCTCGCTCCTTCAGCGTGAGCTTGATAGATGACTGCTTGCCTTCCATGGGATTCGGCCCATGGTCCATCTGCACCGTTGCTCGGCCATGGCGTGGCGACGCTGGCCGCTGCCCAGCGGGTCCTGGCCTCTCGAGCACGGCAGAAGTAGGCGACGTTGACCCCTGGCCAGCGGGTCCTGACCTCTCGAGCCCAGCATGTGGCGACGCGACCGCTGGCCAGGGGGTTCTGACTCCGAGCTCAGCAAAGCTTGGCAACGACGACCGCAGGGCAGCGGGTTCTGACGCCAGCTCTGGGCAGACCGCCACCGCCATCGGAGGGACTGAGGCTGCGTCGGCGACACCAGCAGAGGCCACTGCGGCGCGCCTGGCAGGCGCCTCGTCGAACTGCTCCTCCGCACTGATCATGGATCGCGCGTGCCGCGCCGCCTGCTCGTCCCACTCGTCAGGGTCCTGCTCTGCCAACCGCTTCATGTTGGCGTGGTAGCGGGCTCTGATGCGCTTCCTGGCCGACCAAGCCGACTCGCAGAAGTCCTGGGCCATCTTTAGCCTGGCCACGCCGAGGTTGTCGACGTCGAGGGAGCGCGCCGTCTCGGTGACTAGCGGCAGCCACGTGCCGTGCGCCAGCAGGTCGGCCACGTAGGAGACGCAGAGCCTCAGCCAGTGGGCCTTGTTACCGTCCTCGTCGAGCGTGGCAAGGTCCTGGATCCAGAAGGTGGTGTAGGCCCTCAGCCGCTTCTCCAGCGCCATGCGCGCGTACACAGCCGCCCTTCTCACAGGATCTTGATCCTTGGCCTCCATGACAGCCAGCTGCCGACCGAAGACGCCCTTGCGGCTGACGGCACCCGAGGAGGTCATCGTGATCAAGGGCTCGATGACCCCCCCGCTCGCGAGGTGCTCCAGGCCAGGCCCTTTGCTAACCTCACGCCATTGCCACGCTTGAACTGCTCGCAGGAGAATGCGCTTGACCGACCACGGCCCCAGCTCGAAAACATGAATGTTCGTAGCCCTCGTGCGTGCGCCACAAGGTAGGGCTCAGCACCTGCCAGCCAACTCTCTCGAGCGTGAGCCGCACCGCGCTGAAGGGGCCCTTGACCTGGCTCCAGCTCGCAGCCTGGCAGCAAGTGAGGCCGTAGGCGATGATATGCTGCGGGATCCAGCACTCCCACGCCGCGCGCAGCATCATCAGCACTGGGAGCAGCGTGGCCCTGATCATCGGGTCCAGCATGGGCGTCAGCATCAGCGTCAGCGTGCGCGAGCGCCCGTCCACGCTGGGGGCCACTGCCTTGAAGTCGCCGTGCGCAGCGTGTCCAGCTCCATGGTGGCGCAGCCCGTGACCGCGACGCCGTAGGTCACGCTGGGCTCGATCCCAGCACGGGCCACCTTGCGCACGGCCTTCTTGCGCCCAGCCCCAGTCTTCAGGATGGCCACGCGGCGCTGGCGTAGCCCTGCTTGAACCAGCTTCTCCTGCCGCACCTTGCGCACGATACGCCTGCCGCAGGCGAAGTCGACGCCCAGGTTGCGCTCGCCCTTGACGGAGAGCACGCCGAGGGGACGGCGTAGCCGAGCGGCCAGGGCGTGCCGGCCTGCTGGGAGGTTGGAGAGCGCCCTCGACTTCTTGACCGCCACGTTGAGGTCGACGTCCAGCAGCAGCATCTTGAGCTTGAACGCTGCTTCTGCCACCTCCTTGGTCACGCGCACGAGCCCGCCAACTCGGTGCAGCATGAGATCGTCCACGACGACGGCCAGAGAAACTGTCGGGTGCTGTATGACCAGGCGATCCAGCGGCCCGATCAGAATAAGCTTCAGCAGCGCCGTCGCGAAGCCATCGCCTGGGAGGATCCTGCCTGGCCTCGATCACGCTCGAGGCCGCGCTGCCCATGCAGAGGACCCGAGGCGCGCAGTAGAGCTCCAGCGTCAGCTTGAGCTGCCAGAGGGGAAACCCCGTGGCGACGGCGGCGTCCAGCAGCCAGTGGCGGCGCACCTGCTCGAACGCCTTGAGCAGGTCGAGCAGCACCGCCACGGCCACCCACGACTCGGCGTCCCCGCAGTCGGCACCGCGCTGCGTGGCCCACTCGCCGATCGCGGCCTGGTGCCACACCGCACGCTCGCAGCTGCGGCCAGCAGCTGCCCACCAGTAGGGGCGGTCGTTGTCTTGCTCCCACTTGCGCGCGACGCCTCGGCGCAGCCGCGCCTGCACCCTCGCCAGCACCATGATGACGGCGATGGGCCTGACGCCGCCGAGCCGCTTCTGGATGAAGCCGATCTTGGTCGTCATGAGCGGCCAGGCTGCTTCGCGCTCGACGGCCACCAGGATGTCGATCAGCACCTCCAGCGCTTCGTCGCACAGCTCGTCCAGCTGCCGCGGCCGAACGGAGCAGAAGGACATGCCCGTGCTGCCCTTGAACGAGCGCAGCACCTTGCGGAGCTCAAGGACCGTGGGCCTGGGCGGCCTCTCGCCGAGGTCGGCTGGCCACTGCAGCCGCGCTTGCTCGCAGGTAGTCCTCCACCAGCGGCTCCACTCGACCTCCAGCGCCGTGACCTGCTGCCCCAGGTCCATGGGCTCGAACAGCTGCTGGTGGTCGTCGGCGTCCTTGTCGTCCTCGGCGTCGCCGTACGGGCTGGAGTCGAACCCGACGGGCAGTCGGGACACCGCATGTAGACCACCTCCACCGCCTTCGGCCTGCTTCTCGACCCAGTGCTGGAACTGGACGGTGCGCTGGGCCATGTCCTTCTCAGCCATGTCGAGCGCCACGGCTTGCGCCCCAGCGTGCAGCTGCAGCAGCTCAGCGGGGGTCAGCGCCGCCAAGCGCAAGTTGCTAAGCAGCGACCACCATGCTACAGCTTGGGGCAACACCTGAGGGCAGGACAGAACCTCGCCAGCATCAGGTGCCGCCTTCACTGTGGCTGGGGCTCTGTCTAGCAGCCTACGCGCACCTCGAAGAGCGTCGAGACGCGCGTTGGGCTGCTCCACGTCGGCGATGTCCCGCAGCAGGCTGGCAGCACGGTGCATCCATGTCGCCTCAGCCGAGACCCGCGGCCAGCGCGCGCCACTCACGGGCAGCCGCCGAAGCCAGCGCGGCTCCACGGGGCGAGCTCGCCCCTTGTGCTTGACCCTGTCCTCCTCGACCTGGTAGATGTCGATCCACTCGTCCTCGGCTGCGTCGAGGAACCTCTGCCACGCGGCGGTGAGGTTACCCGGAGGAGGAGGAGGAGGAGGAGGAGGAGGAGGAGGAGGAGGAGGAGGAGGAGGAGGAGGAAGAGGAAGAGGAGGAGGAGGAGGAGGACGAGAGGAGGAGGAGGGAGGATGACGAGGAGGAGGGGGGGGGAAGGGAAGGGAGGAGGAGGAGAAGGAGGAGGAGGAGGTGAGCAGGAGGGGGAATAGTCAGAGGAGGGGGAGGGAGGAGGAGCAAGAGGATAATGATGATGATGAAGATCGATGAGATGAATGATGATGAGATGATGATGATATCGATGATTAGGGTGGTGGTTGATGATGGATGATGATATGATGATCGATGAATGAATGATGGTGGATATAGATGCTGATGATGATGATGATGAGATGGTGGTGGGATGATGTGATGATGATGATCTGATGATGATGATGATGAGGATGAGGAGGATATGATGATAAGGCTTGATGATGATGATGATTATGATGAAGATGATGATAGAGGAGGAGAGAAGGATGATGATGATGCTGATATGATGATGAATGATGATGATGATCTGATATGAGATAGATGATGATGATGATGATGATGATGTTGATGAGATGAGGGATGATGATTAGATGATTATTGATGATGATGATGATGATGATGATGATGATGATGATGAAGATTATGAGGAGGAGGAGAGGAGGAGGAGGGGAGGAGGAGGAGAGGAGGAGGAGGAAGAGAGAGCAGGAGGAGGTGCATCAGGGAGTAGGGGAGAGGGGGGGAGGAGGCAGAGGGAGGAGGAGGAGGAGGAGGCGTGCGGAGGAGGAGGAGGAGGATGCGGAGGAGCAGGAGGAGGAGGTGGAGGAGGAGGAGGAGGAGGTGGAGGAGGAGGACGAGCAGGAGGAGGAGGAGGAGGCGGAGGAGGATGAGGAGGAGGAGGAGGAGGAGGAGGAGGAGGAGGAGGAGAAGGAGGAGGCTGCCGGTTGCGGCCCGCAGAGGCCTGTCTCTCCCCTGGCCTCGGTCAGGGGTGCGGCCCGCCAGCCCGAGGAGTGCACAGTGGAGACCCATGCCAAGAAGCACCCTAGTCGCCTCCAGGGTGCCCTGGGTTTCTTGGGTTTCGATGGTTCCGAGATGGAAAGCGTGACGTTCCCACACCAAAAATCAACGGACGTCCTGGGGTATCAGGGTTGGGCTTCTTGTGGAAGGTTTCTTGTGGGCTGGCGTCCACACTTGGCTGTGGCCTCGTACGGTGGGTCGGCGGACACTGCCTTGCCGTCCCAGATCGGGCGTTCCCTCGGGGCTGGGCGCCGCGGAACGCGACGGCCAGTTCTTCGTTGCGCGCCGTGAAACAACGGCTCGGTACGAAAAGCCTGCTCTGGGGAAGGGAATGGATTGAGACCTCCGGGGGTTCACGTAGTGACAAAAACATGACGTTGGAGGTCTGGGAACGGCTCAGCCTTGTGCGCGTCGCCCTTGGCCGAAGGCCATTGGAAGGCTGGCACAAGCCAGCGGAAATAGAATGGCGGCGGACCCGCCTGTGGAAGCCAGCGAAAGCTCGGCGGAAGGTGGCGTGGTGGGAGTAAGCGTGAGACGTCGATACAGTCGGGTTCAGGATTTTCAGAGCGGCCCTGTTCGAGGGCGGTACTTAGCTCTATTCCATGCTTCAGTTGCGCGCTGCACTATGAACGCATGTTGTGTTGTAGCTTCTCTGAAGAACCCTCCGAGGGGGTCCATAATGTGTGTGGTAAGCTGACATACAATACTTGAGCCTCCTTCCACGCACTCCGTGCACTTTAACTCGCCTTCCACTCATCCCGAGGTGCCTCTAGAGGAGATGCTGTCGCAGGCGCAGGTGCGCAAGGTCGTCGCCATCGTGAGCGTGTCGGTGTCCATGACCCTGACGTCTTTCGTGGCGGTCCTCACTTTCGTGCGCGGGCGGGCGAACATCTGGCACTTTGGACGGACGGTGTCAAGAGCAGTGCAGCCGCCATCCCGGCCCAAGCTGCTGCTGGTGGACGACCTCGAGGTGCACTGCGGGAGCTCACCCGACTGCCCGATCTGCCTGGAGAGCCTGAGGCCAGCGTGGGCGGAAGATCTCGACCGAGCCGGCGTGCTCACCCTCCCCCAGTGCTCCCCAGAGTCGGACCATGGAGGGGGGGCGGGGGCGGGGTCTGCACCAACACCGAGCTCCGCCCTTGCCTCGCCCTGTTGCCCGCGGCCATACCGGGGCCTGCCCCATGCGGGGGGGGGGGGGGAGGGTGGCCCCATGGGGGCTTGGTGTCTTCACCGCCTCTGAGCGCCGACGTCACGAACAGAATGCGACACCGTGAAACATCAGGACTGGAGCCCCGGGCCCCATCTCTTTTCTGCGGCATGCTTCGGGCCATGCCGATCTGTGATGGCCCCTTGGTCTGCGACCACCTGCGAACCCTGCCCCTGCGTGTGCATGCGAAGCTGAGGCGTGGGTCACCCAGGCCGGGATGCACTTGGCTGCATGCATCGTTCGGACTCGGAGCTCCCGCCGCCGATCCAGGCAGCCGCGGCCTGCAGGGGTCGGGGGCACACGCGGACGGCCCCGGGGCCGGAAGCCTGGCGAGAGCGCCCAGCGCGAAACAGCCTGCAGCGCCTGCATCTCAGGCCCTGCGCAAGTGTCTCCCCGCCCCCGCCCGTGCCCCCCCGCCCTCCCGCCCTCCCGCCCTCCCGCCTCGCAGGCCCTGGCCCCTCGCCGCCTCTGGGCTCGACCAGGGGGGGGGGGCAGGCAGGGCTCGTGTCGACTGCCCCAGTTCGATTCGGTTCGATTTCGATCGGTTCCGATCCCGATTCGATTCGATTCGATTTCGATGGATTCCGATTCCGATTCGATTCGACTTCGGGTTCCGACTTGGATTCCGATTTCTCCATGGAGGCCCACTACCCTGCCAGTTTCCGCCGATTCGACTTCTCCCGACTCGGCTGCCGATCTCCACCGATACGATTCATTTCGATCGCCGGTCCGACTTGTCGATTCGATTCTGGGCTCGCAGGGCAGGGCCTGGGGCACATTGTGCTCTTGTTTTTTGAGAAACTTAAAGAGCTTTGGAGAACCTCCAACTCGGCCGGATGCGTCTACATGCAGTCAAAACGTGTAGTGAGGACGGGTGATAGGGCCGCAAGACCCTTGGAGGCCGAGGTCCGGATTTCTGTGGCGGCGGGCGACCCGTGACAGACGGCAGGGGACTGGCCGCAGAGGCAACGACGCAAGGGCACCCTAGATGATTGCGCGCGTCCTGACTGGGCGCGTGGGCTGCACCGAGCAGGAGTTTCTCGACACGTGTACTCAAGGGCGCCCTCGAGGGCGCGAAGTGATTCGCGCTTCGCGCTTCCCGGTTCGGCTCCTCTTCCTCCTCATCCTCCGCTTCTCCTCGAGCCGAGCTTCGGGGCCCGCTGGCCTCTCGACGCTTCCCTCGGGGTCGTGCCTCGATGTGGTCCCGTGGCCCCAGTCCTCCTCCTCCTCCTCCTCCTCCTCCTCCTCCTCCTTCTCCCCCCCTCCTCCCCCTCATCTCTCTCCTCATCCTCCTCCTCCTCCTCCTCCTCCTCACTGCGCCCTCCACGTCCTCGTCTTCCTCCTCCCCCTCCTCCTCCTCCCTCGCTCCACACATCCTCCTCCTCCTCCTCCACCTCCTCTCTCCCGCTCCACCTCCTCCTCCCCCCTCCTCCCACCTCTCTCCTCCTCCTTCTCCTGATGCCAACGAGTGCCCCGCCACGACGACAACTGCGCTGCCAGTTCCTCCTCCTCCCCTCTCCTACCTCCTCTCCTCCTCACCCTCGTCCTCAGTCCGCGTCCTCTTCCTTCCTCCTCCTCCTCCCCCTCCCCATCCTCCTCTAACCTCCCGTCCTCCTCCTCCTCCCACCCCCCCTACTCCCCCGCTCCCACCTCCCCCCTCTCACCTCCTCCTCCTCCTGCTCCTCCGCCTCCATCGTCCTCCTCCCTCCTCCCCTCCACCCATCCACCTCCTCCTCCTCCTCCTCCTCCTCCTTCTCCTCCTCCTCCCCCCTCCTCCTCCACCCCCTCCTCCTCCTCCCCACCTCCTCCTCCTCCTCCTCCTCCTCCTCCTCCTCGTCCTCCTCCTCCTCCTCGTCCCCTCCGCCATCCTCCTCCTCCTCCACCTCCTCCTCCCCTCCTCCTCCTCCTCCACCTCCTCCTCCTCCCCCCCCCTCCTCCTCCTCCTCCTCCTCCTCCTCCTCCTCCTCGTCCTCCTCCTTGTCCTCCTACTACTACTTCACTCCCATTGAGGCGGACCGCAGTGTCTGATCATGCAAGAGAGCACGGGCCTGGTGGTAGCGGAGCAGCAAGAAGTACCCCGCCTATCCTGACCTGACCCTGCCCAGCCCTCCCATTATGTCTGCAGCACTAGAGGCTGCAGCGTCTCGAGACCTCTCCCTGTAACGAGGCCCCCGAGTCAGCTCGAGCGTACAGCGCATCTGCCGCAAGAGCACATAACCTCGGCGGGAGCTGGATGCAATTTCCCGCCGATATATGACCTGCTGGGTGACGGCAGCGGCCCCTTCCCATGAGTACATTGAGGGAATTGGGGCAGGCACCGAGGTTGAGAGCGAGGACATGGGATGGTCGCTGCGCCGCTGAACCGAGAGTGCACATGCCGATATACACACGAGCCGAGTCGGTGCAGCCTGCTGTCCCTCGAAGTGTTGTGAGGAACTTGAGCTCTGGGAGCTCCCACGGGCATGCAAGTGGTGCAGAGGCTCTCAGAGGGGGGGAGGGAGGTGCAACAAGACGCTAGCTCCGACGAGTGCTGCTTGCCAACATATAAGCAACACTGATTTCAAGTGCGAGTTATCAACTGTAACTAACTCCCAATCTCTTGCACTACAGGTTGCAAGACCCCACGGCACAGGCTTGGATATCAAAATCTTACGGCGGTTCGTGGGCTGAGCTCTATCATGGGACCAGCTGTCGAGGTCGAGGACCGCCACAACACCCACAACACGCCCATCACGCAGGAGGGAGAGGAAGGTGGAGTTGGCATGGTCCCATAAGAGCTGCCCCTTAGTCCTAGACCTATCTTCAGAAACGTTTACGCACAAGACTGGAAAGTGTGTGCACTATGTGCACTGCCGTGCCGTTATAGGAAATACGGGATATCTTGCACATGTCGGGGAAACGGGGTAATAATATGTAGTAGCATGCCCTGTCCTGTGGAAACCTCGGCACTGGTATAACTGGATCGCAGGCCTGCACTCCCCTTATACATGATTTTGTGAACGGGGGAAGAGGGAGCTCCGAGGAGGCAGGGGCCGATAATCCTGAAGGGGAGGGCCTTGGCGATCTCTAGATATAAACCTGAATTACGAAGCTGCTTGGATTCTGCTGTGTCGTTCGCTTCTTCCGCTGCTAGCTCCTCTGTCGTGAGCTTGCGCGAATGTGTTAGCAGTAGGCCTAAAAACGACGAGGATCCGTGCCTCACGTGCCGCAGGAGCCTGAGACGAGTACTGAAATGTTTGCCGCATGCCTGGCATGTGGCCCCTGCGCAATACCACCTCGCCATGTCTAGCTGCGGGTGGTCCCTCGACCTATGTACTGCCCAAGAAGCGGCAGTGGTGAGGACGGCGTCGCAATCCCAGCAGGGGAAGACAACTGCGAGAGGCGGGGAGGTGAGGAAGGGTGGGTCTGGGGCCGCAACGTCACGCGTCACGCGCACAAGCTGTTCGTGCCATGCGTTGTGCGACAGACTGTCAAGGTGCTGCCTAGATGCGTGCGCCTGTGCTGCCTTGACTAGTCCTAGCCACTTCTTGCGGGACTGCCGAATGAAATGTATCCAAACTGCTGTTGGTGGCATTGGCCTAAGCGAGCTTGGGAGGTCCACCATGTCTGCCAACCACAATAGGTCCTCCTCAATCAGCTTGGCCCATGAGTCCGCGTGCCTCGCTGCTACATCTAAAAGAGCGCACAACATGCGGGGTGCGTGGTGGATGAGTCTAGGGAGGTATGTGAGGCGACGTATTCTTACATAAAGACGCGCAGGCAAAACTTGGGCCTCTGACAGGACTCCTGAGGCTGATGTAAGGCGTGCAGAGTCACCCTTATAGTTCAGCTTGAGTGCCGACTTGTAGCATTGGACGTATTGTTGCTCTAGAAGCTCGCTCTGCTTGACATTAAGGCGAGTCCAAGCGGCACAGTTATGTAAAAGACGTGTGAGACATAGAGCACGTACATAACGCATGTTGCGATCAGGATTAAAGCATGCGGGCTTAAAACCAGACCGTTTTAAAACGCCAAGAGGCCCCAACATCTGCTTGCACCTGTAGGCCAGCTCAGGGCCCATGTCTGACAAAGAGCTCAGTTGTCCCCCGAGATGTTTGTACTGGTCGGTGATGGGTAACTGTATGCCATATTTCTCTATATCAAGTATCTGTCCAGGGAGGGCTGCCAACTGCTGCTTGGCGGTCCGTATCTGCTTCCCCGTGAAGAGTACTAGTGTTTCTGTTTCTCCTGGGGCGTAGTTAATCGTGAAGCCTCTCTTGGCCATCTCCTGATGAACCACCACTGTCATGAACCGTTGTGCGGTGCTCCATTGTAGGACATCCCTCACAGCGCCCATGGTGAGGAGGTCATCAACGTAGCCTGGGCCGCGAACGGGGTCATTGTTATCATCTTCGGGGTTGCTGAAAACTTGTCGGGCCTGAGGTAGTTCATGAATGGGTATTAAGTGCTGGGCCTGCTGTAATCTTTCGGTGGTATTAAGCTGTATGGGGCCGAATACCAGGTTAAAGAAGAAGTCGGCCAGCACCATTCCTGGGCGGGAACCTGACAAGGACTTTGCAATCAGTGGGCAGCCTTTGACTTGGAACCATGTGTGCTGGAGGGTTTGGGCTGCTGCATCGGCTAGGTGGGGTCCATGAGGGAATCCAGTTTGCCTGGTCTAGCTGCTGCAACTTCCGCTAGGGGCATTAGGGCCTCAGAGACTTCAGCTTTTTGGATAATTCTTTTGTTAACATCCTTGTCCTGGCCGAGCTGGGTGAGGTGTGCTCTCAGCACGCTGTAAAAGGCAGCGCGCAAGTCGGTCAACAAGAGCAGCGCTGTGAACCCATTTGCCTGGCACGCCTGCATAAAAGTCCTTGCAATCATGAAAGCGATATCTGTACCTCGCTTCTGGAGACCTCCCATCATCATCTCATGTAGGAGGTGGCCGGTGGCCTGCAACAGCTTGCCTCTGAGGAATGCGTGGTGCGTCTTGGCCACGTGCGAACCCAGGAGAATCTCCCGATACGACGACATCAACCTTGGATCGCCCTTCTTAGGTACCTCCACCGCCCAACCTCCTTTCAATGCAAGTGGTTCGCGCGTGTCCAGACCTATCTTTACAAAAAGTGGGTGCAGTAGTGCAGCGAAATCATCGGGATCTAATATGAGGAGGTCATTCATGATGTCGCCGGGGCCCCCAGCTTTGCCTCTCGTGGTCTTTCGAATCCTGCGGACGAGCCAGTTGAGCGGCATGATGTTGTCAATGGTCCTAGTGTGAGCCTGCGACGGGATCTTTGAGTTTTGGTTATAGTCCGTGGTGAGGTCCTCCCAAGAAACGATGTCTGCATTCTCGATGTCTCCAAAGAACTTCAAGACCTCCTGGGCGAGCTCCTTGGAGGACTGTATGAGGTTCCCTTGGGAGTCCATCCGAATGGGGAAGTCCGTGGAGCCTTTGGGGGGGCGGCCTCCGAATCTCTGAAGTTGGCGGAGGATCTCCCACTCGAGCATTGGGTTGTAGGATTCCGCTGCGGCTTCGACCTCCAGGGACAAAAGCTCGAGGGTGTGCTCTCGCGCATCCCTGAGGAGTCTCTTCAAACAACTTCCCGTGTCGCGGAGGCACTGCACTACTGCCTCGACCAGCTCAGGCATGAGAATGTTGCCTGCCTTGAAATCTGCGATGCCGTCCGTGACGGCGATGGTGCGCAGCTTGAAACAGTCTGGAAGTCGATCGTAAACTGGCGACCCGACGTCAAGGTGCATGAGGGACTGCTCAACTGCACTGCCGTCCAGGCGCCTCCATGTCCTGAGAATCTGCCTGATCCGTCTTCTATGCTGGATGGCCTGTAGAAGGTCTGGGGTAAAGTAGGGCTTGATGGGTACCTTGTTTGATGTCGGGAACGCTTCTTGTGCGCAACGTAGGACATGTTTGTGGATGTGCTTGAAATGCTCGTTCATGTCAACATGTGCGTGCACCTGTGGTATGTCACGTATCATGGAAAGAAAGAGCTGCACCTTGTCGGGGTCCGGTGCGCCTCTGGTGTCATATTGGGGCCTTGGCGAACTTACTTTGTGCGTGCTGCTGGACAGGATCGTACATGCAACTGGCGAGTGATCCGAGAGCGCACTGAGGTCGTCCATGTCGTGCAATACGGTGTGCTGATATACGCGCGCTGACCGTGTGCTGTCCGTACATATGTAATCGATGCGGTGCTCGTTGCCTTGGTTAGTCAGCCACGTATAGGAGTTATCTGTTGCCGAGACGGACAGGGTGTTTATGGCCATGAGATTGGCCTCAAGAAGTATTGCATGAAAAAGCTCACCTCCTGCGTCCTCATTCTGTCGGTGCCCGCGTGGGCCTACGGCATCTGAAAGAACGATGCCAACTCTTCCGCTGGCGTCGGCGAGAATGAGCTGCGCCTTGAAATCATGGCACAGCCTGGTAGTGTCCGCCCACCACACGGTCTGTTCTTCAATGCCATGGTCGCCGTGCGGGGCATGCAGGACCATGACTACCATTGTGAGCATGGGGGCGTCGACCTTGACAATCAACCTGCGGGGGTCCTCGTAGAGGCCTACCAAGTGCTTGCCAGTGAAGTACTTGGGGGCCCCGTCGACGTAGACGTAGGGAGCGCTGGTGGAGACCCAAAGCTCACAGCCCAAATTGCCTTTTTGAGCCCCCGAGGCCAAGATGATGAATCCCTTGGAGGTCCTTGCCCGAGACGTTCCTGGCTTCCTGGATGCCCGCGAGGAGGTAGTCCTGGGCTAGGTAGGATCTGGTTCCTGATCAGGTCTCCTTTGCGGTGCCCTTTGGTCCCCGTGGCCCCAGGCTCTCTGTCCAGAGCCGAACATACGTTATAAGTCATGACCTGAAAGTTGAACGTGATCCTTGCCTTGCGCTTGGTCGAGGTCGTGCCTGGATCAGAAGGTGATTCGTCGCAGCGCACCTCCTTGTGCGATAGCGTAAACTTGCCACCTGCCTCTGGAGGAAGAAAAGGATACGCCGCGAGCATACTGGGGGTGGCAAACTTGGTCCAGCACCAGTCTAGGGCAGGCGTGTAGCGAAGCTCATTAATCAGGAAGTCCTGGTACCTGGTGACTTCGGCATCCTCGGACTTCGCTAGACTATCAGCAAGCTCATTCCACGGATTGTTGGCGTGGCCTCTAACATGTACTATATTCATCCCCAGGGTCCATTTGGCTAGCATGAACACATGATGCGTCAGAGCGGCCAGGTCCTGGTTGCTGGAGGCCCCGAACTCCCCATTAGCTAACCCGATGGCGGATGTAGAGTTTGAAAATTTGGTGAAGGCAGGTAGGCTGAGTTCAGGATGTTTCAGCTGAACGGCAACATAGCCTACCAGATGGAGGCCCGAAGTGTCCCAAAGAGCTCCACCGTGGTACTAGATAGGATGGTGTCTTTCCAGATGGACGGGTCCAAGGGGGTAGCGGAGGTGTTGGAGAGATAGCCTTTCGCAAACCCAAGAAAGGATACTGTGCCCGATTCTCCAAGAGCCACCGCTGCAAAAGCCCATGAACTGCTGTTGAAATCTCTGAAAGAGCCATCTGTGTAACTCTGAATGTGCCCTGGCCTCCCCAGCAACGGCAGTGAAACATCTAAGGCAAACTGCGCCGCCTGATGCAGCTTGGCCCCAACCAGAGAGGTCTCGAGCGTGAAGTAGTTCGCGTGCTGCATGATGGCGCGCAGGACGCGGTCCGAGTCCCCGATGGTGCAGCCGGTGGCGGTCAGGTCCTGGCTGTCTGCTGCTTCGAGCAAATGCGCCAGGCTGGGCTGCACGGGCACGCCCATGGTCGGGACTAGCGGCATGCGGAGGTACGTAGAATTGAGCTCCTGTGCCATCGCTACAGCCTGGCTGAGTCTGGCACTTTGAGCTGACTGGGGCCTTTGCTCAGGCTCCTCGTGCATATATGGATCTATGCTGATGGGAATAACAACTTGCTGGCCGCTGCATTCACCATTTTGTGTGCTCACAGATCCCACCCCTCTCGACGTAGAGGGCCCTGAGGAACGGCTGCGCTCCTCGAAATCGGTGCTGATGTCGAATTCCGCGGTGGGTATGGCGAACGCGCAGGTTCCTGGCCTGCCATTGTCGACGATGTTTTCATCACTGTCCACATGGTACGCCATATATTCAACCGTTCCCCATGGCACCTTTGCTGGGGGATCCCAGCCGCGTCCTATGCGTCGAGCCCGATCTCGTGGAAATCGTCCTTCAGCTCCTTCCTTGGCGGCGCGAGGCCTTGCGCCTCTATGCCGCGGTCGCTGGCCGTGCGCTTCTCGGCTGCTGGTCCCGCTGCTGCTGCCAGTGCTGACACTGGTGGGACCGGGGCCTGGGGCACCGCCTGCGGATGCATGGCCATCGGCTGCGTGATCGCTTCCGTCGGAGATGACGGGATCAGCTCTGGGCGGGACTTGGCCAGTTCCACGTATGCTGCCGCCATGGCTTCCACCGCCTGTAGTGAAGGGGCACCAGGGTGGGTACCTGTCGGTCCTGGGATGTTCGTGATGTCGTGCTGCGTCATCTCCTGCGTGGGACTTATCATCGCCATCTGCGCCGCCGTGAGTGGTGGGGTCTCCGTTGGATATGGACTGCCTGCGTCGGAAGACTTGCCTTTTCCCTTTGATGGTGGCCATGCCATCGCTAGAACTTGTGATGTTGGTGATCCTGGCACAGTTGGAGCCGTGGGGGAGGCTGGCGCGAAAGGAGGCGACGTCGCAACCGGAGTTGGCGAGAGTGGCGCCTCCGTACTCATTGTAAACCCCGCGGACTGCGGCGGCTGCTGGTACTGCTTCTGCAGGGCTGCAAGCATTGAGCTGTTGTATGCCATGTAATCCAACATCTGCTTGATCATGTCGTCCTGGGCCCGTTGATGTTGCTGGATGCTCTGGACTGTGCTGAGGACTGGCTGCATGGGAGTTGAAGAGGCAGACGTTGAGCATAATGACATAGAGGCTGACCCAACCATTGGCGGCCTGGCGCCTATAGGGGGATTTGGAGCCTCGCCCATGCCCGCGTCCTTCTCTGTTTCCTTTTCTTGGCTGAGCTGCTCCAACGTCTGTTTGAGGGATTCTGCATCGTACATGAGTGTGTCGGCCTCTTCTCGCAGCTCGGTTATCTTCTTCTGCACCTCTGCTGCTCTGGCAGCTTTCTTCTCGATTATGATTTTGACACCTGCAATCTGCTTGTCGAGTGGCTCCATTTGGGCGACCATGAACTTATACACAGCAGTTTCCTCTGCGGCCAACGGATCCTCTTTTCCTGCATATCGGCTGGCCTTGATGAGGGCCGCGAGCGATGTAATTTTGTTCTTCATCTCTGCTCTGAACAGTGGCTGGAGATCTGGTGATTCTGGCGGCTGAGAGTACTTCGGATGATTGTACGCTGCCTCTGGTGTGGCCTGGAGAATCTTGCCTGCAATTCTTCCCAACTCCAGCTGTTGTGCCCGCGATACCTGCTGGGTGCTGACGGGCACATCCCACTTTCTGCCTTTTGATCTGGGCCTGGCTGCTTTGTCTCCCCACTTGTTGCCACATGTACAGAACCATTTGTGATTGGGAACGTTCTTTTTGCACTTGCTGCATGTCCAGTGGGAGCTCATTTTCTGGGCCGAGTGGTGTCTCCGTAGTATATCTGTCGCCTGTGCGAGCCGTAGCACCAAGCGTGCCCTTGCACGCTGCTGACGTAGGCGTCGGTGCCAGGCTGGTTCTGGGAATTCACGGCGGCCTGCCGTGATGGTACGAGTGTAAAGGAGAAAATTCGCGGCACTGCACGCCTGAGGTCCGAGCTGCACCTGGCCAATCACACCAAACTCTGGGATCGGTGATCGCCAGGCGTTGGAGCCCAAACCTTCCTTGTCCTCCTCCTCCTCCTCTTCCTCCTCCTCCTCCCCCCCCCTCCTCCCGCTCTCCCTCCTCCTCCTCCTCCTCCCCTCCTCCTCCTCCTCCTCCTCCTCTCCCCCTCCTCCTCCTCTCCTCCTCCTCCGCTTCCTCCTCCTCCTCCTCCTCCTCTTCCTGCTCCCCTTCCTCCTCCTATTCCTCCCTCCTCCTCCTCCTCCTCCTCCTCCTCCTCCTTCACTTCCTCCTCCACGGGGCCCCGCGGAGGCGGGAGATGCAGGAACAAAGCGGGGGGCTTCGACGTCCAACATATCCCCCCAACGCCTCCGGCGCCTCTCGGTGGCGTCCACAGCGCAGAACGGTTTTCGCTCGGACAACAAGGGTATTGTCAAATCGGGCCTGTCTCGCTGAAGGAGGAATATTCACAAATAGTCAAAAATAGTCAGGGAATGATAGTTGAATATATGTCAGGCGTGCCCCCGGTGCGGAGAGACCCCCCCCCCGGTAAACTCCATCCTGGGGGGCTTCGAGCCGGCGGCACCGCCGGTGCGAGCCGGCACGACCCCCCGCGGTAAGCACGAACCCCCCTGGTAGCCGGCACGAACCCCCCCACCCCCTCCGGTATGCACGACCCCCCCGGGTATGCACGAACTTCCACGCGGATGCGCGACCGCCCCCAGGACGTGCTGGAACAAGGCAGCACCGTTTTTCTGTACGCGGCCGTTCCGTCGACCCCTCCCAGGAGGCTCGGAACGTGGCCCACCCGGGAGTTGCAGCTGCCTCCTGTTGCCACGTGCCCAGCAACGTCGACAACAGCGTTGCCAGTTCCTCCTCCTCCTCCTCCTCTCCTCCTCCTCCTCCTCGTCCTCGTCCTCTTCCCCTCTTCTCCTCGTCCTCCTCCTCCTCGTCCTAACCACCTCCTCCCTCCTCCTCCTCCTCCTCGTCCTCCTCCTCCTCCTCCTCCTCCCACCTCCGCCTCCTCCCCCCACCCCACCATGTTGACCCGCACCCCCCTTCCCGCCCCCGCCCCCCCCCTCCCATCCCCCCACTCCCACAGGGGGGGGCGGTCCAGGTCGAAGCCCCCCCCAGCGCGGCCTGCGCGAGCCCCCCGGGTAAAGGGACAGGGGGTGTGTGTTCTGAGCCGTCGGCGGCACCCGGTGCGGCCTGCACGAAACCTCCCGGTTGTACTGGGGGGGGTTTCGTGCCACGGGGCACCGCCGACATATATATATATATATATATATATATATCCTTGAGATTATCATGGGTTTTATCTCGTCCCCCCTCCGTCCTCGAAACGATCTCCTCTAAACCGCCTCTCCGTAGCCGCCTCGGCTTAAGGGTGCGGGGGTCCCCAGAATGACCCCCTCCGAGGAGCCCGCGCCCGACTGAGCTCCCCCCTCGGCGCCTGGGGGAGCTCGTCAGCCCGCGCCGCCGCGGCAGCGGCACGGCCGTGGCGATGTTCGGCGCCGCGGGGGCTGGCGCGGGCGCCCCGCCTGGCCCGCCTGGGTTGGGCCCTGGCGGGGGGCTCCTCGGCGTTGGCGGCGGCGGAGCGCTGGGCGGCTTTCTGGGGCTGCCGCCTGGCGTCGGCGCCCTGCTCCCGCCGCCGCCTGCCGGAGTGGCCGCTGGAGCTGCCGCGGCCGCGGGCGGAGCCGCCGCAGGCCCCGCAGCGCCAGGAGGCGGAGGCAAGGCGGTGGCGAAGCCCGGGATGGGCGGCAAGGGCGGCATGGGCGGCATGGGCGGCATGGGCGGCCCAATGGGCGGCATGGGCAAGCCGCCTGCCGCCCCGCCGCCCGCTGCAGGACGCGGCAGAGGTGCCGGCGCAGGAGCTGGAGCGCCAGCGGCCGTGGGGGGCCCCGCGGTGCCGGGCCTGATCCCAGGGATCCCCGGGGTGGGAGCCCTCGTGGGGCCACCCGCTCACGCTGGGGGTGGAGCCGGCCTCGCCGTGGCAGGGCACGCCGCCCACGCGGTGCCAGCCGCCGCCGCGCCTGTGCCCGCGGGCTGGCAGGCGGTCATGCCCGTGGCGGGCGGGGCGCTGCCGCAGTTCGGAGCGGCGTTCGCCCAGCCGGCGGTGGCGGGGGTCGCGGCGGTGGCGCAGCAGGTTGGGCCGTGGGTATACGTGCCCATGGCGCCCCAGGCGGTGACCCACGGCCTCCTGGGGCTGAGTGCCGGTTGCCGCATCGAGCTGGTGATGTACGACGCTGCATGCCAGCCGAGTGGGACGACGACGATGACAGTGACAGGGCTCTACCCACCTGACGCGGCAGGGGAGTTCGTGGAGTGCGCGGTGGAGAGCAGCAGCGACCCTCCCTACCTGCCGATCCTGCAGGGCATCTTCGCGATGGGAAGCAGCGTGGTGCACCTCTGCACCCAGGGCGTGGCGGCTTGCTGTCGCACGACCTCCTGGCCAGGGCGCAACGTGGTGCACTCGGACACGCTGCGCGTGCTGGGGGCGGCCTTGCCTGGAGGCGGAGCCGCTGATGGCGCTGGAGCTGGTCCACCTGGCGCCCTCCCTGCAGGAGCTGCGCCGCCCGCTGCTGACGCAGGCCCAGTGGTGCCGGGCAAGAACGCAGGTGGAGCCCCCAAGGGCTCAGGCGGTGCCGACGGTGACGACGTAGATGGCAAGACGGCCGAGGAGATGAGGAAGATTGTGAAGAGGCTGAAGGAGAAGCTTCAGAGGAAGCGCTCGATGGGCGAGGCGCTGGCCGAGCGCGCGGAGGCGGCGCTGGAGGGCCGCCGCAGCCGCAAGAAGCAGAATAACAGAGACAAGGATAGTTCTGACAGTGCAAGTTTTGACGAGGCCCCGACCGCTGGTTCCGGCCGCCGAGTGCAGAAGCTGGCCCGCTCCGACCCCGGGGCGCTCATGGCTGCGGGTTTGAAGCAGATCCGTGAATACTTGGCGCAGCGGGGCGGGGCCGACAACGATGATGAGCTGGATAAGATGGCGTCCAACGTGGTGCAGTACATCACGAGCGTGTGGCATGGCATGCACCCCCAGAGCGAGATGGGCGTGCGGAACGTGCGCGAGATGAGGATGGTCGGGGAGTGCCTGGACGCCCTCACGAGGGGCGACCTGCCACAGCTGGGCGACATGCTGATGCAGAGGCTGAAGGCCATCGAGCAGGCCACCAAGGACGGGCACTGGAAGGTGGCCGAGCACCTCGAGCTGGTCGACTCCACCGACATCGGGCTGGCCAGCAGCGCCGAGGTGTCGGCGGCCGTGGCGACCTACTCGGAGGGCGCGAAGCTGAAGGAGCGCCTCACTCGGGCTGGCGCGCGGAGGCCCCCCTAGGGACTCGGCGAGGGAGAGGGTGGGCGCACCAGGACGCCCTCTCCCGCACCGCCGCCCCCACAGATATCGAGTCCTGGAGCACAGGGGGAGAAGGATGCGCCGACGCCCGGGTCGAGGAAGGACCGGTGGAGGGCGAAGCTCTGGCGTGGACGCGGCCGAGGGCGAGGTCGCGGTCGCGGGGGCGCTGTCGAGGCAGTGAGGAGAGCGTCGCCGAGCCCGGCAGCCGGGACAGGCGCTGGCGAGAGATCTGGGAGCCCGAGGAGCCCGTCGTCCCACTGGCGGCCAGCACCTGGTTCGATCAGCCCTGGAGTGGATCGCAAGCCAGCCCTTCGGAGACCCTCGAGCCCTACTCGTCGCGTGAGGTTCGAGGACGACGTGACAGCGGAGGCGAAGGCAGGCAACAAGGGCAAGCCGAAGGGCGACAAAGGACAGCGCCGCGGGACGCCACATTGGCGCTCGTGGAACCCGAAGGGCAAGGGCGGCACGAAGGGACAGGCCCGTGGCAAGGGCAAGGACAAGGGCCAGGGCAAGAGGCCCAACAAGAATCGGAAGTAGAATGCATGAGCTTCGAGGGCGCTCGAGAGGCGTGTGACTGCCCGACGGCAGCTGGGAGTCCGAGATCACCTTCTCCTCGTACCTTGAGGATGAGTGCAACGGCGCCGCTCATGGCGCAGTCTCGGACGAGCCGTCCACGCGAATTCACGACTATCCCTACTTGAACCAGACGCGTGCCGCCAGTGAGCTGGGCTGTCTCTGTGGAGCTCCCGTTCGGGTTGTTGGACGCCGTCTAGCTGATCTCAGTACTTCTTCGCCCGCGTCGAGCGGGGCACTTGGCAATTTTGATGCGAAATCGTACGATGATATCCTCTCACCACTGACCGCAGGGAACGGACGGCGCGACCTGCTGCCGTTGCCCTGCGTCGATCTGACGATCGAGGAGTTGAGCATGAACGGCGTCGTGTTCGGCGAATCGAAGCCAGTCGATCCCTCCTTCGAGGACGACCTGAACGGCTGGCTGAAGCTCACCGTCCTGAGCCTGAACTTCCAGTACGCGCTGGGGGGCA
>CAUYUJ010008102.1:330958-345958 GCA_963575745.1 Prorocentrum cordatum | reverse complement strand
AGAGCAGAAACGCTCTCGCGGATATAAGCGAGGGCGGGGTGGAACCCAAACCCCAAAGTAGTCTTTTTCTGAAAATTGTCTCGTATTGGAAAGAGCAAGTTCTACCGCTGCTAGCGGAAACGGGGACGGGTCACTGGGGGTTCCCAACCCGTCCGCCCCCCCCCTGGGAAACCCGAGGGGGGGGGGTCACTACCGGTTCGAACCCCTCCCCCACCCCCCTCCCCAGTCCATCATGAAAAGGGGGGGTCACTACCGGTTCGACCCCCCCCCCTTCGAAAACAGGGGGGGGTCACTACGGGTTCGAACCTCCCCCCGCCGCTGGCAAACGATTCCCGTTCCTCGGGACAGTTGGACGATGGTGGGGATACTGGGACAGTGGTGGGAACGGTGGTGGTGGGGACAGTGGTGCGGGGACAGTGGGACAGTGGTGCGGACATTGGTGGGGACGGTGGTGGTGGGGACAGTGGTGAGGGGACAGTGGGACAGTGGTGGGGACAGTGGGACAGTGGTTGGGACGGTAGTGGTGGGGACAGTGGTGAAGGCGGTGGTGGGGACAGTGGTGGGACAGTAGTACAGTGGGGAGGTGTGGACAGTGGGGGCGGTGGGACAGCACAGTGGGACAGCGGCGGGGACAGTGGGACAGTGGTGGGCACAGTGGGGACAGTGGGACAGTGGTGGGGACCGTGGGGAAAGTGGGGAGAGTGGGACCGTGGTGGGACAATGGTGGGGAGAGTGGGGACAGTGATACACTGGTGGGGGCACTGGTGGGGACAGCGGGGACAATGGTGGGAACAGTGGGGACAGTAGGACAGTGGTGGGGACTGTTGGACAGTGGTGGGGACGGTGATGGTGGGGACAGTGGTGTGGGGACAGTGGGAATGTGGTGGGGACAGTGGGACAGTGGTGGGGACGGTGGTGGGGACAGTGATGAGGGCGGTGGCGAGGACAGCGGTGGGACAATGGGACAGAGGTACAGTGAGGACAGTGGTGGGGACAGTGGTGGGAACAGAGGGACAGCTCAGTGGGACAGCGGCGGGGACAGTGGGACAGTGGGACAGTGGGGACAGTGGTTGGGGACCCTGGGGAAAGTGGGGAGAGTGGGACCGTTGTGGGAACAGTGGTGGGGAGAGTGGGGACATTGATACACTGGTGGGGGCACCGGTGGGGACAGTGGGGACGGTGGTGGGAACAGTGGGGACAGTGGTGGTGAGGACAGTGGTGCTTGGGACAGCAGTGGGGGATGTGGTGCGGACGGTGGTAGGGACCCGGGAGTCGTTTGCCAGCGGTGAGCGTGGGGTGGGGGGGGAGGGGTTCGAGGTTCGAACCGGTAGTGACCCCCCCCAGTTTTCTGGAGGGGGGGGGTGGTCGAACCGGTAGTGACCCCCCCGGTTTTCTGGGGGGGGTTCGAACTGGTAGTGACCTCCCCCGGTTTTCTGGAGGGGGGGGTTCGAACTGGTAGTGACCCCCTCCAGGTTTTCTGGGTGTGGGGGGGTTCGAGCCGGCAGTGACCCCCCCCCCGGTTTTCCGGAGGGGGGTGGGGGGAGGTTCGAACCCATATAACCCTCCTTCGGTTTTCCGGAGGGGGGGTGAAGGGGGTTTCGAACCGGTAGTGACCCTCCCGGTTTTCCGGCCGGAGGGGGGGGGGGTTCGAACTGGTAGTGACCCCTCCCCGATTTTCGGGAGGGGGGCGGCTAGGGGGGTGGGTTTGCCGGGGGGAAAGGGGGGGGAGGGGAGGGGTCCAGCAGGGGGGGAGGGGGTCGGACGGGGGGGAGGTGGGGGGACCCCGAGAAGGCGCGCGAATGCCCTGGGGGTCCGTTCCCGTTCCCGTTCCCGTTCCCGTTCCCGTTCCCGCCGCCCGTGCTACTTCCAGTGGATAGAAGGGGATGAGGGAGGGAGGGAGAAGGGAGGAGGGAGGAGGAGAAAGGAGGGACAGAGGGAGGGAGGAGGGAGGAGGGAGGAAGAGAGATAAGCGGGGACGGAGGGCGGAGGGACGAGGAGAGAGAAGGAGGGAGGGAGAGCGGAGGGAGGAGGAGAGAGAAGGAGGGAGGAGAGGAGGAGGGGGAAGGATCATTGTCATCATGATCATCATCAGCAGCAGCAGCAGCAGCAGCAACGTCATCATCACCATCATCATCAGCATAATCATCGCCGCCATCATCATCACCATCATCACCATCATCATCATCATCATCATCATCATCATCATCATCATCATCATCATCATCATCATCATCATCATCATCATCATCATCATCATCATCATCATCATTAGGATCATCATCATCACCACCATCACCATCATGATGTCACTACAACAACCACCAAGATCGTAATCATCATCATCAAACATCGTCTTCATCACCAGTCATCAGCATCACCACCATCACTATCACGATCACCATCACCACCATCATCATCGTCATCAGCAGCATCAGCATCAACACCACTATCAGTATCGTCATAATCAGCACGCTCATCATAATCATCATCATCATCTTCATAATTAGAATCATCAGTCATCATCATCACCATCATCGTCATCATCGTCATCATCGCCATCATCCTCATCCACATCATCATCGCCATCATCATCATCATCATCATCATCATCATCATCATCATCATCAGCATCATCCTCATTATCCTCCTCCTCCTCCTCATCATCATCATCATCACCGTCATCGCCATCGCCATCGGCAGCGTCAACAACGTCAGCATCGTCAACGCCGTCATCCGCCTCCTTTGCCCCCTCCTTCCCTTCCCCTCTCAGCCCACCTCACCTTCTCTCTCTCTCTCTCCCCATCCCCTTCCCCCCCTTTACCCTTCCCAATCCCTACCCCCTTCCCAATCCCCTTCCCCCTCCTTATCCCCTTCGCCTACGGCGATGATTCGCCGCAGGCGTCTGACAGATACCTTCCGAGACCGCCAGCACACTACCAGGAGACGGGAGAGAGAGAGAGAGAGAGGGCGAGAGAGAGAGAGAGATAGAGAAAGAGAGAGAGAGAGAACAAGAGAGAGAGAGAGAGACAGAGCAGGAGCGGGAACGGGTACGGGAACGGGAACGGGTACGGACCCTTGGGGCGTTCACTTTTTTTACGGGGGGACCCCCGGGTTACGGAGGAAGAGGGGCGGGAATCTTCCACAGTAAAGCGGCGGTGGATCACGCTCTCTCTCTTATTGGAATACCTTTTCTCGCGGCTCGGCCCCGCAGCTGAATCGCGGGAGCACCAAAGATGAAAAATCACCCCAGAACAGTTCCAGGGTGATTCTTCATTTGGGGCGCCCCTGGTACAGAAAGCGATCTCGGGAATCAGTGGGGGGGGGGGCGGGTGTGCCCGACCCCCCCCCGACCAGTCATTTCCCAACTGTAATATCTCATTGGGGTGCCTTCTCTCGCGGCTCGGCCCCTCAGCTGAATCGCGGGGGCGCCCCAGACGGACCATCACCTCGGAACCATCACAAAGTGAATCTTCATGTGGGGCGACGTCTCCGACCAGGCTTCCCCTCGCACCAGCGAGGTCCTCACCGCCGATGACCCGCCCTGCTCGAAGGCGCACAGCACCAGCGCCTTTGCGCCAAAAGCACCACAGATCAGGACGGCAGCCGAAACACCTCAGAGGGTTGAGGCGCAGCATGCGGCTTCCACCGACAAGGAGGGCATCTTCACCGACCCAGCGCGGCCGCTACGGAACAAAGTGCCTCCCGTCACTATCGCCAAGAGGAGCCCCACTCGAATGGCGATGCCGAGCAGAAAATCGCCAATAAGTCTCACAGCGTACGACACATTCACGGCTACGCCGACACCGCCTGCGATCCGATTGCAGCTGCGGCAGCCCAAGCAGCCGCCGCCTACGCGCGCCGACGTCCAGGCCGAGGCCGAGGCCGTAGCCAGTGGTAGTGACCAGCTATACCCAGGCACCACGTCAACAGGCAACAGTAACGACAACAGCCACCTCGGCAACCAGGACACGCCACCAGAAGCGAAAGAAGAAGGCGACTTCCTCGTCACCAGGTTCTTCAGAACGCTGAGCCCCCCTGACGGCGACGCCAACCAGGTCGACAAGGCCTACCAAGTCTGGACACTGGACGACAAGTATAACAACCTATGCCTCTCAACCAAGGCAGGCGAGCACATCCGTATCACCCGGATCGACTCGCCACCCAACCCGAGCACTTGAATACCCATCGGCTACCGGGCCTGGGGGGAACGAACCAACCACGACGCCACACACCAAGCACACGAACACAACGAACAACCACAGCTACCTCTCTGGCAGATAGAAGGTGTCGACCCAATGAACCGGCGACGACGCCACACACCAAGCACACGAAGACGACGAATTACCACAGCTTCCTCTCTGGCAGATAGAAGGTATCGACCCACGCCGCATGATCGAGTACGAAGCGCACGTTGCAAGTATCACCGACGCCATCGTGAACCTCTGCCTTGCCGTGGGAACGGAAGACCTGGACGAGTACCGCCGCGTCGTGCAGGACATAGTGCACCGCGCCATCTACTGCAAGAGGAGACACACAGCCCCGCTGCGCACGCGCGGTCCAGCGACGGCATCCACGACCACCACCAGTGACTCACCAATCCGACGCCACACGCTATCCTTCCAGGGATAGGCGGAGGCCAGGCGTCGAGGCGTCTTCAGTTCAACTCCTGGCAGCTCACGATGCCCTGCCCAGCGCTGGACGCAGGACCCGTGGCACGGGCCACCCTCATTGGGAGGATCTGTATCACCGGTGCCACCCCCTCCTGGCGCCAGACCTCGCAGGCCACCACCGCCCCCTTGGGGCGCCGCCTTCCCGTGCCTCCACCGGTCCCTGCTCCTGCGGACGACTCTCTACTTCTAGCTACAGGCCACCACCCGACCCGCTGCCCCTCGCCACTCTGCCTCACCCGACCTGCGCACTCCCTGCCCAGTGCGCTTTCCACTGCAGCAGCGGCACCGACGCCACCTCCCGCCTCGGGGCGGCAGGCACCTCTGCGTCCCCTCCAGCGGTGTCGCCCCCGGCGGCTCTCGACTGCAGCCGCCAGGAGCTCCCAGACCCTGCCCGCCCTGCAGGGGCCCCAATGACCTACCAGTGTACGGCCTTGCCACTCGGTCGGTAGGGGGCCCAGGGCAACGGGTGCGGGCATGAACGTCACCATCTGGGCGCACTCCTGCACCGCAGGCCTTTTCCTGAACTCCTGCAACCGCCAGTCCCTGAACACGTACGTCAGAGGGGGCCAACCGCCCTCACCCGCACCTCCGCCTCCTCCTCCTCCTCCTCCTCCTCCTCCTCCTCCTCCCCTTCCTTCTCCTCCTCCTCCTTTCCTCCTCCTCCTCCTTCTCCCTCCTCCTCCTTCTCCTCCTCCTCCTCCTCCTCCTCCTCCTCCTCCTCCTCCTCCTCCTCCCCCTCCCTCTCCTCCTCCTCCTTTTCCTTTTCCTCCTCCTCCTCCTCCTCCTCCTCCTCCTCCTCCTTGGCGGACCACCGACTTGAACCCTCCCCTTTCGGCCCCCCTGGCCTGCCCGCCCCTGTTACTTCCTCCCTTTGGTGGTCCGCCCTGGGGGGTCAGGGCACCGCCGGCAGCGTCGTCGTGCCCCTCGAGGAGGAGGAGGAGGAGGAGGAGGAGGAGGAGGAGGAGGAGGAGGAGGAGGAAGAAGTTCGGGAACAGGGGAGGAGAAAGAGGAGGAGGACGAGGAGGAGGAGGAGGAGGAGGAGGAGGAGGGAGAAGAGAAGGAACAGAGGAACAGAGCAGGAGGAGGAGGATGATGAGGAGGAGGAAGAGGAGGAGGAAGAACAGAAGAACAGAGTAGGAGGAGGAACAGAGGAGGAGGAGGAGGAGGAGGAGGAGGAGGAGGAGGAGGAGGAACAGAGGAGGAGGAGGAGGAGGAGGAGGAGGAGGAGCTTCGTCGTCCGGTCCCCAGCTCACCTCCCTTTGGGTCCCTCCTCGTGTCGTCTCCGTTTCGTCCCGCTCGACGGCCCCAAAGGCGGCCGCAAGCGGCCCTCGTTTATACCCCCCTAGCCCGCTAACGATGTGGATGGCGATCAATGGAGAGGAAGCATGTTGCCAAATACTTTCCAGATGTCAAGAGCATGTGTTTTATCATGTTTTAGACATGTGAAACATGTTTGAAGCATTTTAAGAGCATGTTTCCAACATTACGCTACCGAGGAACCCCACATACTTAAAATTTAAATATTATGTGTTTGCTTAAGTTTATAATATATGCGCAATTCTGCGTTCTCAGCCCTCGTCGCAAATGTTCCCCTGTGTGTCATCCATCGCCACATTGCTTGAGCCTCCCTCTTCCTAGCCTTCTATCCTCCATCGAGGACAGATTCGAGCCAGCCAGCGGCCGCGGTGAGGGACCACCCCCTGCGCACCCTCTATGGTGTCGAGAAAATGCCGCGCCTGCTATGCCCTGGACGACCGTCCCGCACAGCGGCCGCGCTGAGGGACCACCCTCTGCGCACCCCCTATGACGTCGCGAAGGTGCCACGCCTGCTATGCCCTGGACGACCGTCGTGCATAGCGGCCGCGCTGAGGGACCACCCTCTGCGCACCCCCTATGACGTCGCGAAGGTGCCACGCCTGCTATGCCCTGGACGACCGTCATGCATAGCGGCTGCACTGAGGGACCACCCTCTGCGCACCCCCTGTGGTGTCGAGAAAGTGCCACTCCTGCCACGATCTGCGAGCGTGTCACGGATAGAGGCCGCGTTAAGGGACCACTTTCTGCGCACCCCTTGTGGTATCGAGAAAGTGCCATTCCTGCCACGATTTGCGAGCGTGTCACGGATAGAGGCCGCGCTGAGGGACCACCTTCTGCGCACCCCTGTGGTGTCGAGAAAGTGCTACTCCTGCCACGATCTGCGAGCGTGTCACGGATAGAGGCCGCGCTGAGGGACCACCCCTTGCGCACCCTTGTGGTGTCGAGAAAATGTCATTCCTGCCACGATTTGCGAGCTTGTCACGGATAGAGGCCGCGTTGAGGGACCACCCTCTGCGCACCCCTTGTGGTGTCGAGAACGTGCCATTCCTGCCACGATCTGCGAGCGTGTCACGGATAGAGGCCGCGCTGAGGGACCACCTTCTGCGCACACCCTGTGGTGTCGAGAAAGTGCTACTCTTGCCACGATCTGCGAGCGTGTCACGGATAGAGGCCGCGCTGCGGGACCACCCCTTGCGCACCCCCTATGGTGTCGAGAAAGTGCCACGCCTGCCACGATCTGCGAGCGTGTCACGGATAGAGGCCGCGCTGAGGGACCACCCCTTGCGCACCCCCTGTGGTGTCGAGAAAGTGCCACGCCTGCCACGATCTGCGAGCGTGTCACGGATAGAGGCCGCGCTGATGGACCACCCTTTGTGCACCCCCTGTGGTGTGGAGAACGTGCCATTCCTGCCACGATCTGCGAGCGTGTCACGGATAGAGGCTGCGCTGAGGGACCACTTTCTGCGCACCCTCTGTGGTGTCGAGAAAGTGCTACTCTTGCCACGATCTGCGAGCGTGTCACGGATAGAGGCCGCGCTGAGGGACCTTTTTCTGCGCACCCCCTATGGTGTCGAGAAAGTGCCACGCCTGCCATGCCTTGCGTGCTTGTGCGTGTGTGTGTGTGTGTGTGTGTGTGTGTGTGTGTGTGTGTTTGTGTGTGTGAGTGTGTGTGTGTGTGTGTGTGTGTGTGTGGGTGCTATGCTGTGCTGTGCTGTGCTGTGCTGTGCTGTGCTGTGGTGAGCTGTGCTGTGCTGTGCTGTGTGCTGTGCTGAGCTGTGCTGTGCTGAGCTGAGCTGAGCTGTGCTGTGCTGAGCTGAGCTGTGCTGAGGAAGGAGAAGGATAGGGAGGAGAAGGATAATGAGAAAGAGACGCGGTTGAGACGCGGAAGGGAAGAAAACCAGAACCCCACGAAGCATGTGGGGAATTAAAAACACACATCTTCAATTCAATGGTAGGATTGTTAGAGTGTCCATTGTCATGGCATCCACAACGCTAACGTTTGTCGTGCTGAGGGGGTCGATGGCGTGGGTGCATGGACGCGAACTGGCCCGCAGCTTCGAGCTTCGAGCTTCGACGAGCGTGCTTCTCTTGCTTGGGGCATGACGGGCTTCATGCCCCCCGCCCCCTTTCCCCCCCCATGATGCAACGCTCCCCCTCCCCCCAGGGCGCTCCTGGCACTGCCGCCGTGCGCATGGGGATCCGCATTGGTGTCCGCATAGGAATCGACATAGTGGTCTGGTCCGCATCGGGAATTTCATGGGGACCTGGATATGGAATAGGGATCCGCATAGGGATCCGCGCAAGGATCCGCATAGGGATTCGCATAGGGATTCGCATAGGCATTCGCAGGGGCATCCGCATAGGCATCCGCATCGGGATCCGCATAAGCATCCGCATAGGGATCTGCGCAGGGATCCGCATAGGGATCCGCCCAGGGATCGACGAAGGGATTCGCATAGGGACCCGTACTGGGATCCGCACATGGATCCGAAATTATGATTTTGTGTTCCTGGTGAAAACTCTTCCTCCTCCTCCTCCTCCTCCTCCTACCTCTCCTCCTCCTCCTCCTCTTCCTCCTCCTCCTCCTCCGTCTTCTCCTCCCCCTGTTCCTCCGCATCGGCATTTTTGGGTTAAGCCATTTCGGCGCGCAACAAGGGCCCCCCAGCAGGCCCGTGTGGTGTGGCGGACCGCCGGGCCGCCCAGCAAGGCACGCGCTGTGGTGCGCGCAGAAGCGCCACCGTTGCCTGCACTCCCCGTTCCTCCCCATTCCTTGCCACTGCTGTTCACGGGCGCTCACGTGGGCTCAAAGTCCAGGAGTGCACGCAGGGGAGGGAAAAACAAAAGCCACGATCAATGTACATTCGTATCGAAGTTGATAATATCGGCCGCCCCCGCGATTTCCTGGCATTTGGTCCCGTCGGGACCCCACAGGGTCCCAGAGGTGTACGCAGGCCGTGTGGTGCGCACAGGCACTGTGGTGCACGCAGGTGGTGCTGAACTGGTTGTGGCTCGTGGCCCCTGGTTGTGGCTCGTGCGCGCAGGCGCTGTGGTGCACGCGGAAGCGCTACCATTTTACCTACCCCCCTCGTCGTCGTCGTCGTCGTCGTCGTCGTCCTCGTCGTCTTCGTCCTCGTCGTTTTCGTCCTCGTCCTCGTCGTCTTCGTCCTCGTCCTCGTCACTCGTCGCTCGTCGCTCGTCGCTTGTCGTCGTCGTTCGCGCGGGCGCGGCTGTGGTGCCGGAGCCACACGGCGGGGGGGCGTTACGTCATACCCCCTCTCGCCCCCCCCCATGACGCCCGTCACCGCCGAACGCAGAAAAATGCGCTCGAGGGGGAGGCGAATGAGGAGGAGGAGGATGAGGAAGATGAGGATGAGGAGGAAGAGGAGGAGGAGGAGGAGAAGGAGGAGGAGGATGAGGACGAGGAGACGCAGGCGAAGGAGGAGGAGGAGGAGGAGGAGGAGGAGGAGCCGGATGAGAAGCAGGAGGAGAAGCAGGAGGAGTAGGAGGATGACGAGCTAGAGCTAAAGCTAATAAGGCAGGGCTCCGCTCGCAACTTTGCAACGATTTTACCCCTCCATATGCGGCGCACCTCCTTGCAGCTGCTGCCACTACCATCGTACGCGCCAAACACAGTGTTTTGGCACTATCCGTTTACAATGCGAGCCAGCTTTATTTCCAGGCCATCCAGTAATGTCTGCGCCAGCCGCACACGCAGGCAGCTATACCGTTTCGGACACTCATCTCCCATGTTCTGGCAGCCATAACGACTGTGCCAGCCCTTGTAAAGATGATTAACGCGTTCCTCTATTTTATTGTGGGATTTGGAATTGTTGAGGATGGAGCCTGGGATGAGAAGAAACTTCGGTGCTCCCAAATCGTGGGGTAGAGCACGAAGCAGCCACTCTTACGCAGCTCGCACTTCAGGAAGTACTCCCACGTAGGCCAGCCACTTCGACCTGGCAAGTTTTAGTACCTCGGGGAGGGTCTATGAGATGGGGGATAGGACGGAAGACATGCGTTGTCAGCAGGTCCAGGCCAGGGCGTATCGCCCGCTGCACCACCGCCATGACGCGGAGCTACAACAAAAATAGGACAGAGTGTTCCGCCCGCTACTTTACACTTTACACCCCACCACACTTTCAGCTTCCGTTGCGCTACACCTCTCTTCGCAGCTGTTGCCCTGAGAACTGCACGCACGACGCCCAGCGTTTACCTAGAAGATGCTGCCCGCACCGCCCGCGCCAACCCCAACAAGAGCACAAAGACGGCCAGGCAGTGCGCATGTGCCAGCCTCTGCCTGGATGTCCAGGCCACTCATCTCGCTCGTGTCAGCCCTCAGTGCCGCCACAGTTTAGGCCAGCCGTCACGTATGCGCCAACCTCTACAGATGACCAACGCCTTCCGATTCTTTGAACACTTCGCTCACTACCGTGATACGGTGGTGGCGTTAGTTAAGAAATGCGCCCAGGAGACTGCAGACCCTGGAGGATTCCTTATCTGATGAGGGCGGCGGTGATATCCATGGCCGATCCATGATTGGAGTTCAACCAGCTTCCAGACACTGGATTCCTTATCGAAGGGTTACTTGTCCAATGCCCCCACTGTGCTAGCTATTGCTGTCGATTGCCACTTTTGCCAAGTCGGCAGGGGACGCATCCCAAGGGCAGGTCCCACTGGACCTTAGCGACGACAGCACACTCATGTAGTATTTACAGACTTGCCCAACTGTTTACCTCCAGCATCGTTGCTTGCTCTATGTTTTCCTTTGTGCCACACTGCCCGACGCTGACGCCCGCGCCCCGCGCACACCCCACCGGACTGTGACCACCGGGGCCGGGCGCTCCGTACCCGACCCCCGTCCTCCGCTCGAGTACGGTCGCGGGCGCGGCAGGGGGGTGAGCCCGGTCTCTGGGACCGGTACGAGAGCGCGGCAGCACGGCGCCCGTCCAGGGACACCAGCGACAGGGAGCGAGCTAGAGAGCGCGACCGCGACCGAGACCGCGATCGCGACAGGAGCGGAGGCTGGGGCTCCTCGCACCGATGCGACGATCGCCGCCGCCTTGAACACAACAGAGATGATCGCCGTCGCCCTGACCACAGCCGCCCCTGGGAAGAGCGCCGCGTCAGCTGGCCGAGGCCCCCGGACGAGACGGCGACCACCCACTTGAAAAGGCTGAAGGCCGAGGGAGGCTTCTGCTTCGCCGCAGCCTGACACTCCTGGCGCAGGCACGTGGGCCACGACAAGGGCAAGAGCAGGGACGCAGTCAAGTTCGACCCATCCTGCTGGAAGCCCGACATGATCGACCGCTTCCTGGACGACATGGCACGCAGCCGCTACGATGTGGGTACCTTGTCCCGGAACGCGGGCGTCTACATCGACCGGGACCGCGAAAACGCCCTGCATCAGGAGTTCCAGCGGAAGCGGGAGGTGGCCAAAGGCGAGGGGCGCGGGGACGGCCCATCACGCAGCTCCGGGTCCACGGACAACTGGACAAGAATGCAGCGCCCCAGCCGCTGACTTGTCTCGAACGCTCCTAACTGATCTCGCCGCCTAGGGTGCCCGCCCTAACCGCCCCTCCTGTCCCTGGCAAGGCCTCTTGGCGCTCTTCTTCGGGTACGACCTGTTCGTCGCCTTCTGCAGCGCCTGGCCACGTCTCCCCCTCCCCCCTCCTTCTTTCACACTTGATAATGGGACGGTTAGTTCCTCCTGATTCCGCAGGGTCCACCTGCTACTTCGACTGGGACCGCGGAAACGCCTTGTATCAGGAGATCCGGCGGAAACGGGAGGTGGCCAAAGACGAGGGGCGCGGGGACGGCCCATCACGCAGCTCCGGGGCCACGGACAACTGGATCGGAATGCAGCGCCCCAAGCGCTGACTTGTCTCGAACGCTCCTAACTGATCTCGCGGCCTCGGGCGCCCTGCCCTGACCGCCCCTCCTGTCCCTGGCAATGCCTCCTGGCGCTCCTCTTCGGGTGCGACCTGTTCGTCGCCTTCTGCAGCGCCTGGCCACGTCTCCCCCTCCCCCCTCCTTCTTTCACACCTGATAATGGGACGGCTAGTCCCTCCTGATTCCGCAGGTTCCACCTGCCTCTTGGCTGGTGGGGCCGCCCGGTTGCCGGCGCGGGGTTGCCCCGGCGCTTGCTGGCCTGCCTGGCTGGCCTTTCTCCTCCCTGCTCGCCTTCCCCTTTCCCCGCCCGCTACCCCCCTCCCGCATGGCGGCCGCGCCCGGCGCAGCGCGGCTTCGGCCCGGTGCCCGGCGCTCGCGCGCGATGGTAGTCCTGTTTCACCTTGCCACCTCGGCGGCCCTGCGGTCCTGGGCGCAGCGCGGCCCCGGCCGGGCCCTGGGCTCCGCGGACAACGGCAGCGCCCTGGCACAGCGCGGCTTCGGCCCGGTCCTGTGCCCTCGCCCCCGCAGGGCAAGACTCGTTCCACCCCCTGCTCCAGTACACCGGCGCCCTGTCGGCCGTCACAGGCGGCATGTTCCTGGCGTGTCCTGGCTGCCGCGCCTCAAGTCACTGCGGCTCCCGTACCCTGGACCCGTGGCACCCTGGACGACCGCGGCCTGGGCCACTCGCTCCTGCTACCTGTTCGATGGCACAACGTTGCACTTCGGCTCAGCGACTCTCTCCACTCTCCCTGGTCTCTGACGCTGCTTGGGTGCAAGGCGCGTCACCTCTCGCCGCCAATTCGAGGCTGGTGTATATGATGAGCCGTGGACGGCAACACCAACCACAGCATTTTGCTTCTGCCGGTACTTCGCCACCTGGTTCCTGGACAAGGCGCGCCTTTGTAAGCACGTCGACTTCGGCACCGCCTGATCCCGTGGCTTTGCCTCCTCTTGGCCTCGCCCTGAGGCTACGCCCTCCCCCTTCCTCCCCCTCATTGTTAATTCAAGCTTCGCGCGGCCCGCTTAGCTTCGACCAGAAGAGGTGCGCTCTCGACCCGCGAATCAAAATGTGCCACACTGCCTGACTACTCCTCACTGCCTTACAGAATTAGTAAGAGCGGCGGTCCTGGGAGAAGGTATTATGCGGGAGGGAGGAGGATCAGCCCTAAGCGACTGTGCGCGTGTATTCCGTTACAAATTGCTATTTCTCTGTTGTGTTTTCTTTGGGCGCTTTGTATTTTGTTAGCATCCTGGTTTGTTGTTCTCTCCTTCCCAACGGCAGCGCGCCTAGTTGATCTGCGCCCTCATAGGGTTCCACCGCATCTTCTCGTATTTTCATTTCCCCACGGGCGGCTGCCAGAAGTTGCTCGCCCAAGCCGAAGCGGGCATTTATTTCATACATCGAGGCCTCTCGCACTGACAGGACGCAGCGCGCACAGCACCCAAATAGCCGGTGGAGGAGGTTGACACCCAGTGGGACCTTCTGCTTCGCCAGCCCTCTCCCGCGTTATCGCCCGCCCGAGGCCGCGCTCTGGCTGCGGGCTGTGGGGCGGAAGTGCCGGCCTCGCGGGCAAGGGCCTGCTTCGGCTGCACTGCGGCCACGTCTTCCACGCGCATTGCGCGGAGCCCGCGGGCACAGGGGGCGCCGGGGCCCGAGCGGTGGGGGGTCGGTGCACACGCGGGTCGGTCAGAGCGCCGGAGCTTGCAGGAAGTTGCAGAGCCAGGCTACGTTGACCCAGGCCTGGGTGCAGGATCCTGCAGGATCCTGCAGGCTCCCGGATCTGAGTCGACCCGGGTCGTTATATCCGCGAGGGCGGGCGCGCGTGCCGTCCTCCTCCCCGTATGGCGTTCCCTCCTGTGCCTTTTGCTGCCGTTGCTCTGCCGTGTCGTCCACCCCGCGGGGCCTCAGGCAGGCGAGCCCGGGCGCGCACGCAGTTAGATAGATTTTGTGCTCTGGCCGAGTAGGCGTCATTGGCGGGAAGCTCCCACGCCTTGTGGGTCCCCCGAGCGGTCTCTCGAGGTCACCTGGTGTCACGCGTGCTTTCACGGACGACGCTGTCAAGAGTTTTGGCTTGGCGTGTCGCTCCGTAGGTTCTGGCCCACCATGGTTCGGCGCGACACGCTATCCATGTCCCGAGTCGGTCCCAGCTTCTAGCCCCGTGGAGCGGAATGACACGCTATCTGTTTGCAGGGCATGGCGTGTCGATGGGGCCGCCGCCGCGACACGCTGAGCAAAGGTTCCCGACCGCAGCAAAGCGTTTGTCGTGCGTGTGGTCGCGTGTGCAGATCGCGCAGCGGCCCGGTCGGCTCGGTCGCGTGGCTAGCTCAGTCTGCTGTGCGATTGGTGTTGATAGGCCTGTTTTCCACCACCACCACCACCATAAGTTGGAGGGGGGGAGGAGGAGGAGGACGAGGAGGAGGAGGACGGAGAGGAGGAGGAGGAGGAGGAGGAGGAGGAGGAGGAGGTGCAACTTATGGTGGTGGTGCAAAACAAGCCCATCAGGTGTGATCGCCGCCGTCGTGGCCGTGGCCGTCACGATCGGGCCGTGTGATCGGATCGGCCTGGTGCTCTCAGCCATCTGTGTGGTCGGCCAGGGGACGGGCTCACGTATAGTCTCCACTCTTGTCCACCCGCGCCTGTCGGCCTCCTCCGCCACTTCTCCCGTCGGAGCTGGGCGTAGCGGGAGAATGCCCGCTCCCCCGTGCAAAGAGAGGTTCCCTCGCTGCTCGCCCACTCTCTCCGAGCAGGAGAATTAAAGACCATCGTGCGTCTTTGAAGCTGTCGCTGTCCCTCGATTTCTTTTTTTGGGGGGGTGGGGCGGGTTGGAGGCCAGGCTCGTCGATGCTACGCGGCCTCGTGAGCCGGACAGATGAGGTGGACCCAACGGCGAGGAGGCCTGGCGATTGTCGCAGCAGCCTCCGAATCTGATATGTGTATATATATATACACATACACATATATATATATATATATACACATATATATATATATATATATATACACAGAGATTTGACGTTTTGTGTAATTACCTAACAGCGAAGACTGATAGGCTTCCAGTGGGGTCAAAAGAGAGCATCCTGATTCCCCAGGGGGGTCTGGGCAGGATCCGGGGGATGCCGGGGC
>CAUYUJ010008102.1:308458-325958 GCA_963575745.1 Prorocentrum cordatum | reverse complement strand
GCTTTTTCACGTGACCAACACGCACGTTCAAGCTCTTCACGGTCTGAGCGCGCCTTGTCCTTATGTCGTGCCGAATTCGGCTCCGGTGTGTCCCCCGCTGCCCCGACCACGTCTTGGGCCCAAGCGTCCGCTGACAAACCGTTTTTTTTTTCACGGCGCGAGCAAATCGACGACCATCGAGCGGGCGACGGAGGGGCGTTGATAACTGGAAAGGGTACGGTTTGGCACACGCGCTGTTCTGCCGAGCTCGGCGCCCTGCCGCGAACGGCCGAACGACCCGCAAACAATGCGGGGCGCTCTGCTGCTACGGTCAGCCACCTGCTCTGGGGCAGGGCATGTCTGCACTTGGCTCGCGCAGTCGGCATCGCGGCGCGGCAGTCGGCTCTCAGATCTCAGTATCGTTTCACCGACCCCTATCCCCATCCCACTCCCCATCCCACTCCCTATCCCCATCCCCACCATCCCCATCCCACTCCCATCCCCATCCCACTCCCTATCCCCATCCCCATCCCACCGACCCCTATCCCCCCCCCAATGTTCAAAGTTGGCGGTGGGTTTGGTGAGATGCACTTCGACCGCAGTCTCTCCCGCGCGTGCCAACATTGAGTTTGGGGGGGAGGGGGAGTGCTCAGTAATTGTTTCCCTCTACCGTATCCCCATCCCACTCCCCATCCCACTCCCCATCCCACTCCCTATCCCCATCCCCACCATCCCCATCCCACTCCCATCCCCATCCCACTCCCTATCCCCATCCCCATCCCACCGACCCCTATCCTCACCACCCACCAAACCACCCCAACCCAACCCGAAGGCTCAGATTTACCCTCGATTTCCAGTGGGGGGGATCGGGAAACATCGAAAAATCACATTTGGAACCCTTACCCCCCCCAACCCGAAATTCGGGTCTTCGGGTTGGGTTGGGGTGGTCTGGTAGGTAGTCATATCCCCATCCCACTCCCCATCCAGACCCTCACCATCGCACCACCCCGGTGGAGCGACGGAAGAAAACGGGGTCGTCGGCGCCGACGCTGGCGCGGAGGCTGCCCGCCCAGGGTCGCGCACGAGCGCCCGCGTTTCGAATGTGGTGTGCCGCGCTGGCGGCCCGCGCAAGCCTGAAGGGGAACTGGGACACACAAATAAATACACACAAATAAAAATATCCCCCGTATTTTCCTATATTTTCTTGGTTTTTGTCTTCCTCCCCACTTCCCATATTTTCCCATATTTTCTGGAACATGTACGATTAATTGTGTCTGTGTGTTTCTTCCCCTCCTGAAAGCCGTCGCGTGATGTCGCTACGTCGTCTCGCGTCAGACCCCGTTTTTGTGGTCGCTCGGTCGCTCAGTGGAGGGCAAAAACCCCAGCCTGTATCTTCGAGGGTGAAAGACCGGCCCCCCACTCCTAATGATGCTGTGAAGACGTGGCCTCACGGAGGTCCCCGTCTGCTGCATCAGGGATCACAGGTCTGGGCCGACTGGTTCGATACGTCTGAAGAGAAGAGCCCCATATCCCAGAAGTTTTCGGGCTTTCCTGGCTTAGGTTCCCTTCAGTGGGTTAGGGGTATTCTTCTGATTAATCACTACAGGCCTTGGAAAACATAGCGAACACGCATACCACATTTATCGGTCAGCGCTTCCCACTCCCCCCAATGTTCAAAGTTGGCGGTGGGTCTGATGAGTTGCAACTTGACCGCAGTCTCCCCCGCGCGTGCCAACTTTGAGTTTTGGGGAGCGGGGGAGTGGCCACTAATCGTTTCCCCCCTACCGTCCGTCTGCAGAACAAAAAACCCATCCCCGACGTTTTCGACCCTGCTGACTTAGGCCCCCTCCCACAGGGTTAGGGGGTACTCTTATGGTGAATCACCACATCCCGATCTGGGGGGGTAAAACCGGGGTCGGCGTTCCTAATGTAACGTGCCGCGCTGGCGGCCTGCGCAAGCCGCCGCGTAAGGTCGCTATGCCGTCTCGCGTCAGACCCGTTTTTGATCGTGGCCCAGTTGAGGGAATATCCCAGCCTTCCTCGTCGAGTATAAAAGAACCCCTAACCCTGATAACACATGGAAGACGTGGCCTCACTGAGGTCCCCGTCTGTGCATTAGGGATCGTACATCTGGACGGTTTGTTTCCGTGGAAACAAAGAGCCCCTGCGGTAGGGTGAAACAATCAGTGAACACCCCCGCTACCCCAAACTCAAAGTTGGCACGCGCGGTGGAGACTGCGGTCAAGTTGCAACTCATCAGACCCACCGCCAACTTTGAACATTGGGGGGAGGGGGAGGCGCTGACCGATGAATGTGGCATGCATGTTCGCTTTTTTGTCCGAGGCCTGTATATCCCAACCTAGGGTTATGATGTTCCAACCTTGTTTGGCCTTGATCACCAGAAAGAGTTTCGAGCACCAAGACAGCACCGAAACTGGAGGGTTCTCACATATCGGGCCCTGGGAGGCGATACTCGTTCGACACTGCTTCGATACTTGTCTGGGTGCTCGAAATTCTTTCTGGGATGTGGTTTCTAAGTGCAATGGGAGCACCAGAAATCTGGGGGGGGGTAACGCCGGGGGCCGGTGAAACGGTGTGAAGGGTTGGCGTCATGGCTCGACTAGACGTAAGAGTGACCTGTCGCCAGAGTGACCATTGGTGCGGGCCAAATGGGGCCCCTCCCGATCGCCGAACGCGATGCGGTGGTAGCGTCTTGCGCGCTTGTGTTTGGTCCCCCCGCGGCCCCCACAAAGCCGCGCACTGAAGGTCACTCTTACACAGGGTTGTGGAGGACGATCAATGGAGAGGAAGCACGTTGCCACATAATTTCCAGATGTCTAAAACATGTGTTAAGCATCTGTTTATAACATGTTGTTTATACATGTAAAAAACATGTTTAAAACATGTTGAGAACATGCTTACGACATTTTAAACACATTTTATAGTCAATGATAGAACTGTTCGGGTGTCCATTGTCGTGGCATCCAAAAACCCAGGGACACTCTTGCGTGTGGCCGAATGGCCCTCACGGGTGGGGCCTCTGGCCTGGCCCCCTGCCCCGGCAGACGCAGGAGCGCTGGCTGCGGCGGGAGACGAGCTGCCCCTGCTGCAGGCAGGAGGTCGTCGCGGCCGCCGGAGGGGGAGACGGAGCCGGAAGGGAGGAAGATCGAGAGCGAGGAGCATCGAGGGTCGAGCTCGGCGTGTTCAGTTCTCGACCCTCTGGGGCGTCGGTGGGGCTTCTCGTCGCCACTGCTGGATTCCCTCCGAAATGCCTTCCAGGATGCACACCTGGAGAGGTCCAGGCGCAGATACTTGAGGAGAGGATGAGAAGGAGTAGGAGGAGGCGCAGGCGGAGGCGGAGGTGGAGGCGGAGGCGGAGGCTGAGGAGGAGGAGGAGGAGGAGGAGGAGGAGGAGGGCCAGCGTAAATCCAAGAGGCATCAACGATGTTGCAATACGCCTTTCGTCCAAGTTCCCGCTTCGTAGGTCCCTAGTGGAGGGCCTGGAGAGGGCTCCCAAAGGGGCCTCCCTGCTGTCAAGGACGAGTACCGCCGTCTTGACCGCAGGGGGCCCCTCTCGGGGTCTCTCGGGGTCTCTTGGGGCCCTCTTGGGGCCCTGCCTCGCAGGGCCTGTCTGGGTTTTGCGCAGCCAGGTGCGACTGGTTCGGCCTGCGCGAGATTGGGCGCGCGCGTTCGCGGGGATTCGCGTGTTTCTGCGGGGTTTGTCGCATCAGTCGCGCTGCCGTGACACTGTGTTTCGGCATCTTGCTGGGGGTCAAACAGCAAAGTGGCGCGTGCCCGCGTTGGTCCTCGCCTGTTCGAAATGGCGCGCGGTCGTCTACTATGGGATCGCCATGGGACATTTGCCATTCGCGCGCATGGCCCCGCGATAGAAACCGCGAGAGGGGACTGCTTACTGCTTGAGCATCCGTGCGCTGAGCCATCTTGCGCGCCTGGGCCTGTCGCGCGCTGCGGCGGCCGTGCTTCTGCGGCAGCTGGCGTCTACTGCGATCCCCACCCCCAGGATTCAAGCAGCGATGCCTTTGGACTTGGTCTCGCTCGGACGTGTGCACTTTTTCTCGGCGGGGATTTCTGCGGAGCATCCTGGATCTTCCTGCGACAGAAACTACGCACGACACCGAACAAACACAAGGAGTGGACGTCCGAGCGATGGCCAGTGGAGGCAAACGCGCGGATCCACGTGTGGCGAGCGCGCACCGCGGCCGGCGCGGGACGCGCGGTCCACCACGCACCCCCGTGGCAGGGGCGCGAGTGCGCGAGCCAGCGCGCTGTCGTCCAAGATTCGGCGCAAACGTTCTCTCGTTCATGACCAGGCAGGACAAAGACATGGCGTCAGAGAAGTAGGCGGGCGCTGCCCGAACTTTCGGGCAACGGCGTTGCAGCGGCCGCGGCAATGTCCAGCGGAAGTGCCCATCACTCCTGCAACTCACTCCTGGTGCGTGCATGTGCCCAGTGCAAGCGTTCACGCAATGCGAAACGCGTGCGCGTACTCCGTATTCTGATGGATTGTAAAAGGCAGTCTGTGTTTGGTAATATCGGTGGCTTGGAAAGGCAGAACCCTGCTGTGTAGTTTTCCGTAGTTTGGAAGGAAAACATATGTTTGACATGCTTTGGCGTAGTTCAGATATTTCGCATATGCGGCCCTGTGTGGGCCTGCCCAGCAACGCAACGCTGGCCAACTGTTCACGCTGTCCTGTTTTCCACGACGCGTTGTCTAGACTTGCTCTTGCCCTGCCTCCTGGTTGGGCTCAGCGTAGTTATGTGGATAAGGTTTTCAAGAGCAGCTTTCCATGGGCCATTGTAGAGCACCTCAGAGACATTGCGATGCCCCTAGGTTTTGGTGCAAGCGCTTTTGATTATTGGAAAATTGAAGTTCTCGCAGGTTCTGGCCGTCCAAGACATGGAGGCGCCAGTTCGTGCACTCGCCGGGCGTTTCGTCCAGCTGCGAGCGCTGATGGTGTAGCTGACCACCGACGGGCCCCGCCTTTTCTATGGTCGTCTGACCCATCCTTGTCCCCCTTTCTTTCCTCCTCCCCCTCCTGCTCCACATTCCTCCTCGGTCCCGGGCGCGGCGTCCGACGTATTTTGATCGCGACGTTGCTCTTTGCAGAGGTTTCAACCATTTCAAGGAAGGGCCGCCTGCTCGTCCCGAACAGTTTTCGTCGACGTTTCCTGGGGCCTGATCAAAAGGGCACCAGGCGGCCGAACAGTGCAAACTAACAGCGTGTTTCCTTGAGGGAGGCTCATGCCAAAGGAGGGTCACGGATCGAACCCAGTAAGATGCTCTCATTTTTCCAGGTACCGTCCTGAGCAATTTGATCTAACCTCACATGTGCCCTGACCCCGCTTTTGAAGCCCCCAGACATCTTTTGTCACGGTTATTCGCGACGCGGAAATGCGAGGGGGCCGCGTTTCTGTTTCGAGCCGTTCTGTCGACGCCCCCCAGGGTCTTTTGGCCGAACGAGGCGAAACACCAGCCGCCATCTTTTTTTATGGGGGAGTGAGTGCGCAGTGCGCGCGTGCGCGCGTGTGTTTGCGCGTGTTTTTTTGCCGCGGCGCGAGGACGTCAGGTGGGGCGTGGCCCGACGCCCACAATCGCCCGACCCTTCCGTCGCGTTCTCTCTGGCGTGGCCCTGGCCTTTGACTTTCTCCCTGGTGCCCCGCAGTGCCATCTCGCGCCGCGCTTCGCTCGGGCGTTTCCCCGCGTCGCATGATAGGTCTTCTTTATTTTGCGTGCTGTTTCTATCGTTCGTCTGTCGTTTCCAGTTTTCTTGCGCCCTCCTCTTTCCTCGCCGGCGCCGTCGTCCCCTGGGAGGAACGCGGGCGGTCGTGCGATGGGGCTGCCCATCGAGGGTTGCCCATCGACTCCCCAGCCTCGCCGTCGCCGGTGGCATGTGGCGCTGTGAAGAAAACGGGGCGAATAGGCGTGGCCTTGCACCCGACGCTCCTGCGAGCCCGCGTTCCCTTCTACTCCTTCTCCCCTTTCCCCGTTTCCTCCGCGCCCCCCTCCTCTTCTTCCTCCTTCTCCTCCTCCTCCTCCTCGTCAATCCGTAGCCATTTTTGCTCAGGTTCCAAACCTTGCCCTGGGGCTTGGAGCTTGTTCGCCGCTGAGGGGCAGGCCCGAGCGCTCTCCACGGTCATCAGCTGACCCTGCCGCCCCCTTCGTTTTGTGCGTTCTGCCATCCAGTTTATCCTTCGTGCATGCGATGGCGGACGACGCGGGGGGGCCCTTCGGTCTTCGGCCCTGTGGCCCCCTCTATCGCGCCTGCCGTTGCGATGCCTGCAGCCGCGGCCGCTCGCTTTTGTGAAGCAAAGGCCGCTGGCAAGGGTGTGACAAACCCAGACCAAAACGCCGACTTCCAGCGCATGTTCCAGATGCTCACATCGATGCAGACTGGGCAGGCCAACCTCACCACCAAGGAAGACCTGAACAGCGTGCGCACGGACCTGACTGTCCAGACTCGACGCATCGACAATCTCCAGGAGAGAATGAACTCCACGGGTGTACAAATTTATGATTCACGATCGGCGGCGCAGACAAAAGCGATCAACGCCATTTTGGACCAGAAAATCGCCGAGATCAAACGTACTATGCCGATTGCCTATCCGCCGTCTTCGACTGCCTCGACTGCCGCATTCCTGCCTGGTGCCATGCGACCCAAGCTGGAGGCGATGTCTGACCCGCGTAAAGTGTGGATCGGAGGGTTTCCCCGACCTCTGCTCAGGCGAGCTCGCGAGCAACATGGGCGCAAGGTACTTGCAAACCTTCCTGAAGCAGCGCGTGAATGTGCGGTGGTCAAAGGCCACAGCTTGCAGAAGAGCTACAGCATCGTCTTCTCCGACACCATCGACTTCGTCGAGCGCGTGCGGAACGACGGCGCGAAGTGGACAGACCCTCGTGGAGGTGTGATCCAACTTCGTGTTCGGAAAGACGCCACTGCAGATATGAGGCGCCGCAGCAGGATTTTCGGCTACCTGTGGGAACGTGTCCGCACTCAGCTCGCCTCCACGAATCAGTGGACCACCAACGTGAAGCTCGGTTCGCAGGGATTCAAGGGCACGCTCTTCATGATCATGGACGACGAGGTGAGGATTCTATTTCAGATTGAAGCTGGAGACAATGACCAGCTCACGATCATTCCGAGCGACCAAGAGCTGCAGCATTTCGCGATCGATGATCCAAGTTACGATCCGTGGAACGCTGCTGCGCAATAGGGAACGACCTTGCCAATCCGAACTTCTGTCGATGCGGGGTGCGCTGTCGCAACTATGGGTTCGCAAAGCATCCTCAGCAGTGTAGACGATGGCGCGCGTCGACGCAGTGTTCTAAATCGCAGTTCTACCTCCGCCGCGAATTTGACGGCTTCGTTGGCTTCGTCCTCCTCCTCGTCTTCTGGGTCCAGATCTGTATTCGGGGTGGATTTCGTGGGTTCCGGCATGCTGCCCTCCCTGCCGTCCAGCCTGTTCTGCAAAATCTCTTTGTACTGCTGCTTCCTGTTTGGTTATCTTGGGTCACGTCCTCCATGCGCTGCTAAGACATGTTCCAGGCCTGTGGATCTATTGGGCCATCATGAGACCGGACGTCTCCTCACCGACCCGTGAGCCCTAGCGTTATTGTTGGTATCATTTTCGGCATGTGCAGGATAGCCTCTGACGTTCCATGTTCTGTATACTTCAGTGCTCTCTCAACCTGTTGCAACTGCTCGTGTTCTTTATTCTGTAGTCCGACTCACGCGTGTGCTGCATTTTGCGCTGTAGTCGGCGACTCTCTTCGGCGCGTGAATAGCTGCTGTTGCACCGAATGTTTGTTCATGCGCTTGCCCCGATCTTCCTCCGCCCTTGCGCGTTGCTTCCCATCTTGCCCGCCTCGCATTGTCCGTTCTTGCGCCCCTGTCCAGTCTAAGTATTGGGCATCACGTCGATATATTGTATCTTGCGCATCATTATTCGAGGCGCTCGGCCCATGCTCTCGACCGTTGCGAGCCGCCGGCTGGGCCGTAATCGACTGGTCGCTTTCTGCCGAGAATCTCACGCGCTGCGCTGTATGGTCGCTGCTAGATTTGCCAGCGCAGCCCGGCCAGCTGCGCCTGCGCCGAGAGCGCCACCGCCACCGCGGGAGTGGGGGCGGGCTAGGACATCTCTCCGCTCTTCGCCCTCGTGTCCGCTCTTCGTCTCGTGCTCTTGGCCGCGCTTCTTGTGTTTCTCTCTGCAGCCCGTGAGCTCCTCCTCCTCGTCGAGGTTGAGAAGCGGGGAGTCTATAGCAGGACGTGTGGGGAAATCGCGCATACATTTGGGACCTCATCAGCAGGCTAATGACATCTCTCTTTCAGAAGTATTCCGGCGTGTGCAGCAGGCCAGGAAGAGACGCGGTATGTTGCGATATTGTTGGGGACACTGCGCGAAATAAGATGAGCGATTTTAGTTTTTTCGTCGGGGGCTGTGACTACTGGCGCTGTGGCCTATGTCTGCTCAGTGATAGCATTTAAAAGGGTGGATGGGGCGCGGGTTCAAGGAGACTGTTGAGCGGGGGGGCCGATGTGGAGAACCGAGACGAAGGAGGGGGCGATGATACATAACAGGCAATGAAGCTACGAGCAGCGCGCAAGTGGTCAAAACATGTTTGACGTTTCGCGTGTGCCAACCGATCCAGAAACGACGCCCAGGCGAGTTGCCTCTCATAAAGGCCGCGAAAGGCTCGAGCCCCCCCGTGTGAATAGGCCTCACACACCTTCCCCTTTCCCTCCCGCACATCTCGTGCAGTCACCCGCCATGGACCCCCCAGCCTGCTGAGAGGCTGGCCCTGACGCTCCGTGTGCGCCGCCGCGCGGCGCGGCGCTGCTGGTGGAAGATCCTGAATGGCGACATGGCGACGATGCAGCAGTTCAGTACGACCTAGCGAGAACGCGAAGTTCGTAGGCTGGAACCTCTATTCACTGATCAGTCTCCTCGGCAGGACCGACTCTATCAGTTATGAGTTTCGCAGCCAATACGGTATCTTATGCCCTGGCGGCACGCATATTCGACAGATTGCACGGCCATCGCATTACCGCGAAGAATCCAGATACTACTTTTGGATGCACTGGGACGGGGGTCGGTCCCCACATGTTACTTCCGCCCGTGGATGCACCATCGCGATATGCAAGCGATTTTGTTCCCCCAAGCACGTAGTCAGAATGGCCTCCCCGCCATCTTACTTACAGGGCCCTGCGGGCTCCATTGGTATCGTACGAGGACGTTTCCGAGTCAGGCTGATCTTGGGTTACCTATTTCCAGTCCCGCATAGCTCAAACGCAAAGATCACGGAACGGACATGCACACGAATCTGGCAATGGACTACAACAGAGATTACTTCTACTCCGACACGCATGGCGCCCCTTTTTTTCGGCGACCTCAACCAAGGCATGGGGCGTCGTCATCGGGCCCTATGCACGGACGACAGCATCGAATTACAGCAGCCCGCCCCAGAGACTACCGCAGGCACGCCCATTCACGAAAGACTCATCCTCAATCAGCTCTGCGCGTATAACACATTCTGGAATACTGGGCAGATTTCTTTCGGCAATGGCGATGCTCGCAGCAGAATTGACTATTGGATCGGCCCCATTGATGCGTTTCCTACTATTACGCAGCTCAAAGTATGCTGGTGCTTTCATCAACGCCTGCATGTCCTTCCCCGCATGCTCGATTGCATCCCAATGCTTATTCATGTCCAACCTATCTGCCCAACGTCATCTTCTACCGACTATGCACTACGATGGGACTGGGCCTTGCTGGCAGCAGGATTACAGACGGGGGATCGACGCGCTAAATTTTACGTGACCTACATCAGCAGCTCATTCAACATACACATACTCTCAGATTTTTCCAATATAACAAGCTTTCCGACCGACATGCAGCATACGTTGCATACTTGGTCCAGCAAGCAGCGATTCTGCATTATTTTCGTCATGGAGGACATCCAGCTTGGTTCAAAGATGCTCAGCGTATACGACAGGAACTCCTCCGAGAACGTGCACAACTACGTGACAAAGGCATGGCGGTCGACGACACCTATTTCAAGCTCATTTCTCGCCGATTCCGCGAACATGCCCAATGGAAACGGGCACGGTGACATCTTTTTCTCGACGAACAAATCACCGAAGCCTACCGCCACCGCGACCTCTCACGAGTCGCCGAGTTCAGCAGACTTCGTGCAGGCACTAAAGCAGGCCCCAAGAAACGTAATTACATGCGAAGTGGGAGGTCGAGTTTGTAAGGAGATCGAAGAGTACTTCGAGAAATGCCAGTCAGAGGACCCTCAGCCCGAGCCAATGATCGACGTAGAGATCCTCCTGACTGAAGTCGCCTTCCTGCGCATCGACAAGACCCACGACCCGAACACCGCCAAGCTGATCCCTGGCGCCAAGGACTGGCAGGGCCGAGGCTACTTGCTCGCTGGCCCATGCTCAGAAGGGAACGCGAAGCACCACCTGGGCCCAGCCCCAACGGGCTGGCTGGAGGAGGAGATATCGATATGGCTAGACTACTTCCGACGAATGACAGGATGCTACGACTGGTATCTGGCGGCATAATACCTGCAGTGAGGCCCACAGTAGCTCCCGAGACGGACCTCACACAACAGACAGGTGACCTCCCATCAGATAACGCTGATCCTGAGGTACAGACCCACGATCTAGCAGCAGACGAGGAGGCTGCCGAATTTGTTGTTTTTCATGATGTGCCCCGAGAGGTCCCTCCCAGGGCCCCCATCGTCCAGGGCCGTAGCTGGACTCCTATTTACTCTCCCCCCCTTTCCTGATATCCCCGAGGAGTAGGAGATGAGGAGCATTTCCCTCCCCCATTCTCGTTGCCCGCCATAGCAGGATGTTGTTTGTCTGTGAGACTTCAGCTTTGGATCAGTGCGAGGCCTCAATTCAGAACCGCCCTCAGGGTCTTCCAACGCACAGCGCGTGCCAGCCCGCATCAAGCGAGCTGCACCGTTGTAGCGACAGGCCATGCTAGTCAGCAGGCAAGAGGCAGTTGGACACTGCAGCGACGAGCAAGGAATGTACTAATCTTTTCGCGGGTACGGCGGTGCCAGTCAGGGCTTCGGTGTTGCTGGTGCGGCCGCACCCGCCACACGTGGATATTCCCCACCTGTGAAACCAGTTTCATCCGTAACCGCTCCCATGTCGTCGTAAAAAAGTTGCCTCTCATAATGTCATCGGATTTGTCTTGGAAGCTTTTCGGGAGCGTTTTGGAACGTCTGCGGGCATCTTGGCGGGCCCGGGGCCGTTCTTGAGCGTCTTGGGTGCCTCGGGGATCCTCCTGTGGCCTCGCGGGGCTCATGGGGTCATCTTGGAAGACGTCGACCCAAAAGAGGAAAGGGTCGCAATTGGCGCCCCCCCTCGAAAACTCCAAACATCGCTTAGTCTTGGGGCGCTCTTGGGCCCTCTGAGAGCGCTCTCGGGCGCTCTCGGGGCCGTCTTGGGACTCTCGGGCCTCTCCCGGGGCCCTCTTGGACCATCTCGGGGCCACCTTGAGGCCCGAGAAGGCGATCGAACGCGAACGGGCGGCGATGCAAACAACATTCGGTTCCCGTAGTTAGTTGAAGGAGCTTGGTTTCTAGGGGACCTCCGTGGAAGTTTCGGGGGCCTCCTGGAGCTGTCTCGGAGCGTTCTCGGGGCCTGTTGGAGCATCTTCTTGGAAACCAGATTGAGTCATCTTAGGCCAGAGCCATGTTGGAGATCATTGTGGCTCTCTGAGACGCTGTTGGGGCCGTCTTGGGCCATCTTGGACGCTCCAAGCACCCGCGAACCCCCCATCGAGGTCCAGGGCGGGGGCGGGGGAGGGGCGCACCCCTCCCCGGAGGGGAAGCAAGGGGTTGGAAGAGGAGCCTCTGTAGACCACTTGCGCCAAGAGGACTGGAAGGATTCCAGCTGGTTCCTGTCTCGCCAGAACCCAGATAATTTAATCGTGGCAGGATATTGTTCGGTTGCCGTTCCGCACTCTGTTGATTTTAGGTGCTCTGTTTGGTGTGAGCTTCTAGGAGGTTTATGGACATACGGGCGTTCGATTGACAGAGAGGGGTTAAGGACTGGTCCTACTCGTTCGTGGTGGCAGACGCTGGAGGAGGATGTTTCGGATATTTTTCGTTGGTGGATGCCCCCAACGCGTCGAGCGCATCCGTGCCCGCCCTGTTTTTGTTTGCGTGGTGGAGAAGTTCGGCGCGCATTTCTGACGACAGACTTTCGAGTGGTGGCAAGTAAATACATGGGCAAACATATACCTCTTCCTGTGTCCTTGGGGTTCCCCCCCCGCCTTCGCCGCCCCCCCGCCCCCGCCTCCTCCGAGTTTCGACTGCAACCTCCTCCTTGGGGCGGGAGACGGTGTCTGTGGTGCGGAGTTCTCCACTAGGCGTCAGCTACGTCTACACCAAGCTTACTTTCAGTTTCCTACTCATGGCTTTCGTGACCTTGCTAGAGTCGTTACTGTGTCCAACGCGTGCTTAGTCTGCGGAGATATGTATTCGACCAAACGTATTGCCAGTGAGCGGTCACTGAAAACTCTGGTTAACAGAAGTGTCCGAGGTCCCGAGGCTCTGCTACTGTTTTCTCGCGCGTGGCCTGTCCTCACTACGCGTGTCAACTATGCGAAGCGTCCTTCGATAACTGCTCCGGGGCTCAGTGACATCTTAGGCAGCATTTACCCTTGGAAGATCAGGTGCCCGAGCTCTAGTTTGATGAATGAGCAGCAGTGGGCGGCGCCCTTTGGCAAGGTGAGAGAGAAAGGCCCGTTGACGCCGCCGCGGTTAATCCCGGGGCGCAGGAAAGGAAGAGGCATGTCTTCCAGGACGGCACCACCGAGGAGCAAGCGGGCTTGGCCATCAAGTTTGGGGTCATCAGCTCGGGGGCGGCAAAGAGGGGGGTGATGCCTAGGGGGGGTGGATATCATGGCAGGGGCCATGATATCTCCCCAGATGTCATGGCGCTTCTTGTTTTTTCAATACGTCATTGGCCCGCCCTGGGCCGCGCACGCGTCGCAGGCCATGCTTTGCGCCCCCCCCTTCTTGGACGCCCCCCGCTTGGCCGCCACCGATCAGCGCTCAGAAGAACCGTCTCTTTGGAGGCGGCGTGCACCGCGCGGTTTGCCTTCAAAGGTTCGGGTCCCGTCTGCGTTGCGATGAAGAGTGTCCATGACCCAAAAAGAGTTCTGCCTCGCGTGAAAGGTATGAGAAGGGCACGGCCTGTGAGCTCCCGACAGCTTCATGCTCGCAGGTGCTGTTGTGTTTTGGTGGGTCGCACCGACCCGACCCAGCAGACCACCCCTTGCAAGTTTTAAGATAGCTTTGAAGCAGCCAGTGCGCAGCCCCAGCTCCTTGTCAAGATTTTTCGCACCGGGAACATGTACTACTCTAGAATTCGCAGGCTGACGGTCGCTATCAGCGACCCAGTGCTCGAGTCCACCACTGTGCACTGTTAGTTCCTTCGGAAGGGGAAGTGGCTGTCTTTGCTGGTCCGAGGCTTGTTGGCTACCTTGAGCTGGAGGGGCAAGGTTCGACCGTCCAGAAATAGCTCGGGCTGCGCCGCAGAAAGACGATATTCGGCCTTGCGCCGACGTCAGCCGAAAAACACCGTCGCTGGCGACCTCCGTTTTCGTGGAGTGTTAAGGCGAACTTGATGGGGGCACCCCAAGTTTCTCCCCAGATTGTTGAAGCATCGGTCTCAGTGGAGCCTTCCATTACCTTATCTTACCTTACCTTCTCCTCCTCCTTCCTCCTCCTCCTCCTCCTCCTCCTCCTCCTCCCCATGCCCCACCTCGTCCTCCTTATCCTCCTCCTTCTCTCCTCCTCCTCCTCCTCCTCTTCCTCCTCCTCCTCCTTCTCCCTGTTGTCCTTCTCCTCCTCTTTCTCGTCTTCTTTCTCTTTTTCTTTCTCCTTTTCTTTCTCTTTATCCGTCTCCCTCTCCTCCTCTTCTTCCTCCCTCTCCTCTTCCCCCTGCTCCCCCTCCCCCTCCTCCTCCTCGTCCTCTTCCTCCTCCTCCTCCCCCTCCTCCTCCTGCTTCTCCTTCTCCTGATCCTTCTCCTCCTCCTCCTCCTCCTCCTCGTCCTCCTCCTCCTCCTCCTCCTCCTCCTCCTCCTCCTCCTCCCCTCCTCCTCCTCCTCCTCCTCCTCCTCCTCCTCCTCCTTCTCTCCTCCTCCCCCCCTCCTCCTCCTCCTCTTCCTCCTCCTCGTCCTCCTCCCCCTCCTCCTCCTCCTTCTCCTCCTCCTCCTCCTCCTCCTCCTCCTCCTCCTCCTCCTCCTCCTCCTCCTCCTCTTCCTCCTCCCCCCGGAGAAGCGAGCGGAGGTCCGCGGCGGCGCCTGCGCCCGCCTGTGCCTGCGCTCGCCTGGGCCCGCCGCCAGCAGCCGCCGCGCGGGGGCCAAGGGCGCGCCCGAGGGCCATCGCCAAAGATGCTGGGCCTGTTTGCCACCACCACCACCACCACCACCACCACCACCACCACCACCACCACCATAAGTTGTGTTGGGGCACGGAGGAGGAGGAGGTGGAGGAGGAGGAGGAAGAGGAGGAGGAGGAGGAGAAGGAAGAGGAGGAGGAGGAGGTGGGGGGAGGAGGACGAGGGCTCCCTCCCCCTCCAACTTCTGGTGGTGGTGGTGGAAGACAGGCCCATCAAAAGGAGGAAGCTGGTCCTGAGGGAAGCGGCTCCTGAGGTTTTTCGCCGTTCTTCTAGGCCTCCCAGATGGGGTTCAAGTAGACGGGATCGGAGGATCGCGCCGCGTCGTCGATGCATCGGCGAGGCGGGTCAATGCGGATCCCGATTTCCTCCACGCTGGCGTCGCCGGTGCATCACCGATGTCGCCGATGCATCGCTGGTGCATCGCCGATGCATCGGCGATGTATCGCCGATGCATCGGCGATACGGCGCGATCCTCCGATCCCATGTACTCCGACCCCATCTAGGTAGCCTCTAGTTCTTGGTTTCCCAGGGCAGTCCACGGGCCCTGGGACGGTCAGACGAAGCCTCGGGGCGAAGAGCTGGTTCTGCGCGGGAGGCCCCGGGGTCCGGGGCCCGTTTTTACGTCGGGGCCCGTCTCTTGCATGCTGAGGTCAGCATCGCCAGATCTGTCCACATCCCCAAAGGGCGGCGACATGGAAGAGCTGGCTGAGGGGGGGGGGGGCGCCTCTCGCGGCCTGGGCCCCGCTTCCGCCAGGGAGCGTGCGGTTTCGTTCTCGACGGCCTCTCGCCGGTCCGTCGGCGATGCATCGCTCGTCCCCTGCGCCAGCGGCTGCCCCCCTGGCGCAGGCCCCCCGTGTCACCGTCGCCAGTGGGCCACGGCTCCTCAGCGCCTCCGGCCTGCCCCCCCCCCTGAGGCGGGGATGGATGCCTCGAGGCCGGACGGAGACGCCACCCATCCCCGCCCAGGGGCCCGGGTCGGACAGCCGGGCCCAGGCCTTCCCGTGGGGAGGGTCGGAGGAGGGCGAGATGCGGCAGCGGTGTTCTGGCCCTCGGAAGGGGGGGCCCTCGTGGCCTTCGGCGGGGCGCGGCTCGGAACACTGGCGCGCCGGGGCACGCCCCAGGAGGGGTCCGGGGGGCCGAGCTGGAGCTGCCGCCGTCTCCGCTCGCCCTGCCTCCGGCGCGGGGGACACGTCTCGAGATGCCGAGGAGGCGGCGAGGAGCTCCCCCGCTGCGCGGGCGACCTGGCCGACGTGGCCGACGTGGCGCCGGGTTCGGCTGGGGACATCCCGGGGAGGTGTCGTTGGCCACCCGCCGCCCAGGGCCTGCACGCCCACCGCCGCGGAGTCCTGCCTCGAGGGGCCTCTCGGTGGGCCGTTGTGTGTGCGTGTGTGTAGCCCGTCGGATGCGGCGCACGTTTCTCTCGAGCGGTAGCCCCGCGTGGGTTTCGGGGACCCTCGGGCTCCTCTTGGGCCTGCCCCCTCCCCGCTCCTTCTCTTGCCTTCCCCGCTCGTCCTCCCGAAGTACGGGGTGGGGGTCTGTTTTGAAGCTTTTCGTCCGCCGCCGCGCAGCATCTGTCAGGCCCGCGGAGCGGGGCCTCTCGAGGGGCGGTCGATGCAGAAAGCCGCCCGCCCCTGACATCCGCCGATCTGATGGCCAAGTCCTTGCGGCCAGCGCCGCCGACCCTGAAGGGGGACGACGCCGACGACGACGACGCCGACGACGACTACGACGACCGCCGCCGACCCTGAAGGGGGACGACGCCGACGACGCCGACGCCTTCGCCGACGACGACGACGACGACGACGACGACGACGACGACGACGACGACGACAGCCCGCCCCTGACCTCGACGACGACGACAACGGCCCGCCCCTGACATCTGCCGAACTGTTCTGCCCCTTCCGCGGCCCAGGAGGCCCCGACCGCTCGTCCCAGATCCACTCTTTGATGGTCCCGGGGCCCGATGCGGCCGGCGTCGCAGAGGCGGCGTGCCATGTGGCGCCGCAGGCCCGCTTAGCAGACGCTGTCTCCCACCATATCGTGTGGATATCGTGTGCAGACGAGGCCCTGGCAGGGGGGATCACGTGCACAGAGGGATCCCTCGCAGGGGATCGCCCTGCGTCGATGGCCGATGGCGTTGGAAGATCTGTCTTTGGGGGATGGCGTGCCTCTCGGAGATCGGTCTTCCAGGACATCTTTGCGACGGAAGCCGTAGTGGGCCCCAGACGCCGCAACCCAGGAAACACGCCAGGTTTGAGGACCTACTTCGTACAGCCGAAACCGGCAGTAAAGACAGGTAGCATTCCCCAGGGTACCCTGGCATCCTTGCCTCCTCGGTCCATTCTTGCCCCTTTCGATCGCGACCCCCGTTCAAAAAAAGCTTCGTCCTGGACGCCAAGGGAACTTGCATCTTTGTCGCGCATCCTTGCTGTCAGCTTTGATTGTGTCGACGGAGGTCTGGGGACCGCTACGAGCGGAAAAGCATCCACATCCACCGCTCCCTGGGGACCATGGGCATGGCTTCCGGCCGCCGTGGACGCGGGCATTGGCCCTCCTTGCGTTTCGGAACAATCTTTTCCCTGGGTTTCGAGGCATGAGGCCGGCTCCCGCATGCTTTTGCCCCTCCTTCTCCCCCTTGGGTTCTCCTCGTCACTTCCCCCTCTCCCAATTTTTACTATCCTGCACTCCCTCCTCCTCCTCATCCTCCTCCCTCGTTAAGATATCAACGTTAAGACCATCACACTTCCGACTTATGTTCATGCTTTTCGGCATCATCTTCGTCCTCTTCTTCTTCCACATCACGCTCATTCTTCCTCTCATCCTGCACTTCCTCACTTCCCCTCCATATTCTCATGCTGAGAGTAGGTCTGTTCTGACTCGGCCTATCCTTCAGCGTGTGGGGAGTGCCAGTTTACAAAGCCGCGCCGAGTTTTGCCGGAGCTTGCCGAGGTTTTTACCTAACAGCGAAGACTGATAGGTTTCTAGTGGTCTCAAAGGAGAGCATCATGACTCCCCAGGGGGGTCTGGGCAGATGCCGGACGGGTGCCCCGGGAATCCGGGGACTCCTT
>CAUYUJ010008102.1:295958-305958 GCA_963575745.1 Prorocentrum cordatum | reverse complement strand
GGGGCGCACGGGGCGCCTTCCATCGGCACGGCACGGCATGGGAGCCCGTGGAGCCGCAAGCACAGTGCTCGAGCAGTCGCGCACGCACAAGGCGGTCGTTGAAAGCAGGTATTCTTGGATGCCCAGACCCTAATTTCTTTTGGCGCCTTCCTACTTCAAGAGTCGAGCGGTTTTCCTTCTTTCCTCCTCTCCAGGGGGCGGGTGGAAGCCCACTCTACTTCCAACGCCGTCCTACTTCATGTTTCAATCCACTTCTTCCGACCGGCGTGTACGCTGGCGGCACGGTCGGCGCTGCCAGGAATGCCTTACTCACGCTCTACCTTTGTGCTCAACGTGATGGCGGCATTGGTCCCATATTTGCCTGTACTGCATTGTTGGCCAAGGCAGTTTTCTCTGGGACAGCCGGGCGCTTATGTCTGATCTCTGTCACGATTGGCAGTCTGTGAGGGCCAAGTCTTCGAGTGTCAAGCCGACGTGGCAGATGGCGCGTGTGCCCGTCGCTTCTGCGTGACCGACGCTTGCTATAATCAACTGGCAGATGCTCAGCCCGACGGACTTGTCCGACAACCTGGGACAGGTGCACATACTGTATCAAGTGCCCCCACAGGGTCCTGGAGAAAAGGCTGGTGCAATCCAAATACTGGTGGCTGGGACTACGCGTTCGAGAGTATCTACCAGAACGCATGGCCGGTGATATCAAAAGGCGCAGGGCGAAGCGGAAGGCGGTGTTCCAAGTTCAAGTTGGTGTCCTTCGTGGTGCGTTTCGAGGGTTTTGGTCTGGGAGAGTTTTTGTGCCTGGCAGGGTCTATGGCCTGGGCTTCGCCAAGTCACGGGAGTGTGTGCACTGCGGGGGCCCCAAGGGCACAGTGGCTCATCAATGGAATTGGTGCGAGGAGATGTTAGAAAGACCAGAAGTGTTGCCAGAGGCCATCCCCGAGAACGTGTTGTAGCTCAGGGATGGTCGCCGCGAGCTAGTTGGGGGGAGCTGCGGGGATTGCGAGACGTTCGATTTCACGTGCGGCTCCCCTCGAAAGCCGATACAACCGCCACAGCCCTCTATGAAACCCGAGGTCCATGGATGGGGTGATCACGACAGCGTCTGGGGGCCTGCGGTTTCCAGTTATGGGTCTGGACTTCACACTGCGCACCCTCCGTTGTGCCGTCTTGGGTGCGCGGTGGTCCAAATGTGTCCTATGTTTGGATGGCCAGTGCAGGCCAAATATGGAGGATTGCCTGGGATCGAGCAGACCGTGCCGAGAAGAAAGGTCTACGCGCGGCCTACGGAGCTGCGATTGCTGTCCAGGCCTGGGCTCGTTGTTTCCGACCCCCTGAGCTTCGCGAGGAGGCGTGTCTTTCGTTGGCTTCTGCATCTTCAGAGCGTGGGGCTGCACGGAAAACTATGTACAACGAGTGTTGGCTGGAATCAGACAGGCGTCAGTTTCCTTAGGCGCCGGCGCACAAGGATTCCTTCGAGTTTGTCAGTCCAGGAGGACGTTTTGCACACGCTCTCGTAATGCATTGATGCATCTGCTTGCTTTTTGTAGAACGATGGGCATCAACTTTGCGGACGTCTTGGCGAGCAACCACATGGGCCAGTAGAAGATCGCCACGTCGACGGCTCCCACCTGGCGTACCTGCTCTCGCGAACTGTGCGTTTGCACAAAGAGACGGGCGCCGACCCGCCGCATCATAAAAGCAAACCCGTGGCCCCTAAGTCGTCTACCGGGCATTACGGAACACGATCTTGTGCAGGAAGGTGTGAATCTTGTCAGATGCAGTCATTGCTTGCGCGCAGCGCGCACATTGGAAAGTGATCGAGCCCTGGGACAGCCTGTGCTCGGGCCGGGGCGCGCAATCGTCCGCCGGGGTCCATCGTGCATGTGCGAGCGTCGTGCCGTCAGGCCGGCAATTTGTCAGATCGCCGCTGCGGGGGCGAGCCGTACTGCTTGGGCCCCGGGTGGTTCCGCCCCGTCATGCGGCGTGCTGCCAATGGCGTTCGCGGAGGCAGTTGCCCGCCGCACGCGCAGTCCTGCACTCCCCTGTGCGGGTCGTGTGTGGCGGTTCCCCTCCCCTCCCACCCCTAATTCGGTGCACGCGCCTGAGCTGGGCACGGCGTCGCCGAGGCGCTTAACCGCTCGCTCTGCGCGCGCGTCGCCATGCGAGAGCGTCGTGGCCAATGCAGTCTGCACGCTTTCGCCCGACCGCGAAGCGTAGCACGCTGGCTAATGTTACAGTGGCAAGAGGCTGGGTTCGGGGTTTGAGCTTGAGAGCGTGCACCCCGTCCCTCCATGATTATACGTAGCACCCCGCAATTGCGGATAAGAGTGAGGGGGCGGGCGCGGGCGTTGCGGGCATCGGGGTTGCGGATTTCGTGGCCCTTACTTTCTTTGTCGCTGGCGCTCCTCCTCCTCCTCCTCCTCCTCCTCCTCCTCCTCCTCCTGATCCTAGTCCCTCTGCTCCTTTTCCTCCTCGTCCTTGCCCTAGTCCCCTCTCCCCCTTCCCTCCCTCCTCCCTCAGCCGCCCTCCTCCTCCTTCTCCTCCAGGTGGTCGCGGACGGTCGCGGGGTCGGTCGCGGGTCGGGGGCTAACGAAAAAAACCAGCCCGCCTTGCGCGCCGATTTGAAATTGCAGCGTGCGCGGGGACCCGCGGTGGGTCGCGGGATCGGTCGCGGGTCGGGGGTCGTGAGCAAACGCAAAACAGCCCGCCGTAGGCGCCGAATTTGAAATTGCACCGTGCGCGGGGTGGTCGCGGATGATCACGGGTGGGTCGCGGATGGTCGGTCAGGGGTCGTGAGCAAACGCATAAACAGCCCGCCGCAGGCGCCGATTTTGAAGTTGCAATGTGCGGGGGGTGGTCGCGGTGGGTCGCGGGGTCGGTCGCGGGGTCGCGGGTCGGGGGTCGTGAGCAAACGCAAAACAGCCCGCCGCAGGCGCCGATTCTGAAATTGCAACGTGCGCGGGGTGGTCGCGGTGGGTCGCGGGTGTGTCGCGGGGTGGGTCGCGGGTCGCGGGTCGCGAGCGCATGCAACACCGCCCGCCGCAGGCGCCGATATTTGAAATTGCAATGTGCGCGAAGTGGATCGCGGGTGGATCGCGGGTGGGTCGCGGGATGGGTCGCGGGTCGGTCGCAGGTGGGTCACGCAGCGGGGCGTGAATTGGGTCGCGGGCGCGGGGTCGCGGAGTGGGTCGCGGGTGGGTCGTGGGTGGGTCGCGGGGTGGGTCGCGGGTGGGTCGCGGGGTGGGTCGCGGGGTGGGTCGCGGGTTGGGTCGCGGGTGGGTCGCGAGGCGGGCCGCGGGGGGGACGACGCCAAACAAACAAACAACAAACAACAACAAGAATCCGCATCGCGGAATTCCACTTCAGCCACGCACCCAGGGACACTGAATGACCGTTCGGCCCCCTCACTCTGATGAGCCACCCTTTTTTTTCTGCGTCTTGAGTTCATGGCTGACGCCTTGCTGCCCCCTGTCTGTTGGATAGGGCCTCGGTGGCCAGGCCTTTTTTTCTGGATCGACTGTTGGGTTGATAATCTGTGTGTCCTCAGTGATCGGTGGGCGCTTCACCATGTCCGCCCCCTCCGGATGTTTCGGGTTCCCTTTTGGGGCTCCTGGACTTGGACCTCCTCCTCGCCCTCCTCCCCTCGGGCGCGGCCGACAAACTCTAACAGCTTCCTCCCGCGCCCTTCCCCCCCTCCTTCCCCTCCGATCCTCATTTCCCCTCCACTTCGCCTCCTGCTCTTCCTCCTCCTTTTCCTCCTCCTCCTCCTCCTCCTCCTCTTGCTGCTGCTGCTGCTGCTGCTCCTCCTCCTCCTCCTCCTCCTCCTCCTCCTCTTGCTGCTCCTCCTCCTCCTCCTCCTCCTCCTCCTCCTCCTCCTCCTCGCGACTTACGTCCATCACCAGTGGCCTCCAGCCAACGACCCCTCCCTGGTCGTCGCGCTGGTGCCTCGGCCGCGGAGCTTCGGGCGGGGCTGGGCGCGGGGGGGGGCGGCAGCAGCGGCAGACGGAGGGAGGGGGGGAAAGGGAGGAGGAGCAGGAGGAGGACGAGGAGGAGGAGGACCAGGGTAAACCCAATAGTAATCGTAGAGTTCTCCGAGGTCTCCATCATAAACGCCTACACGGATTCATTTTCACCGAAAGAAGTGCCCCGTTGGAAGACGGCCGTTTCTCTTTCCCGTAGATGTGCCATAGATGTCAACGCCGCGAAGTACCGTCATTGTTGAGTCTTGACGATCTTGAATCGTGCCTAGGGCGAGAGCCACATTTTGCAAAACAGCCGCCCTCCATCCTTGAAACCCACAGCACACTTTCACAGCACATGTGCACGACGATAAGGCGAGCGCTGCATTTTGAAAACGGATTGCATTCCATCCGTAAAGCCTCTGCAAACTTTTGAAAACGAATGCGCTCGACGCTGAGTCGAGGGCCGCATTTTGAACACGGGCCGCCCTCCATCCGTGAACTTTTTGTTCAAACTTTAAAGATGCATGTGCGCGGTGCTGATGCGAGAACCACATTTTGAAAGTGGGCCGCCCTCCGTCTGTGAAGCTTTTGCAAATTCAAAGCTTCAGTACCATACATCGTGAAGAAGTCCCAGGCGAAACGCCCAGTCCGCCTGTTTCGAGGAGGAGGAAATGAGGAGGAGGTGGAGGAGGAGGAGGATCATGATGATGATGTTGGTGATGATGCTGCTGCTGATGATGATGCTGCTGATGATGCTGATGATGATGATGATGATGATGATGATACTGATGATGATGATGATGATGATGATGATGATGATGATGATGATGATGATGATGATGATGATGATGATTGGGAGGAGGAGGAGGAGGAGGAGGAGGAGGAACACGAAGAGGAGGATGTCATGATGGCCGGGCGTGAGGCCTTCGACTCTCTCCCCGTTCCTTCGTTGGAGCAGGGGTTGTGGCCGGGTCGGGCAGAGGGGGCGGGGGGGGACGAACGGTACCCGTGCAAGCAGGCCGCGAGCCAGCCGACCATGGAGGCAGTGCAGGCCTCTCACTGAAGCTGACAGGGAGGAACTCAGCACGTTTCCAGCCCTGCAGGGCCACGCTCTCGCGCAAGCTCCTGTCAACTTGGCTTCTGGGCTCCCCAGTGGACCTGGCAGCAGCCAGGCAGTGTTTGCACGTCTTGGTTGTGGGGGGTCTGCCTGGGGTGGCATCGTGTCCTTGGCGCCTCCCTGCGGGGGGGCGCTTCCCGCGATCACACCCGGTCGTCGGAAGAAGCGGGCGTCCGAGCCGAAGTTCCCCTGTGGATCCGCCCGCTGCAGGGGCTGGACGGCCGGGAAGTGGCTGCCCCCGCCCCAACAAGTTGCTGTTGACCTGCTGGCGCCGAGGGCGCGCCTGGTTGAGACACCTCTGGCCTGTGATTGGTATCTGGGGGCCTGGCTTGCTCGCGAAATCCGGTCTCAACGAAAAAGGCCTCGAAGAGGCCCGTCTTGCGTTTGACGCTCGGGTTCGCGACACATGTCGGCTAGCCGCCGATCAAGACTCCTTTTTGGCCCACGGTTGGGTGTTAGAGTGAGGCTACCCAAATTTTGTGTGGGTTTTCCCTTTGTCCGGTCATCGTCGAAGAAAAAGAGGAGCAGGCGGAGGAGGAGGAGGAGGAGGAGAAAGAGGAGGAGGAAAAGGAGGAGGAGGGGGAGAAGGAGGAGAAGGAGCATGAGGACGAGGAGGGGGAAAAGGAGGAGAAGGAGGAGAAGGAGGAGGACGAGGAGGAGGAGGACGAGGAGGAGGAGGAGGACGAGGACCAGGAGGAGGAGGAGGAGGAGGAGGAGGAGAAGGAGGAGAGTCTTAGACTGCTTGTTCTTCCCAAGGGAACCGTCCTCTCCGAGGGGCGGCGGAGGTGCCTGCCGGCTCGAAGAGGAGGGGGGAGAAAAGGCGGAGGAAGAGGAGGAGGAAGAGGAGGAGGAGGATGAGGAGGAGGAGGAGGAATGGGAGGAGGAGGAGGGGGTGAGGGCCCACATCTTCGACGTCATGTTTTTTCACAGCGTGCCCCCCCCCCCCGGGAGGTCCCGACCCACTCGCCGAGACCAGCTCTTCATCCTGAGCGGTCTCTTGACGGCCCCCAGAGGCCGAGAGTAACAAAGCACGGCGCCGTTTTTCCACGCCGCGACGGGGCGAGCGCGACGCCGCTGCGGGGGGCCCGGCCCCCCAGGAGCCCGCCGGGGGCCGCCCTGGCGCGAGGCGGCGGCAGCCGCGGGGCCCCCCCGCCGAGCGGCGCCGTGCCCCCGCCGCGCCCTCGGAAGCCACGCGGTCCGCTCGATCTGTTTCGATCCGATCCGATGCCTGATTCTCGCTCCTCTTTTCCTCCTCTCTCCCCTCCTGAATTTCTTTTCCTCGTCGAAGCAGCAACTCCTCCCTGTCGCGCTCCGAGAGCTGTTGGTAGGGCCGGCCGGGCGGTGCGCCTGAGGCTTCTTCACCAGCTGTGGTCCTGCAGCTTGAAGCGTGCAGCAGCTTCACGGATGTGAGTCAGAGTGAGTGGTTGTCGACGTGCGGTTCTCGCTTTAGCGCCGCGCACTTTCGTCTTTCAGAGTCTGCAAGAGCTTCACGGATGGAGGGTGGGTCGTTTTCAACATGCGATTCCGCTCCAGCGCCGTACACGTTCGTTTGACAATTCTGCAAGAGCTTCGCGGTTGGAGGCCGGGTGGTTTTCTAATGAAATGGCTATCGCTCGAGCGCCGCGCACATTTGCCTTTCAGAGCTTGCAGAAGCCTCACGGATGGAGGGCGAGTTGTTTTCTAAATTGGGTTCTCGCTTGAGTGCCGCACACATTCGTTTTTTTTCCAAAGTTTGCAACAGTTTCACGGATGGAGGGTGGGTCGTTTTGAAATTGTGATTCCCGCTCCAGCGCCGCGCACATTCGTTTTGAACATTTGGCAAGAGTTTCGCGGATGGGGGCGGGGCGCTTTCAAAATGTGGTTCTCGCTCCAGCGCCGGGTACATTCGTCTTACATATTTGCAACTGTTTCGCGGATGGAGGGCTGATGGTTTTTGACGTGTGGCTCTCGCATTCGCGCCGCGCACATTCGTTTTGAAAGCTTGGCATGCGCTTCCAGGATGGACGGTGGTTCCTATTAAAGTGGCTGTCGCCTTGGTGCCGCGCACATTTGTCTTAAACTCTGCGCAAACATCAAGGAGTCATGTTGTTGACGTATCAGGGCGCAGCAGCCACGTTGTTTTGCAGTGTTGAAGGCTCAGGAATGGTGTACTGGCACGATTCAGGATTGTCAGGGCGCAATTGTAAAGTTGATTCGCGGCGTTGACGTCGCAGGCGTTGTGTTTTGGCACCATTGCACGATTGAAGATTCTCAGACGGCTGGCTTCCAACAAGGCACGCCCTGCAATGTGTATATCTGTATGTATGTATGTGTATATATATACATATGTATTCATACGTGTTAGATGCATGCATCTGTTTTTGTGTACATATTTACACATATCTATATATATATATATATTCCTCTTCCTATATTTCTATAATCCCGGGCTGGGGGAAAACCCGTCCCCCCCCAAAAAAAAACTGGACTCCCGGGACCTGGGGTTTGGGGGCCTTCCGGACGGGCCTCGAAGCGGCCACTGGGCCTTGCAAGGCGTTTTGCCAAGCCTTCCCAGCACACTTAGGGCGATCAGGGGGGTCATCGGAGACGTCCCAGAGACCCCCAAGACAGCACAAGAGCGCTCCAAGAGTGACCGACGTGACCTCAAGATGGCCGAGGAGGCCTCCAGGACGGCCCCAAGGAGGCCTCCAAGAGCACTCCCAAGAAGGCCCCCCGAGGCAAAAATCATTGATTTTCTCTTTGGGTTTTGGGTGAATTTTGAGGTTCTCCTCTTTTCGGCTTCCCGACGCTCCAAGACGGCGGTCTTCTGGGCGTCCGAAGCTGCCTGGGAGGCTCCCAAATCGCCCCACAACCATCCGAAAAGGCTTCCGGGCAGTCCAAGAGAGCCCCAAAACGGCACAACACGGGTCCAAGATGGCCCTCAGAGAGCCCCATGGCGGCCCAAGATGGCCCAAAGACACCCTCCGAAGAATTCCAAATCGTGATTCGGTCGTTCAGGGAGACGGCGGTTGGAGGCAGGGTGGCCCGAGGAAGCCCCCGGAGGCCCCCAGAATACGCCCAGGAGGCCTCCAGAAGGCCTTAAGAAAGCCCGAAACAACTTTTGTGAGGCCCCTAGAGGCTCTCCAAGGAGGAGCCTCCGCAAAGAAGAGCTGAGGAGGATGGGGAGAATGCGCAGGGTATGGCGAAAATAAGGAACAATAAGCATGGAGGAAGGATAACGAATAACATCATTATAGCGGCGATGCAGGAAAAGGCAACCAGGAGTTATCGCTAAATTGTCAGCTTGCCCTTCCTGCCATGCCGCCTGCATACCAAACTTCAAGGACCAAGGTGCATGGCGCGAAGCGCCACTGCAGTCTTGTATATACATATATATATATGTATATATATATATATATATATATATATATGGATTCCCTTTTCTATATTTTGATAATTCCGGGGGTGCGGACCCCCCCCCCCCGAAACGGGACCCCCCGGATCCGTGCCACGGGGGCGGCCGAAAATCCTTTCCAAGGCGTGCACGCAGGCGGGCGGCAGTGCCAAATCGGTCGGCGCGAGCCCACAGAGACACCCAAGACAGTCCAGGATAGCACCCGGGTAGCCTTAAAGACCCTCCGCGAGAGCCCCAAGACCGTTCTCAAAGGGGGCCCGAGAGAACAACATCATTGAATTTCCATTGGTTTTTCAATGCTTTAAGCGTCCTCGCTTTTTCGGGTTTCCCACGTTCCAAGACCGCCCAAGAAGCTCCCAAAACCGTTCCAAGACGGCCCAAGAAGCTCCCAGAGCGCGCTGAGAGCGCCCCAAGACGGTCGGGCCCCAGGGGGGCCACGAACTGAAAATACGAGCCTCCCGCCCCGAGAAGGCCCAAGGAGGCCCCAAGGGAGCTCCACAGGGCCTCGGGAAGCCCCCTAAGTAGCTCTGGTGAGGCTCCAAAAACATGCCGAATTGTTACTCTTCCATTGGTTTTTCAATGTTTTCAGCGTCCTCGCTTTTTCGGGTGTCCGACGCTCCAAGACCGCCCAAGAAGCTCCCAAAACCGCCCCACGACGGCCCAAGAGGCTCCCAGAGCGCTCTGAGAAAGCCCCAAGACGGCCCAAGACGCGTTCCGTAGCCATTTTGGCTCAAGCCGTTTTGGCTCAGCACTTCCAATTTTACTGCACATCCTTGGCACATACATACGCTCTTCGCAGTGACGCGTCGGCCAGGATGCGCGCCCTGGTCGCTCTGCTGCTTCTGTTCCGCGGCTGCTCTGCTGCCTCGCGGGGTTTCCTGCGCTCGGGAGTGCAAGCGCCGCCGCAGAAAAAGGACCCGGCGCCCGCCGTCAGCAACGGAGCGGCGCCTGGTCAGCCGGCCAGGACGCGCAACGGTGCTGTGTGGACGCCAAAGACGCAGGAGTTGTGTGACCCCCGCTCACAGATCAACATGTCAGGAAGCGCGAAGGGCTTCAACAGTAAGCGCATGGCAATTATTTTCTGGAAGGCTCCTTTCCGAGCAAGCAGGATCAGAAATACAAAAGTCGGCTACAAAGATTGCAGCGCTGGCGCTGCAAAGGCTCAGCTGGCGCTGTCCCGAAGCCACGTCGAGCACCTCTTGAAGCCGCTGGAGGCCGCGGGCTTCGCGGTCGACGTGTTGCTGCTCGCGCAGAGCTGCGGAAACTCAACGGCTGCTGTGAAAATGCACGAGGACCTTGTCAACGTCTATAACAGCGGCTCCGGGAAGAATAAGAAGCGCGTGGTGGAGGTTTTATTCTATGCGCCCATGGCTGAGCAGTTCCTCTCGTCCAAGCTGGGCGCCGAGACCGTCCTCGAACACCTCCGTTCTGGCGTCGCGTACGAGTCCTTGCTCTTCTGGCGGTTTGACGAGATGAGCCACTTGCCGCTCCACAACATCGAAACGCATCACGAGATTGCGGGCGAGCCAG